>JARHVA010005637.1:600000-790000 GCA_037957365.1 Torreya grandis | reverse complement strand
TGCATTTCAAGATTCCTCTAATGGAACTCAAGAGATCATTACCCTATCATAGGAAACTTCTCATGCATTACTTATAAGACATAAAATAAATACCTTCCACAACTAAATTGAAACATATAATTAATTGTTAGAAGAAAAATGACTGAGTGGGGGGGGTGAATCAATAATTAAAAACTTTCTTACCAATTTCCCTTAAGTAATTATGAACCATTCTAACAAGCATATACACCTATCCACATAAGCAAGAAACACAAGAACACATCACACATGTGGAAACCTTCAAGGGGAAGAAAACCCAATGATATATGAAAATGGACAATAGTCCTATAATAAAAACACCAAATTTAGTGAAGCACTAACTCCATATGGAGCGCCAACCCCAACTAGCTAAGCACCAACTCAATAAGGCTTTAACAAGCACCAATTACAAGGAGGCACTAACCCCCTAGATGACTCAGCACCAAATTAGCCACCTGATTGTTTTGATCACCTTTAGAACCCCTTTTTTCTCAACCAATTGATGATGACCACCTCTTCTGCTCTTCAACCTCTTATTTCTCTCAAACTACCTTCTAGGTATAGTCATATAAAATGCAAAAAATGGTAACTTGAGTGTGGATAATGACACCCAACCCTTAGGTCCCTTGTGCTTTCTTTCACGACCCTCTTAGGCTTATTTTCACTGATTCTCAGTCATCTATAGCCTTTTAGACTTGGTCCCAGCTCACCTAGACTGCTCTTTCCAAGATAAATCAATCCCTTAGGTCCCATTTACTCAGGTTAGTAGCATTAGACTTAGACTATAGCATCGGTGCCACTCCTGTTTGCTTTTAATGTTATTATCCAAGTCCATTTTTGGTCTTAAAAGTCAATTTATTCCAGTTCTCCATCTTTATCCTTGTCATCCTAACGTGAGTACATTCAACCCATGAGCAATAGATCCCTATAAAGTCCCATTCAAAGATCATTTAGAAAGGGTTGGCAAATATCACTAAGAAATAAATAATACAAGCAAGACTATTCAAGCAATCTTCCCTATTATCTGCATACAACTAACCAACACACTTAAAAACTCATTCAAATCCTTACACTAATCCTTAGCCACCTTAAACACATCTAGTTTAGCATTCTGCATCTTCATATGCATAATTGCACAAAGCACATCAAGTGCGAGAACTACATATGGCTTGATCCCTCTTCAAAGTATTGGTATGTAGGCATCATGCCCACACATAGAGTGGAAGCATGTCCAGTGCATATTACACACACTAACCCCCCTTTTTCTCAAAATTGGTCAAATCATAATGGAAGATAGGGCTTAAATAAATAATCTACTCTATAGGGAGTTATATAGACTTCTAGCAATCAAAACTTTATAAATAGGGTCACACAGAAATAGCAAACAAAATCCAAAAAGATTGGATCTTTAGGATAATAGTGACAAAGGTGGAATATAGTGCCGATGCTACTATTATCTAGCTCCAACAATCCTATCCATTCATAAAATGAAGTTTAGATCTCATTTTGTGATAGTGTCTTAATCTTGCACAGTGGATTCCATCCTCTGTCTCAGTCTAATCAATTAATTTCCATGTAAGTTTAGTTTTTTTCTCCTTATTACTATTTTTAGAAAAGTTCAAATTAGAAATAGTTTACACAAATTAGAATCTTAATTATTTTCTATTTATTTACTAATTTTACTACTTAGACCCTTTAACTAAATTAGGAATAATACCCCAATATTCCCAAAATTGTTAAATCATTTGATGAACCTAACTTCGTTTGAGCATAAAATCCCTAGGGTAATTTTCCTACTAATTTTTCATATATTTTTCTAATTTTTAATTTCATAATATACTAAAAAATTAGCCCTAAAAATAATTTTCTTTCAAACCCTAGTTGCCCATACTAGGTCCTAGTATTTTTCTAGTAATTTTCCAATCATTTTCTAAATTTTTACTAGCATATTTAAATAAAAAAATCCATTCAAATTTCAAAATTTAATAGTAATTCTCAAAAACATTTATTTTTCAAAACCCTAGTTGCATCTACTAGGTCTTGTTAAATCACTAATTTTTTAAATAAATTTCTTTTTTTTTACTTGTATATCTAACAGAATTTCACTTTAAAATTTAAAATTTCATAGTCAATCTCAAAATAATCACTTTTCAAAACTCTAGTTGAATATACTAGGTCCCATTACTTCTTGAGGTATCACCTTACATCTAAAATTAGATTTCAAAAATGGATCTCACTTATTTACAAATTTTACTTACATTTCTTACAAAAAAATAAGGAGACCATCATTGGTCCTATCATGTACATGAATGATGAAGTATACCATATTTTAGAGCAAAGCTTGATTCTTTACATTTCATGGTTACTTTTTATAATAAGGGATGATATTATAACATTCATTGCTAAAAATGCACAAAGTTTCAATATTCCTTTTGCATACTCCCTCTCACTCATATGGAAATTTTTTCAAGTTTATCATGCTAAACATGTTATAAATGTTATGATTCATGTCAAAATTTTATATACATTCATGCACCACTCCATGTTCTCTACCCTTTGCTTTATATGTCTCATATGAAAAAAATTTCAAGTTTATTATGCTAAATACATTAGAAATGTCATAACACATGTCAAATTTCTTTATGCATTAATGCATAATTTCATGTTCTCTATCCCTTGGTTGCTCGCTCTCAAAGAATTATTTATAAACATATTATTGTACAAATATTCACTCACATTTCATGCATTTCATTCCACATACATGGTTTCTACTTAGATGTATCTAACTCCTTGGCTACATGGTTTTTACATAAGCTAACTATCACCTATCAAGTTTCAATGTCATATCTTATGCACATGAAATAGTTTCCTTCTCCTCCTCTCCCCCAAGAGGGTGATAGATACTTTCCTTCTAGCCAAGTCCATGCTATCACCCCTCCAAAAGGTGAGGCATCCCATACTATTATTCCTAATGCATACATTCAACCTATAGCTTCTTCAAAACCTCTTTAACATATGTGTTTACATGTTCAATTAAAAACAACTAGGCTTTGCACTTGTGAGACTTTAAGAGATCAAATCACTCATATGAGCAAGTTATTTTCAGATTTATAAATGCAAAATCAACTATTAAATGAAAAGAACACAACATTGGAAAATCAAATTATAAAAAATACTCAAAGGCACCCTAGTGTAAATCATTTATATATACCTTCACCTAATCAATTGGTTACAAAAAATCTTACATATTAAAAAAAAATCACAACAAAGTAACTCTACAACTAGTAATTTAAAAAGAATTCAAACATCAAATAAGATTTCAAGTGAGGTACCAAGGGAAATGATTAAATCTAAGTTGATCAAACTACCTCCTCTACATCCATTAAGAAGATCCAGATATTATTATTTATATCATAGAATACATGGACTTCACATAGATTCATGTTTGGAATTGAAAAAACATATACAACAGATAATTGCTAATGAGGATCCTATACAAGGTAAATCAATTAAGAAATCCATAGTGACACAAAAATACATTCACAAAGGGTCAAATTTATAAATAGTACAAAAGTGGTTACCAAAGCATAAATCAGAACAATAAAAGGATTAAAAAGCAAAATCAGAGCAAGAAAAAATACCACAAGCACATGTAAAGCATGAAAAATATGCAAATATACCTCTCCAAAATGTGGCTCACAATTCAAAGTAGTATGGGTTTGGTCAATGATATATACAATAGTTTGATTATCAAGGTCAAGGGTTGGGAAAGTAGGCTCAAAGAATCACTATCCCTATTTTAGTAGTTGATAATGTTTGCCACCAAGGTTTGGGATTTATTGAACATCCCAAGGAAAATCATTCATAGACATAATTTATCAAAGGAAAAGATCCAAATACAAAAAAATTAAACATCAACATTCCATTAGTTCAAAATCAAGATGATAATGATGAGTGGACTAACACAAGTTATTATGATTTCCAAGATACTTATAATGAATCCAAATATTTAAATTCATATTCACAGCCATTCCCTCATGCTTCATAATCATGCATGATTAAGTTATTCAATATAAGTCACCATGATAGGGAGTCTCCCATGAGACTCATCAGTTAGTATCATCTCTCTGCAGTCTTATTTATACATAGTTTCTTAGTATTACATGTACATAGATTCTTATGCTTGATTTTACATAGCTCAAAACTTCCAAAAATTCAAAAAAATACAAAATTTCAAAATAAAAAAACATTCAAATATGTCAAAAACACTAAAAATATTTTGACTATATTCATTATCCATGCTTTAAATTGATACTGCTATGCTAGACTTACATTTTCTATTTGATGCTTATTTTTGTAAATTTATCTATATTACCATGTCTAACTTGATCTTCTTTTGAGTGTGTACAGTGACATCTAGCTCTTTTATTGCTTCACTCTACCCATAGAGGGGGCATCCTACTTTTACATCAAGACACACATTTATATACATACCCATTGGGAGCATCTTCTACATGACTACACCATCCAGGTTATGCCATTCCTACACCACACATTCTAGTTATCATGTTGATGTGCATTACTAATTGCTTACACATATTACTCTATCGACACTCACTAGTATATAACACTTGTTTATTTCTTAGCATATACCTAGTCATGTACTAACATGTCTTGCATACTTTCCCTCTTGCTTTGATTAGTTAGATGTGATTATACTTATAGTTCCTTACATGATTTCTTTTCTTGCTTAGCATAGCTAGATTGTCTAAATTTCTCAATTCTTATTTGTATCTTGTATGTGCTTTAATACATTTACTAATGTCCTTTAATTCTATTCATGTGTGTGCTTTAGGACATTTGCCAATGTCCTTTATTTGTACTATTCTACGTGATTGTGGATTTCATGCTAATTTTACTTGTTTCAATTGAATGTGTATGTGGCATTTGAACATGCCTTGTATGCTTGATTTATATTTTGAGTGACATGTGTCCATGTCCCTTTTTTGTTTGGCCCCTTGGATACCCTTGTGTGCTTCTTGATTCTTTCCTTGTGTGCTTGTTTCTTGTTTGCTTCTCATTATTTGCAATGCCATGATTCACATCATGCATTTATCTTGATTTCTTGGATGCCATGATGGACATCATGTTCCATCCCTCCAACTAAAAACTAATAACTAACCAAACTTCTCATTCTAGTTCTAGTTCAGTACATCACATTACATTGTTATATCTATCCAAGCATACCCATGTTGATCTAACAATCTCTTAATACAAATCATGCTATATCTTGAGATACCTTATTGATTATCATTGATATATCATGTATTTTTTTAGCATAGCACACTTACAAGGCTATTTATTCTGAGGGTAGTCATTGTAGGGTATTCATTCCTACCCTAAAAAAAGGGGGCAACAAATAGGGGTCTTATCTCAGAGACTAGAGCTCCTAATGGTAGAAACAATAGTTTTCAAAACACCTAGAATAATAACCAAACATCAAAATAGTTAGAACATAATAGGTAGATAGTCAAGAATCTTGAATAGTTACCATATTTAGCCTTGGATAACAACACCCAAATTGGAAAATAATGTTAATTCCACTTATGTCCACTTTCAATGCTCCTATCCAAATAATATAAAAACTAGATTTTATAGAAATAAATAAAAATGTAAGTTCAGTTATAGTTTTGTCAGCTATAGCTCAGATCAAAATTAGTAGTTTCAATATAGTTTTTCTTAGAAAATCTAGATATAGGGGCATCATGAATGACATGATGGATCTCACTTCTAGTTTCATATGGGGCAATTGGTACAACTTCTAGATTAGAATCCATGTTTTAGACACTAGTGATTGAGGGTAATGTGCATGGCACATTTTTTTTTTGAGTTCAACATTAACCAAGCATTCTTAGTAGTTGCATGACTTATTCCATCTATGGATGGTTGGAATCATTTTGGAATGGATTTCATACAAGCCTAACTTCTTAGGTTCCTAAGTTCTTGAGTGGATTTCATACAAGCCTAGTGTACCAGTTTGGAGTGGCTTTCATACAATCCTAATATCTATCTTTTGGAGTGGCCAAGAGTGGCCTAGTTTCAAGCGTACATTTGGATATCCATGCCAGCATTGTTATATCAAAATACATTCATGGGCTTTAGGATCCATCTCATATGACATATATTTCATATTGATATTAGTTCATAGATTCACTTTACGGGGCAATGATGGAGCCAAAGGACTAGCTAGCCTTTGTATTCTTGAGCCACCTATTTAGAAGGATTAAACACATAGTCCACACATTGATCAACACATCCAGGACCATCTAGCTTCACTTAGTGGGTGATGATGGAGCTAAAGGGACAACCTTTACATTCTTGAGCCACTTTTGGGGAATTGAGCACTTAGCTCTATTCATGATATTACTCTTGGTACAACACCATCCAGAATTACTCAGCATTACTCATCATCACTCAGCATCATAATAGGTTTTTTATTGGTCCATATACCTGATGAGGTGTATATGTTCCTTTTTCTTCCTCTCTCTCTTACCTAGCTTTTTGCGTTCTTATTTTATATATAACATATCTAGTAAGAATTAATCCACTCTTTATTTTTCTTGCAGATTCATACTTCACAACATGCTCTCTCTCTATGCACACCCAACATCACACAACTTCATGAGCTTCACCCTTACAGGTAAGTTTAGGAACGCTTTCTATTTTTATTTTATCCTAGTATTTAATTTTTTGCATCACTAAAATAAAAGGGGGAAAATGTAGTCATATAAAATGAAAAAATTAGTAACTTAAGCATGGCTAATGGCACCCAACCCTAAGGTCCTTCATGATTGATTTCATGACCCTCTTAAGCTTATTTTCACTGATTCCCAATCATATATATCCTTCCAAACTTGGTCCCAACTCACCTAGATTTCTCTTTCTAAGACAAATCAATCCCCCTAAGTCCTATTTGCTTAGGACAGTAGTGCCGCACTTAGACTATAGCACTGGTGCCAATCCTATCTAATTTTGGTGCTATTGTCCAAATCCATTTCTAGCCCCAATGATAAATTTCTTTCAGTTCCCTATACTTATCCTTAATGCAAGTACATTCAACCCATGACCAATAGATCCCTATAAAAGCCCATTCAAAGATCATTTGAAAAGGGTTGGCAAATATCACTAAGGAAGAAAGAATACAAACAAGACTATTCAAGAAATCTTCCCTATTCTCTACATACAACAAAGTAACACACTTACAAGCTCATTCAAATCCTTACACTAGTCCCTAGTCATCTCAAGCACATCTAGTTTAGTATTCTACATCTTCATATATATAATTGCATAAAGCACATCAAGTAGGAGAACTACATATGGCTTGATCCCTCTTTGGAGTATTGGTATGTATGTAGCATGCCCACACATAGGGTTTGAATCATGTCTAGTGAATATTACATAAACTAACCCCCCCTCTTGCTCAAAATTGGTAAAAATATAATGGAAGATAGGGTTTGAAGAAAGAATCTACTTTACAAGGAGCTATACATACTTCTAGCTATAAAAATTTCACAGATATGGTCACATAAACATAGTGAACAAAACCCAAAAAGATTATTTCCTTAGGATAATAGTGGAATAGGTAGACTATAGTGATGGTGCCACTACTATCTAGTTCTAGCACTCCTATCTAATCACAAAATGAAGTTATGATAGTGTCTTAGTCCTACACAGTGAATTCCAGCCTCTATCTCAATCAGATCAATAAGTTTCTAACTAAGTTTAGTTTTTTTCTCCTTATTACTATTTTTATAAAATTTTAAATTGCAATTAGTTTACTCAAATTAGTATCTTAATTATTGTCTATTTATTTATTGATTTTACTACTTAGACCCTTTAACTAAATTAAGAATAATACCCCAATATTCCCAAAATTATTAAATTATTTGGTGAACCTGAAGTAAAGTTTGAATTGTAATTAGTTTAAAAAAACTAGTATATTAATTATTATCTATCTATTTACTGATTTTACTACTCAAATCTTTTAACTAAATTAGGAATAATACCCCAATATTCCTAAAATTGTTAAATCACCAGGCTTCTTCGCTCAATTAGCCCTCTTCTTGACTTGATTAGGTCACATGACCTTGATTTTCATACATATAACCTATATTAAATGTTCATAAAAGTTTATATATGATATTTATATAATATATAAGACCTTCTACTCACCAATACTCTATTTCATCCACTTGCTTTCTGCCCCTTTTTTTTATAATTAGGCCTAAAACTGCCTTGTATTTATACAAGCCTTTTGATCATATCCATCTTGGTTAGACATACATAATTTAAAACTTGGATTAAAATTTAAATAGGTCTTATAACATGTTTCATACATTAATAAATAATTACAATAGATCATCCACAACTTGAAAGACTAAAACCTCTTTTAGGCCTTAAGGAGACATAATTCAATTAGGCCTTCATTAGCACACATTACCCTTTGATCTCCTTAGAACATTTAATAATACACACACAAAAATAAAAATTAATATTACACTAAAAAATATCAAAAATAATCTTATATTAATTCCATGACACATTTTATCTCCAACTACCACTTGAATCACACTATTAGAACTGTTCACAATTAGGCCTACGAACCTACAATAAGTCTGTCTTGAACTACTAAGGTTTAAGCAAAAATTAGATAAATAAACATGGAAATAAATAATATATATGTAATATAAATGAACTTAATAACATCACCATGTAATTTATACTTACAAATTAAGGCAAAATGGCTTGAACTCATCGATGCAAATAGCCCACTCAAAATTGCCAAAATACTTCAAAACCCAGTCATGAACAATTTGATATTTAACACCTAAAATAACACTTTTAATGAATAATGATATTTTAAAAATATCATTTGAAATATATATACTACTATAAAATTAAAAATTCATAAGGTATAATGTTAAATATTGGTCTTGTAGACCAATCTTTTGATCTCAGTACACACAATCAAACAAGAATAGATAAGCCATTTTGGCTTCAACATTTAAACCAATTTAAATGACTTAAAATATTTAAAAAAGAATTATAAATAATTTAAAGTCATAAAAAACAACACAATTTACATTATATATTTCAACTTAGGGCTTAGAGCCTCAAGCCCATCACTGCAACTTGCTTACCCAGAACTGCCAGTTTACCTCAAAGCACAATCAATATGACTAAGACATTCAACACCTATGTAAACATACTTAATGACTTATAATGAATTTAGATTATCCTATGAGATAATTATAACATTAATAAATAGAAATATAATATGGTCAAATGTAAATATTAGTCTTGCAGACCAATCTCATAACTTCACTGTACATAGACCTCACTGAGCTAGATAGATCATCTTGTGAGTAACTTTTTTACTATAACCAATAACCTCCAAAACTTATACAAAACATGATAATGTATTATATGTCTTGAATATAATATATGTTTACTTTTTTTCATCCCTATTTCATGATAACACATCCCTAATCATCTTCTCACTGTTGCCTGGGTTTCTCACTATTTCCATCATTAGGCTTGTTAGCGTTTGACCAACTTGGATGACTAGTTTAACACTATTAAGGGATAAAACATATAAAAAAACTACCATGGAAATAAAATAAAAGTATCAACCTTATCCATCCAATTATTTTCATACTTTGACTTGGCCAACTCTGATTGTTACATAAAATCTCTAAGAAGTTAGCACTTTCCTGTAGGGTTTACTCACACACCTGACAACTTAATCACTCCTGGAGGTAATCAGGAGAGTTTAATACATGATAAAAAAGTTTATATAGTAATTTGAGACCATTATAGGCTGATTTGAATAATATTTTTCACATCAGGTCATTTTTAGGGTTTTAGAGAGGGTTAACACTGTTCTAGTATTAACGATTGTTCATAAAGGATTGCCCCTCAATTTTAAAACTAAAACTTGGAGATATTATCTAGGATATGTACCCATCTCTCATTTATATATAAATTTCCCATTAATAGGTTACACATTCCAACATACACCTAAAAGTCCTTCTTGGGTTTGCATGCCTTCATTCTATGTACTCGAGAGACCTCAAAACCACTTTTCTTGTTTTTTATTTCAAACCATGACCTCAAAATTTGTAAACATGCTTGAAAAAACATATAATACCTTTTAAAAACAATAAATTATTGATACTTTCCTTGGAAATATAAAATCATACCCCATTAAGCCATACTCTCTCTCTCTCTTTGCTTTCTTAGACCTTGACCTACAAATCACATGAGGCCTTGAAACTAACATTTATACCTCTTTTCATGTGCTCTCCACTTAAATTAAATACTCAAAAAACCTATTTCATGATTAGATAGTGCCATACATCCTTCATATACATTGAAAATAGATCATAATGCCTCATTAGGCCAGGAAAAGTCTAGAAATGGTCTAATTGTAGACTTGATCTATAGGTCCTACCCATGTAGGCTCAACTTGAGACTATTATGAATAATCAAATGCTTCTCATACATGATCAAGCAACCTCATACAACATCTTATGTATCTATTCATCCATTTCACCAAGCCACCATGCTCAAACCTTCTCACTAAGGATTTACATGTCATGACTAGGCTTCTTAAGCACTTGAAACTTGACAACTAATCTTGAAACACTCTTTTATGCTTCTACACCTTGCACACATACCTTATATTTTCCTCAAGCAATGTCATACCTCTACACATACCTATTTATGCTCACTATGAACATGATCATGATATGACTATGCTTGTTATAACTAGGATTTTCAAGACACCTTGTACTCAAGGACTAGTACTCAAACATGCTTACCTCAATGATGCTGTCAAATAGTAACATTCATCAGAGAATGCTCTGACACCACTGCAAGAACTTTGAAAATAAAAAATAGAATAATCATTAGGTTGTCTTCAAATTCTCTCTCAATAGTAGATACATTAGGTTGCCTTCAAATTCTCTCTTATCACATGGATTCCTTATCACATCAAGCACACAAGATCATACCTCAAAGATCACTCACCATGTATATTCACTAGATGCACCTTGTAATCAATGACATCAAACTTGACATCAATGATCACACTTATCAACAAACTCCCCATTTGTCATTGATGGCAAAATATTCTTCAATCTGATCACTCTCATCTTCCCCAAACTAGTCAAATGACCACTCTCATCTTCTTGAAATTTATCCCCATTTGACATTAATGATAAAGGGTCATACATACTGTAACTTATAAAACTACTCATTTACCCTCTTTGACAGCTATTCTTAGAAAATTGTAAAAGGAACTCAGAGCTACTAAGCTCCCCTTTGTCTTCACAACTTGGGCTTACCAAAAGAATCAATAGAGTTCTCAAAACATCTATAATAAAAATCATGCTCAACTAATAACTACTATAAGCATAGAACTTGATTTACTTACCTCTTTTATAATTTTCAACAACTACATTTGGAGCTTATGAACAACCTAAGTAGATCCCCCTCAAACCAAGCACCCACCATGATTCTGCTAACTTGAAACATGTCTCCATGAATCCTAATGGAGTCACCCATTTTATAGGGCACTAGAACAACCCAAAATCTAGAGATTCCTAGATCTCCATGCTCTCACAAGACTAAATATCTTTCAAGATTATGTTAGGCTTGATTTGCACCTTAGGTTTGATCTTTTCATCATCCATGTGATCAACAATCTGAGCTGCTAATGAACATTCTTGAATTGATTTATCATCTAAAGTATATTTTACCATAAAAAATAGTCTAATTGAGCTTGTAGTTTGATCATGACTCACCTTTACTATCTTTAGTTTACATACATTCATTTTCCTTCTCTCTTGCACTCTAGGAGCTTTAAATCTCTTATTTTGACTTGATGGCTTTCTACCTCTATTAGGATAGAATCTTGTACTGTGTCCCATATTATGATAGCTATAGAAAACAACCTTATACATACCTCTTGACTGATGATTCCTTTCATAATCCCATGTATATTCATTTTTAAAGAGTCTTATACACTCTTTTGCTCTATGACTTAGCTAATTGCATGTATAATAGTAACCATTGAATGAATTGGCATACATCATAGAATTAGGATATCTGATTGGTATTTTCATGTTGACCTTCTTATCTTCATTATCTTTCTCCTTGATTTAAGATGCCTCATTTTGGTCTTCTTTGAAACCAAGACTTGTCTTATCACTTTTAGATTTTTGACACTCAAGATGTCATCTACAGCCTCAGTGTTCTTTTCAAACTTCAAAAAACTCTTCAACTTGATAGATGATTGATCCAACTCAAATTTCAAGGATTCCATCTCAGTTCTATACGTAGTGCATTCTTCATCTTTAGATTTTAAGCTAGTAGTGACTATTTCCATATGTGCTTCAATTTGATTGATGATCTCATCATACTCCTTAGATGTGTTACTTAGTCTCTCCTCAAACAAACCGATATGATCTTCATAGTCCTTAACTAATGATCTTAGCTTGTGATTATTCCTTATTTATAACTTTAACTCCTCTAGAGCACTCACCAATGCTACCTCAAGGTTTACTTTAGCCTCTTCTTCATCTGATTCTTCATCAACCATAAGGCCTTTATCATTTGAGCAACCCTCATTATCTATTTATATAGACATGAATAAGGTTTAATTATTTTCATGTTTATATTCATTACTATCATCATCACTCTCAGATATGATTGTATCACTTACATCAGATGGCTTATTATCCTCTTTAGTATAGAAACTTATTTTTTTCTTGAATGACCCTTTCCTAACTTCATACTTCCTAAAATATTTTTTGTTTTTATCAGGCTTATAGACCTTCTTATCATCTCCATGATGTTCATCATGTTATTAATCATGCTCAGTCTTATCCTTATACTTACCATAGTTAAAACATTTGAAGGGAAACTTACATTTGTATTTACTAGATCAAAACCTCAATTTCCTTGTAAACATCGCTATTAGTTGATCATCATCAACATCTGAGCATTAATCATCCTTGAAATTCTTGGATTTTGAATTCTTCTCAACTTTTAATGTTTATTCCTTCTTGGGAGGACTTCATTTATTCTCATCTCATAGGCAGTCAAGATGCCATGAAGCCCATCCATATTTAGTTTGTGTAAATCTTGCATCTCTTCGACTGTAGATACCTTAGAATCAAAATTAGGAGTTAGTGATATCTATACATTTTTAAAAACTATAGAATATTTCACTTCTCCTAATCCTCTAATGAAATTGACAACTTCATCAACCTTCAATAGGTAGGATGCAATGGTTTCATCTTCATTCATCGTCAGACTTTCAAACTATCTTCTGTGGGTCTATAACTTGGCCATCTTCATCTTAGTGTCTCCTTCATATATGGTCTTTAAATTGTTCCATATAACCTTTTTTGACTCATAATGCATCACCTTCACAAACGACACCTCTAATAAGCCACATATAATGGCATTCATTGCCTTGGAGTTGCTCTCAGTTTACTTCTTGCCTACTACATTAGTTGGTGGTGTAGGAGGTGGAGTGTATCCATTCACAACTAAATACCATATGTCATGTCCCATTTAAATTATATATGTTATAATTTTTATGATAAAAAATTCATAATTATTTCCATTAAATAATGAAGCCTTATTATTAGAGAAACCACCTTGAGCTTGCTAACTAGCCATCCTCACTTCTAGGATCTCCTATAGGATATTAGGCCTACTTCAAAAGACCTAATTTAATACCAAATGTTGGAATAAAAATGACTAAGAGTGGGGGATTTTAATAAGTCATTAATAACTTTCTTACCAATTTCCTTTAAACAATTATGAACCATTCTAACAAGCATATAGATCTAGCAAGTATAAACACCTATCCACATAAGCACAAAACACAAGAACACATCACATATGTGGGAAAAACTCAATGTGAATAAAACCCACTAATATATATAAATGGAATATATTCTTATAATATAACTACAAAATTTAGTGAAGCACCAACTCCACATGGAGTGTCAACCCCAACTAGCTAAGTACCAACTCAACTAAGATTTAACAAGCACCAAATTTCAAGGAGGAACCAAACCCATATATGAATTGAAAAAAAGTAATCCAAATAATTTTTTTGATCACCTTTATAACACCTTTTGTCTCAACCAACTGATGATGACCACTTCTTCAACTCTTTACCCTCTTATTTCTCTCAAACTACCTTCTAAGCTTCTTTGCTCAACTAACCCTCTTCTTGACTTGATTAGGTCATATGACCTTGATTTTCATACACAAAACCTTTGTAAAATATTAATAATAGTTTATATATGCTATTAATATGATATAAAATACCTCTTTCTTCTTACCAATACTCTATTTCATTCATTTTCTCTCTGCCCCCTTTTTTCACACATTAGGCCTAAAATTGCCTTGTATTTATAAAAGCCTTTTGCTCGTATCCATCTTGGTTAGACATACATAATTACACACTTGGATTACAATTTAAATATTTATTCTAAATTTTTTAATAAATTAATCTATCATTACAATAGGTCATCCATGACTTGAAAGACCAAAACCTCTTTTAGGCCTTAAGGAGACCTAATTCAATTAGGTCTTCATTAGCACACATTACCCTTTGATATCCTTGGAAAAATTTAATAATAAAAAAATGGAAGGAAAAATTTATATTCCACTCAAATATATCCATAATAATCTTATCTTAGGTATATGACACATTTTATCTCCAACCACCACTTGAAGCACACTATTAGAATTGTTCACAATTAGGCTTGTGAACCTACAAAAAGTCTGACTCGAATTACTAAGGTTTAAGCACAAATTAGATAATAAAATATGGAAATAAATCATATAAATTAACTTAAAAACATCACCATGTGATTTATACTTCATAAATTAAGGCAAAAGGGCTTGAACTCATCTCTACAAATAGCCCACTCATAACTACCGAAACACTCCAAAACCCAGTCATGAATAATTTGATATTTAACACCTGAAAGAAAACTTATCATGATAATGATACTTTAAAAATATCATTGTAAATATATATAAAAATATAAAATACAAAAGTCACAAGGTCTAATTTTAAATATTTGTCTTGTAGACCAATCTTTTGACCTCATTACACATAGTCAAACTAGAACTAGACAAGCCATTTTGGATTCAACATTTCAACCACTTTAACTAAATTAAAAGATTTAAAAAATTATGAGAAATAAATTAAATTAATTAAAAAAAACACAATTTTAATTATATATTTGAACTTATGACATAGAGCCTCAAACCCATCACTGAAACTTGCTTGCTTAGAACTGCCAGTTTACCTCAAAGCACAGTCAAGATGACTAAGACCTTCAAAACTTGTGTAAACATATTAAATGAGTTAATATGATGTAGATGATCCTATGAGATAATTATACCATTATTATATATAAATATAATATGGTAAAATGGAAATATTGGTCTTGTAGACCAATCTCATAACCTCACTGTACACAGACCTTACTGAGCCAAACAAGTCATCTTGTTAGCAACTTTTTTACTATAACCACCAAACTCAAAAACTTATAAAAAACATTATAATGTATTATATGTCCTAAAAAACATATCCATTCACTTGGTTTCATGTGTACTTCATGATAACACATCCATAATAATCTTCTCACTACTACCTGAGTTTTTCACTATTTCCACTATTAGGTCCGTTAGTGACTGGCCAACTTGGACGACCAGTTTAAAAATATTAAGGGATATAAATTATAAAAAAACCACCATGGACATATAATAAAAGTCTCAGCCTTTTATATCCAATGATTTGCATATTTTGACTTGGTCAATTCTAATTGTTACAATAACTATCCAAGAAATTAGCACTTTCCTATAGGGTTTACTCACAAACCTGACAAATTAATCACTCCTGGATGTGATTGGGAGAATTGAATACATGATAAAAAAATTATATTCATTTTATAACATTTTGGGTTGTTTTTAATAATATCTTTCACATTAGGTCATTGTTAGGATTTTATAGAGGGTTAACATTATTTTTGGTGTTAATGATTGTTCATAAAGGATTGCCCTTCATTTCCAAAACTAATGCCTAGAGACATTAGATATGACCCTTACCCATATCTAATTAATATCTCAAGTTTCCATGTATAGGTTGCATGTTCCAATGAACACTTAAAAGTCCTTCTTAGGTTTGTATGCCTTCATTCTGTGTACTTGAGAGACCTCAAAACCACTTTTCATACTTTTTATTGCAAACCATGACCTTAAGATTTGTGAAAATTATTTAAACAACAAATAACACCTATGAAAACATTTAAATATCTATAATTTCCTTGGAAACAAAACCTCATACCCCGTAAGGCCATACTCTCTCTCTTTGCTTGCATAGACCTTAACCTGCAAATCACATGAGGCCTTGAAACTAAACTTCATGCCTCTTTCCATGTGATCTAAACTTTAATTACATAGTAAATCAACCTATCTGATTCTTATATGTTTCCATACATCCTTCATATGCCTTGACAATAGATCATGATGCCTCATTAGGCTAGGTAGAGTCTAGAAATGGTCTAGTTGTAGATTTAATCTATAGGTCCTACCCCTGCAAGTTCACCTTGAGAATATTATGAATTATATAATTCTTATCATAAATGATTAAGAAACCTTTTAAAACCTATTATGGCTATGTACATCCATTTCACCAAGCCACCATGCTTAGACCTTCTCACTAGGACTTTGCATGCCATGGTTAGTGCCATTACTAGTCTTCTCAAGTACTTGAAACTTGAAAAATGATATTGAAACACTATTTGATGCTTATAAACCTTTCAAAAATGCATTACATGCTCCTAAAATTTTTATACCTTTGTACATAATTCTTCATTCTCACCATGCACATGCTCATGATATGACTATGCTTGTTATGACTAGACTTCTCAAGACACCTAGTACTCAAGGACTAGTACTTAAACATAATTACCTCAATGATGATATAAAATAGGAACATTCATAAAATATAACTTTTCACAATCTATAAAAAACTTGATAACAACTAACAAAATAATCATTAGGTTTTCTTCAAATTCTCTCTCAACAGAAGAGACATTAAGTTGCTTTCATATTCTCTCTTGTCACATGACTTCCTTGTCACATAAAGCACACAATCTCATGCCTCAAAGAACACTCATCATGTATCTTCACCAGATGAACCTTATCATAAATAACATCAACCTTGACATCAATGACAACACTTCTCAACATTAACCTCCTTAAGTTCCACAATCTACCAAAATCCATACCATTAAAAATATATCTCATCCTCAACATAATAGAAAACTCTCTATTGAGTTTCCAGAGGTTGATATGATCAATGGTGGAATCATATTATTATATTATAGATCACCTATCTTTATTGGAATCACTATCAATGATGTTCAAATAAAAAATTTCTATGTGGATGAAGGTTTAAGCATTATTGTCACCTCCTTATAGTTAGTCAAAGAAATTATCATACCATAAAATATATTAAGAAATCAAGACTCAATTTTTATGGATTTGAGAAGAAAAACCAAAATCATATTGATCTCATTTGGATTCCTCTCACTATATGACCCAAATATATTCACACTAAGCTTATGGTTCTTGATCTTCCATTTTCTTAAAATCTACTTTGAGGTCATTTTTCAGAGTTAACACATGAGAGAAATCACATCGTCCGGTAGCCAATGCCTAAATATTAATCAGGGTGTTTCTCATTATAAGTATTAAGTCTATCCTAACCCATGAGATCTCAAATTACCTAATCCCAAGACACAATTTTGCATTCCCACTACTAAAATAATCAATAACATTCTTTTTCCTAAGTTCATCAACAAACATCTTTATATACAAGCCACTCTTATTGATCTAATCATGGTGAACCCAATTAGATTTAAAACATTTGTAATACAAAAAATCTAACACCATAAAATTTATATTGGCTTCCTCCATCTCTTATACCAAGATATATGTCCCTTCCTTTGATTTATAATGATAGAGAAAACCTAGCTTCTTCAATGATAACAAAGATTCCTATGACAATTAATAATATGAATGCAATGAATATTGGGTGGATAAGCATTCATAAGAACGATTATTACTCTCTCTTCAATATTTTATTCAAATTAAAAATATTTATCAATGATGTTTTCAAAGAAAAACCTCAAAATCCTAATCAATCATGCACTATTTTACTATCTTATGATGAAGATTACTTGTATGTGCTTCATAATCAACAACCCTCACTAGCATGCATGTTTTCACTCATGATGTCAACCTAATACACCTTTCTTATGATCTTGATCTTCACTTTGATTCAAGTGACAAATAATAAAGTTTGGATATAGAAGGTTATGTAACTCCATTAATCCTCCCTTAGAAAATACTAGTTGGGTATTGTAGAAAATCTTAGGATTTTATTTCAAAAATAAGTAAAACTATCTTTCCAAAGTCACTTCTGAAAATTTTAGTAAAATAAACTATATTGACCATGTCAATATAGTTCAAAAAATTTCAGATCAATCCAAATATATAGATCATGTTGATATAGTTCATAAACACCCTTTTCTAGAAATCAACTAGCTCTGTTAAGATAATGTTAAGATAGTTGATGCAGTTCAAACAAATCCCTCCTTAGAATCTAATTGTATTGATTAGTTTGATATAGTTTAAAAAGATAATCATAATCTAATTGTTTTGACCATGATACAACCCAAAAAAATATATAAATCATATTATATTGATTGTGTTGATATAATATAAAATTAAATAGATTATAGACTGCATCACATAGAACATTCCTTCCCATTCTAACTATATCAACCAACATACAATTCAAATAGAATCGCTAAAAAAATTTATCAACTAAAATAGAGTATTATAAAAAATCACCTAGAAATAATTGTGTCAAACAAGACACAAAGTAAATGGTAAAATCAAACTATATCAATAATAATCTACCTCAAGTTGTTACATTAAAAACCAATATATAAAATCATAACTACCTTAGCCATCTCCTACATATATATAAATTACCCTAGATGCCAATGCCACTATTGTGACATAGATTGACATAGACTCTGACACCAAATGTAAAAAATACATTGATCTAGAGTGGACATCAAATATTATTGTCCTTTACCTACTTTATCTAGTGACAAAGATATATTAAAACTACTTCATGCAAGGGAACCTTATCTTCCTTTCCAACATCATAAAATTCAAAATTTCGATCATAGTGCTCCATATTTTCATAATTTTATGGCTAATGTTGATCTAAAAGATCCTCTCTCTAACTTATCTTATGTACCTTATCACTTAAAAGATGACAATGCAATGCTCATCGAGGTAGCTAAATAGATCGACATAGGAACATCTGATGATTATTTTCATGTTCATTTATTCTTTTCTCCACTGATTCAGTCCTTGAAAAGTATAAAAAAGCCTTTGATTATTCACATAAGGGCATGTCAAGAATTCACCCTAACATCATTGTCTATAATATCATTACTTATCCAGATGAGGCTTGCGTTCACCAAGAGAAATGAAAAATTACCTCTAGAGGTTTTTAAGTTTTTCACAAAGAAATTATTAAGCTCCTTAATTCTGAGTTCATTAAACCAATAAACTAATTTTATTTGGTTTCTAATGTACACTACTACATGAAGTGTAAACAATAACATTAGTTAGGTCAATTTTGTGTTTTCATTTTTTTTAATTTAGATTTTCTTGTGTGATGCTAACATGGCATGAAAGTGGTGATAATATTTAAACCCCAAATAAAAATCAAACTAAGGATAATTTGATTTCATTATTTTCATAATACAAAATTTGAGCACATCACAAACTAATTTTACACTTGGTATGACAATTTGTAATTTTAGTGAAAATAAGAGTTTTGAATTTCATGTGGAAAAGTAGTAGGTTTATTTTTGGGACAATAAAATGAGGGTTTTTTTTTTGTCACATGATTTTCTTGAGTTTTTTTAAAGCTTAAAAACTTTAATATCTAAATAAAGATATATATTTTTTGTAAATCAAAATTTATTTAAATAATCAAGTCTTTTGTCTTAGATAGTATGCCATCATCAAGTAAGTATACATCATACACTGTACATATATATTATTCTAAAAAAGTTTCTACTTCACAAGAAAAATGTTATTCATCATTGAATATAATACCTATGACACGAGTTTATATATAATCCTAATATTACATAGAAAATTTAATTTTTTTGATACTATTTATTTCAATTTTTTTCATGGTTACAATCATATATATATAGGGAGAGTTATCATAACTTATTCATAAAGGTAGAGGTCAAAATAAAAGAAGTAAAAGAGGAGGACGCAATGGCAGAGCAACTCTTCCACTAGACATTAGTTTATTTGAGGTAAATTGTTTTTTTTGGTATGTTATTTTCAAATGAAGCTACCATAATGTTTGTGTAAGGATATTACACTAATATTAAGTTAATATGCAAGTATATGAATGTTCAAATATTGACTTTGTTTTTAAACTTGGACCTTGACCAATGAAAAAGGCAAAGTACATCTTCCCTAAGTGCCATCATGAATATGAAATGCATCCTAATAAGATAATAATGAGTAATAAATCTCTTATTAAAATAATCTATTCAAAATAAATGTTGGTGTACTAGAAGAAACAAATACATTTTCTTTGAACTTTTTTTAAAGATGTCCTTGTTGGACATAGTCTCTCTGTGTCCATGATTGTCATTGATGTCAAGGTGGTCATGGTGCATAGTGCATTAATGACAAAGTGGTTAGTTTTGTTGTTTGAAGTGTGTTTATCTTGTGTGCAGGTCTTTGGGTTGATAGAGAATGATGTGAGGGTGTTCTAGGTCCTTTGGTAAAGTTCTAGTGTCTTTTGAAGAGAGAGGAAGTGCCTTTATAGTTAAGAATCATCCAGACCATCACATGACATCATTCAGGAATGGATAAGTTAGTTAGTTTGAGCATTTATTGATTGTACTTGCATAGGTCAACCTTGGTCAATAAAATCATGGAGGTGTTGTTGGATGTCCCAATTTGGTCTCCTAAAAGTTTGGTGCCATGAGTAGTTGTCTAGTTTAAGTTACAGGGCTTCAATTTTTCTCATGTTGCTTGTGACATGCCAGAGGACATCAATCTTAACCTTCAAAAAATAGCTGTTGGGAATTCAAAAATGTGACCATTGGTGTTCAAATTCAAATCTCTGTGTAATGACCAAAAATCAAAGAATGGGTTATATAAGGTAGGGTTTTAGTCACAACTAAATGGTGTAAAAAGTAAATATGAAGCAAACTCCATGATGAATATCCTTAAAAATTTGGTGTCTTGCAAGTTCATATAGGTGCATTTATTACACGTGAAAGTTGATTGTATTTGATTAGGTTTTGAACTTGTGAACCCAAGAAGAGTAAAATGGGATTAGAACTTGTCTAAAGTTATTCAATGGTGTTCTAAACATTAAATGAAGGTGATAACTCATTTTAATCATGTCTATGCTTTGATGAAGATTTGGCAATGTGTTCTTGTATAATAAATTCTTCATGGAAACTGACTATGTGTGAAAGTTCTTGACTGTAACAGACATGAGGTTCTTAGGTGAGTTGTTTAGTGACTTTGGTCACTCAAGGTGTTTGATATAAGAGTGTGGAGATGACCTCAAGGTCATGAGACACCTATAGGTGCTCTATGTAGGGTTATTTTGGTCCTTGATGTGTTAAATAAGCTCAAGTAATGAAGGATAATGTGTTAAGGGTTTAATGTTTACAAACCCTAAGGTGGTTGTTGTTAATGTTAATGGCCTTGTAATGACTTATGATTCTTAGTGATCACTAGGTGATTTTTTTGTAAAGTTTTCTTTATTTGTCTACATGATCATTGTACATTTGTGTGTGCTCATATGGTACCTTAGAAGATAAAGACAAAGCAGGGTTATGAAGAGTTTTATTAGTCTTGAAGACCAATGCTAGTGTAAGTAGTGTTGTTTTTCATATGTTCAAAGGTCTTGTATTGATCTAAGAAGTTGTCATGAATTTGTACACAACACTCTGAATATGTTAAGTAGGTCTGATGTGTATAAAATAGGGTATTAAATGTATATGCATTGAGTTAGTCTTTGAGTGATGTTTGAAGAATGTTATGAAGAGTTTATTATTCCTTGAGCTTAAAAATGATCTTTAAGTCATATTGAATCAATTCACATATGTATGGTGCCTTATATCATCTTATGAAGGAGATAAAAATTTGATCAGAGGTCTATCATAGTGCATGAGGTCTCTCAGACCTAGTGTAAGACTGTGTGTTAGCTGTGAGGTTGCTTTGTGGTGTTTGGAGCCTTGATGGCTTAAGGAACTTAGAGAGAAAGATGCTTGAAGGCATAATTAATTTGTAGAATTTTTTTAATTCTTTGTTCATATTAACAAAATGCTCAATTAGCTCATATTTGTGCAAACATAATTTTGTATTAGGTCTCTATGAGACCCAATGGAGAGATAAGGTCTAATGGTGCTTCATAGTGTATGCAAGTGATCTGAGGACTCAAGCATGGTAAGAGATATTAGAGATTTTCATAAATATATTTTTTATGAGTGAGTAATTATTAATGGATCTATGGACCATCTTGGTTCATTAGTTATTTAATAAGTAAATACGTGTAATTAGAATTAAGTCTCCATGAGACTTAAAGAAGGCATGAGGGATAATGGTGTCTTCAAGAGATGAATGAGTGGTTTAAAGGTTATAAATCATGGATAAGGTGTGGTGGACCTATTGGTTCATTGTTTAAAAGGTTTTATTTTTTTTATTGCGAGATATTAAATTGTAAAGGGTCTACATGTAATGTGTGGGCTAATTGCTTAGGTCTAACTTAAGCCTACTGTGTTGGTTTGAGCCATTTAAAGCATGTCCAACCTAATGAGTTGATGTATATTATATGAAATATATCCTAATTTATGTTTTTTAATGTTCTAAGATTGATTAAGGTGTTTTGGATGATAGAGGCAGTATGAGGGCTAATGTCATGTATAAAGAGAAGGCTAATTAGACCTATTTGGGATAGTTAGATGTAGTGAGGATGAAGTGAATGGTATGATATTTTTCAAAAGGGTAAGAGGCCATGGAAACTATTATAAAATCATGTTGAATATGTGGTAAGGTTATAATAGTGTTTATTGTAGGTCATGAGCAAGTAAGTTGATTTTTTTCAAGGCTATTAGGCTTATTTTGCTTAGGTGGCCAAGTGCAAAGATTTTGATTGGAAATCAATTAGAAGAACAAGGTAGAGGCTGTGTGACAATGATATTCATGTTGATGCATGAATATATGTTCATATAAGAAGATAAAAGTGTGAAATAGGAATGGATTAAAGGTCATGAGCATGTGTATGAGGAGTGTTTGAGTGAAGAAGAGAAAGAGATATTGTTATGCCTATGTAAGAGGCAAATTTGAGTTTGTATGAACTATAGAAGACCATCATCAGTTATGTGAGGAAAAAAAGAAAGATGGAGTTTAATATTATTGATATAGTTTGAAATTGATCAAAAAAGGGGTTTGTATCCTCCTATCAAGTTGGTGCTTGCTAAAGCCAACTGGGTGCTTGGTGAATTTGAGGGGTTGGTGCTCCTTGTGGAGTGGGTGCTTCACTAAAGTCTCTTATTTGTGATCTCTTATAGGAATATAGTCCATTTATTTGTAATATTAATATATTTGAGATATTTCAATGATGTCATGGTGATGTTAGTGGGTGAAGTGACTTGATAGTCTAAGTGAAATGACAAAGTGTGCAATGTGCTTGTCTTAGTATGCTTGAAGGAGGCTTGGTTGATCCTCAATTTTGACATGGATAGAGATGTTCAAGGATGAGTTATAGTATTGAGAATGTGAAAGGGATCTTATAAGAGGTTTTACATGCTTTGAGTGCTTGTGTGCATGAGTGGATTTTATCTAGTTGATCATTGTTTTTATCTACATACTTTGGGTCTAGTGGAAGAAAATTTGAGTAGGTAGTTTGTTGACATCACCATTACCACATGTGGATGAGTAAGGGGGATTTGGTCATATGGTTGTGATAAAATTTGTGCTTAATTACTATGCACTCAATTTTAGGTCATGTAATGAAGCGCAACAAAAGATATACATGTGCAAAGTTGGGCTCCCAAGCAGTTTGACAATGTTTTCCCATACTTAGACAAATTTGTATGAGGTAAGAAAGAACTGAGTAAGAGTTTGGTGATGTAATATATCACATGTATGGATGTTTTATGGGAAGTTAGCGTACTTGATATGTGCTAAATTTCAATTCATGTGATGAATCACATCAAAAGATATGCATGTTCAAAGTTGGCCTCTTAGGTAGTTATTGACATAGTTGGCTTTGTGGTAGAAGAAATTTGAGTGAGTAGATTAATGGAGATATATCTCACACGTGTGAAGGTTTTATGAGTAGTTTAATACATGGCTAGATTTTAATATGTGAGAAGATCATATGGTCCAAATTTTAGATCATGGATTTATGTGCAATAATAGTTATTATGGTCCAAAGTTGGCCTTCTAGGCAGATAACAATGGTCCCCATACTTAGTCTTTTTTACACAATGTTAAAGATCAAGACCAGATGGAGATCTAACAGTTCATGGGTGATCATAAAATATTGATCTAATGATGCATAGTGAATGAGATTGTTTCAAGGTATCCAATGGTTAATGAAGTTAAAGATCAAGATCCTTACAAAAGGATCGACAAAGTGTGTTCATTCCAAGGTGTCAAGAAGCAACGAGATGAGGATAAGTGTTTAAAGTTTAACACTGAGCAAAGTTAAAGGATAAGTATCTAATGGAGAGTGGATATTTTTATAGATTGATTTAATAATAAGCATTATAAGATAAATACCTAGTTGATCTGCAAAGATCGATGGTGCACATTGACTCAATATTGCAAGATTGCATGAGATGAGGTCAGCATGTTCTTTGTTTAATAGTTTAGCTGAGTTAAGGTTTGAATAAGATTGATGGTGAATATTTTATCTAAGTGGAAAGGACATGATATGAGGACATGGTGTTTGAGGTTTAACTGTGACTATTTGAATTCAAATATTTGAATTTAACAAAGGAAAGACCAGTGTCTAGTTTTTGGGCCATATCTTTCGATCTATGTAGAATTTACTCATGGTGTAAAAAGTGAATTTATAGATGACTCAAGGTGAATCTGTAAATATGAATTTGAATGCCTAATTATTGGTATAGTCAAAGATATTGAGATTCAAAGTTGACTATGTATTCATGTATATTCTACAAGTAACCTGAGAAGGATATTTGAGCTCATTCTGATGGTATTTCAATGTCTCATGGTGACTTAGGTTTATTTGAATGTGTGTTGTGCTTAAGTGTGACCCATGTAAAATGCATTAAGGATTAAGGCATGCCTAATGGCCAACCAATACTTGATAATTCATGAATGATCTATATATAGTGAAATCAAATATGATGGTTTTTAGACTTTAAGGTAGAATTTGTATTTAGAGGATAATATTGTGGAGTGGAGGATAGGTAGTGTGCCTATTGATGTGTTAATGATAATAATAGATTTTTGACTATATGTATGACCTATATTTATATTTATGATGACATAATAGTGCTCTTGTAGTTTGAGGATATGTGAAGAGGTCTGAGTGTACATATGAGGACAGTTTGAGTGGAGAGAGATTGTGACATGCCTATGTGAGAGGCTTGTATGAGATAAAAAGGGAGTTTGTGTAGATGTTAGATAATAATAGGTCCATCATTAGGTATTGAAGACATCAGTTTAAAGGTGGAGGTGTTCCATTTCAAAGGAGGGTCTAAAGAAGTTGATCTTCCTTAGGGTAGTTGTTCTTTGTGAAATAGGTGTTTTATTAAAGGCCTTTGGTCAGGAGGATTTGATCAAGGTTTTATGATCTAAAGGATTTGACTAGTCTCTTATTTTTAATTTCTTACAGGACAAGTAGTCCATGTGTTATAGGCTTAAGAGTCGGTTTTATTCCTTGTGAGGGTTTCCCATAGGAACTATGTGTTATGTGTTTGATCTTGTGTATGCATTGAATGAATAAGATCTCTTATTAATGTTACTTGATCAAGTTGATATATGATAATTGTATAATAATTTAAAAGAATTGGAATTGAAATTAAAATATATGGGCTCACTAATTCACCCCCTCTCTCAGTGATTGTACTTTTAAAAATTGGTATCAAATCAGGGCCTTCTTACAAGTTTAACCACTTAAAGGTGATCAAAGGTACAATGGATGACAAAGATACTATGGCTTATCTTCAAGACAAACTAGTATGTGATTTATCAAACATCAATGCAAATATGGATGATGTGAAGACCCAAGTGAAAGATCTAGAGGCAACTATCAATAATTTGTAGGTCATGGTGAATAAAGGTCTCAATCAAAGGATGGAACAATATGAAAATAAAGTCATGAATTTATTATATGTGCTCTTATCCAAGGACAAAATGGATTTCAACTCCACCAAAAGGATCAATAATGAAAATCCATTGATCGATAATGGTCAAGAAAAAGAGGGTCAAACTTGAACAATGTCTTCAATGGGTATTTCTTCTCCTACAATCAATTTGGTCATAGATATAAGGATAGTGTTCTCTCTCTAGAGATCAAAAGGAATCTCATATGCTACAATTGTAACCAACAAGCTCACATAGCCAAGAAATGCAAAAGAAGTTTTTAGAAAAAGGATATACAAATCATTAACACCATCAAATGGTTCAAGAAAACTAAGTCTAAAATTGAAGAAGAATAGAAGCAGGATTCAAGTTGTCCTTCAAAGGAAGAGTCAATGTTGGTTCAAGGAGCCTTGCATACTAAAAAATATGTGTTACATCTTGATTCCTCACTAGACAAACTTGCTAAGATTATCCATAAATATCTACAGTTAAAAAATTTACATCTAGATGTATTTCTAGATAAATCTTGAGATTTATGCTATTTCAAGATAAAAGAATGTTGTTTAGTTAGATGTAAATACATGATTGCTTATTATGAACTAATTTATGTATGCATTTACATTTTGAGTATATTAATGTATTGATTCAGTTATATATTGTTGATTAAGATTACCATGTGAAACAATCTAATGACTTGCATGTTGTGAGGTAGACATAGGATAATTCTTCTTTTGAGCATATCAGAGGGAGAGCATCATCAGAGAGGATGCTGTAGATGGAGACATCATAGGTTGATAAAGAGTTGGTGAAACCCTACACACATACACACAATAGTTAGTCATGATAGAAATGCATTTAATTAATTATCATGTGTTTATTTTTTGCTTAAAATATTATTTTTTATGGCTTTCTAGTATAGGTAAATTTCATGTCATTAATACACGTAAAAGCAAAATATTAAAATACGAAGTATTTATGATTTCAAAAATTGCCATTAAATTACTTAAAGATATTTAAATGTTAAATTAGGCCATAATGGGGTAAGCATTATTTGGGGTTGGGTTACCAAATATGTTTGTCTGAAATTCCATATTATTTTGAAAGCTAAATAAATAAACAAATAATTATTTTTCATGAAATAAAATAAAAATCAAAACTAGAGATTAAATATAAAAAACTGTTACGGATAATGTTTACATGGAAAATTTACAAGGTGGTAAATCAGAATTTACTTTGTGTAAGTTATTGTATGGTAACATGGTAAATAACATTTACCATAGTGATATACATATATATGTTAGTTAGAATATATATAATGAGATATATTATTATAACAATATATTGTGTGCTTAATTATAGGTATTTCATGAAAGAATATTGGGGAGAAGTTATAGGAAATACATTTCTTATATATATGTAATCTTTCATATGGTTTTAAATATAAAGTAGTAGCATAATATTATAATGTGTGAATATTATTGTCTAATTGTCTGTGTATGGTTTAGTATTCCTACATAATTTGGTGAAGGATTTATTATTTCCCAATAGTGGTATTAGAGTGGGAATAGTTATGGTCTATTAAATCTATGAAGGGGCATTTTTGCATCCATTTCTTGCCCCGAGTCATGAAGTCCTCTAAAAGCTAATCCTTGTAGCTGTAGGATAAATGTGTGTAGAGTTTATCCTCTCCTTTAGCAACATTTATAGATTTGAGTCTGTCTAGAAGTATGTTGTCAAAAGATTAGTTTGGCAATAGATGCCACTCGACATTTTTCACCAACTAGGCTCGTCTTTGAAATTGGTTTTTCATTTGTATTCTACATTTTGATTGGTCAACTAAAAATTACATTAAAATATTAATTGGAAGATCATTTTAACATTAGAAGAAACTTAATGTCTTCTTACTAGCTCAATGCACTATTTGGCTCAACTTGCTATCTAGTGTGCATACATCTTGAAAGGTGTACATGGATCAATGATCTACATACAATTTTTATATCATAGATAAATTATTGTTTGGATTGAGCATAAACCTAAGGGGCCCCATAGAGCCTCAGGATTGTTACTAGGCTCAGGTCATTCTAAAGATTGTTTCCTAGGTTTTTGAAAAATGTTGCACCATTTTTATTCCAACCAATTTTTATCCTCTTGACTCTTTGTACAACCACCACAAAAAATGATTCAAAGTGACTTTAAATCTCAAACAGAGACAAAGCCACGACCTCTATTAGAATCACTGTATCTATACAATTATAACGAGCTAAATTTTACCCCATTTGGTAAACAAACAAGGTAGGAGCAAATAAACCCTCATTTGTGTATGCCTCGAAGTCTCTAGATAATATTTTAGAGTATTTTCTTGCATAGCAGAGCCATCTACACCATTTTGTAGACTTGCATCACTTTCAGTCTAATCAATTGACATTGCATTTTTTCCAACCTTTTTCCTTGGTCTTCATGTAAAGCGCTGTATCTCCTTCACCTATCACTGTATGAGTCAGATTTGTACAAATACTAGTGCATTTTTAATGTATTTCAAAGTGTCTTTGTTGTGTCATATCTAAAGTCCATGATATTATTAGGATTTTAATTTTTTAGTTTAAAACTTATGTTTAGTTTTTTATAGGCTTGTTAATAGTCGTATGACTAAAGATAAGGTATTATTGTTAAGAGTCAAAAAATATATTTGAGTTGAGAGTTATTAGTTGTCAAATTATTTTCTCAAGGTTCATGGTTTTGGGTATTATAATTTTATATGGTGTTAAATTTATATGTTGTTTTTAAAATAGTCATAGTTTTTATAAGCAATTATTTGGGTCTATTGTATTTTATTTAGATTCAAAAGTCATAAAAAATTTTAAATTGTCAAAATATCAAAAATGTCATTTTTTGAGTTTAGTGTCTATGTATCAAAAAAGTCAAAGTTATCTAGGCTTAGGGTCACAGATGCATTTTTTCTTATACACGATGTTTGAATTGTATGGAGTCTTGTCAAGAGCTTCATTGAGATATCAATTGAGTAAGCAAATAATGGAGGATGAAGGATACACATACGATGGAGGTCTTTCATCAACCTCTTATCAGTCACCAACAATGGGGATGCATCAATGTTTTGGTGAATTTGTGTGGTGTGTATTTCATTTTAGCATGATGTAGATTTTAGTTTTTTTAGTGTGTTTATTTTTTGAAAATGTTCACATGGTTGGAGGGGAACATAGAGTAATGTTTCATTTTCCAATCCAAACTAAATTAGCTAAAGTCAAGGAACACTACCAGTGGTAGTGGTAGTGGTAGTGGTAGTGGCAGTCTTCTTTGTTGTGTGAGATTGATTGGCACAATTGTACACATTGGCTACAAGTAAGAAGTTGATTTCTTACAAGGTCAAATGTGACATTCAGTGTGTATTTTTTTTAGTTGGAGTTTGGTGTGCAGAAGATGTAAACAAAATCTTGATGTTTTAACTCCTAGTATAAAACATTGTAGAGTGTGTCTCTAAGTTTATTGTAACATTCATAGATTTAGAAAGGGTTGGTGGTTGATTCAAAAAACCACATATGTAAAAAGGTAGATAAAATTTTACTTGTGTAGCAGTCCTCTGACTACCTTCCTTCTTTATGAATATGATCCACCAGTGTAATGTCGAGTGCATTCTTTTCATAGAGTAAATGCAGGATGCATTCCTTCATATAGTTGTGGTCATGTGCAGCAAGATAGTCAGCCAATTGGAAGTTCACATGCCTTTCTTTGATACAGGTTATGAGGCAAGCCTGCGTAACACATTACAGTAAAAAAAAGAGTTATGTTGTACCATGTCAACATTAGGGAGGTGAATGTTATGGATAATGTTTACATAGGAAATTTATAGGGTGGTAAATCATAATTTACTGTGTAAGTTATGGTATGGTAACATGGTAAATAACATTTACCATAGTGATATACATATATAGGTTAGTTAGAATATATATATTGAGATATATTATTATAAAAATATATTGTGTGCTTAATTAGAGAGATTTTGTGAGAGAATATTGGGGAGAAGTTATAAGAAATTCATTTCCTATATATATGTAATATTTCTTTGTATGATTTAAAATATGAAGTAGTAGCAAAATATTATAATGTGTGAATATTATTGTCTCTGATAATATTGTCTCTGCGTATGGTTTATTATTCTTAAATAATTTGGTGAAGGCTCTTTTATTACCCAAAAAAAATGGGGATTATTTTAGTAAAAGGAAATTAAAAAAATGAATAAAAATAAAATAAGAAAGGTCTAAATATAATAAAACAAAAAAAAAGAAAGAAAAACAAGAAATTAATAAATTATTGATAAAAGCTCTTAAAAATAAAAGCTATGCCTTACATATCTAGAATAGGAAGGAGATTGGAAAAAAGGAGAAATTAAGCAAGGGAGAGAGATGATGCAACAAAGGAGGAACAAGATAGTGTTCCAACAAACTTAAGAGGTAGGAGATGTTTTTAAATTTCTTATAAATGAGTGATGGTTTTGTATACTTGCCTGCCATTATGTGTTAATCCCTATTTTATTTAAGCTTGTTGTTTCAAGACTTTGGGTAATAACTTAGATAATTTGGTTTAAATCTAGCTAAGATAAATATTGTTCTTTTTGAACTATTTTAGAAACATGATTTAATTATATTAAAATCTGTTAATAATATTTAATTGTTGGGAATAACTATGACATCACCCTATATTTATGAACTAACAGTTTGTCTTTTGCTTAAAATTGGATTTTTTTCCTACATGACGTCACCCCACTACAACTGTTCCCATCATATAACTAGCATCTCTCTTGATATGATCCACCTACTTATCTTTAGCATTGCCCAATTTTGCTTTCCCATCCATATAGATGGCATCTCTTAAAATTTGGTCTAGCTACTTTGCTTAAGGCATCAATTTTTTTCAGCAAACTAAGAAGTTTAAATAATTATTAAAATATTTACTTGTTGTATGGAAGAAAGCATCACCCTATATCATCTAACTTGTATTTCAATTATTAGTTGATCTATTCTATATAAAGCACAATTCTATTATCTATTTAATTCCAACAACTGAACACTATTAATATGTCTATCTTTTTATATTAATAATATTTATTTGCCATATGGCTCAAAGGCATCATCCTTTTCCTTACAGCTAAGATTTTAGAACAAATTCAAAATTTTATAATTATATTTATTAGTGCTGGAGTAAATTCATAGTTGGATGTCTTAAATAATGGGTAACATGTATGCTAAAAACTATATAATTTTATTCATGACTTGAAAGCATGTATAACTGATTGTGTTATTAGTATGATCGCACTGCCATTATTTGAGAAATATGTATTTATACACCATGGCTCACATGACATAGCTAATAGTATTAAATACTTGAGGTTTATTATGATAAAGATTTAGCTAAAATATTTAATTGTTTATAGGGAGTATAAACCGATAGTTATAGAATTACCATAATTAGTTAACAGTACTAATCCCTCAGAAAACATTGCTATTTATTGGTCCATAAACATAGTTTATTAATTGAGAAGTAAATATGTTTTCTTTTGTCCAGACATTAGGTAATGCTACGGGATGTATTTAAACTTAATGAGGATATTATGACTTATTTATCTATTGGAGTAGAAAACAAATGATTTTTATAAATAGTTTAAAAATATAAAACTAGTGTTCAAACCTTTTGAAAATACCTCAAAAATCCATAGTTAAACACTCCCAGTGGAGAATACATGTTATATATCTGATTTAATAATAAGTTATCGAATATTGGAAATGGGCGTAAACTTATTTATTAGTTTATCTTAGAACCCCAAGAAAGTAGATGTGTTATTGGCTTAAAAATAATATTTGAGAAGTATATATATTTTGAGCTTCACATTATTATATTTGATATGACTCCAAAAATGTAGCGATATGTATTTATAAAATCAGGCATGTTTGCTTATACCTAAATGGTTGAATAAAAGCTTATGATTCCCTGAATTGATTGGTTATGGATTATCATTAGATTGGAAGTTGATTAATTAAATAGTTTATTGTCAAACTTAGAGTGGATTAACCTTAGAGTTGAATGGTCAAACATAATTATCCTCTATGAAGAGTTAAACCTGAAAGAGCTCTAAAATATCTTATTTATTAAAAAACTATTATACAAAAGTTGGACAATATTTCAAGTTATATGTTTATGACTTTTATTGAAGTCAAAACCTAGGGTAGATTCCTTAAAGTAATATTCTCAGATGAAATATTAAAAGATTGATCAAAGCTAGTTTAGCAAATAATTACTCGTAAAACCCCAATATAGATTAATTGTGAAACTAGATTACTTGTATTTCAAGAAAATGAAGTTTTAGGTATCTCTAACTATAGTATGCAAGTATGTTTCCATGTATTTTATAACTACTACATTAGTTAATTTATATGCTTAACAGTTATGATTAAAACACTAAACCATGGTTTAGAGATTGTATAGCATTAGAATATTTACATGTGGTGCACATTAGGAGGTGTAAGTACTGGTATATAGGGATTTTACATATAATTTATTAGATGATTAAGATTCATAGGAATCAGGGACTATAACCTTTGGAATAATATCCTAGAAGTAAATAAGTCAATAAGATAACATGCTTATCTAACTCACTATTAGTAATGTGAATGACTATTAGTTGTATGTATTCAATATGAGATACTTGTGTGAATTACATACTATGAGTGTGTTAAATATATATTTATACTTAGTAAATAATGGTGTATCATGATGAATATTTTTACGTTGAGATACATTGGTATGTGTATATGTAGAGTATACCCAAGTGGTATAATACCTTACTTTTTATTGTATGCTTGTTATTATGATTCAATTGAATCATGATAATCATAAGTTTAGATTGTGTGTTTTCATGTAGTTGGGGACCTATGATAGTATGGGATATCATAGGTTATTACATTATATAAGTATATTATATCCAATTAGTACTTACTGTTGTTATTATACCTAACTCACATTTGTATGTATACTATAAACATACTAGTTATTGTTGTGGATAACATGTAGATTTATAGTTGGTAGACTTGTGTATGCATGCATGAAAATCTGAAAATTTAGTAAATATTGTGTTGGAATGTTATTATGTTCTATAGGAATGATGATTTAATTTATATAGTTACTGGTATAATGCTTGTGTTTCATGTATTTGAGACTACTTCATATGATTGATTATGGAAAATTGGTAGTTAAGTGTTAGAACATTGGACTATGGTAATATGATTTGCCATAGGGTGTAAATAACTAGAAACCAATTCTATTTTGTGAAATTTACAACTAAATTACATGTTTACCTAGGTGGTATATTTGTAATCATTATTTCTAGTATGAGATAGAATATAATGAAAGATTCATGTATATGTTAGATGAACTTAATGTATGTTGTTATTACTCCTATATATAGCATATTGTAGTAGGATGTAAGTTGATGAATCTTGTGGTTAAATTTTTATTTGACCAATCTACATTGTTAATACAGAGTAAGGAGTGGGCTGGACTTCAATGGCGTACTTGCATTGCAATGTTTGATGAAGGCAGTCCTATTAAGTGGTGTGTATGAACTTGATTGATCTAGATTATTATATATATATATTATCTATAAAACTTTGGCCAAAGTATGTTTAGTGAGACATTATAATTTTATGAGTATGGTTTATATGTATATGCGATATCTTCCAATAGATCAAGATTTATATGATACACTACATGTTTAGTTAGAAATCATATAACACATGGGTACTATCTTGTCTCCTTGGATTCTCACGTCATCACTGTCTACTCATTCATGAAGAGAGGGCCATATCCTAATGGGATTATTGTAGAGGATCATTGGTTTGTGGTTGATTTGGTAAAGTGCTTAGATGATCCTCTCCCTCTCCATAGTAGTACTACTATTGAGACAAACACTTGAGATTGTCTCAGATACTAGAGAATCCAAAGAACTCATGCTATAAGGATCCATGTATCTAAATTGTGTACATTATATTAGATTGAATATTAATATTGAGTATTATCATGAAGAATTATAATTACTTATTATTCTATATTGACAATGGTGATTACAGAGTTGTATTGGCCATGGTTGAGTTGTTGCATTTCATTCTATATCCATTTATGAAGCATTGTCATGACACTAGAGCTCTATGATATAAGATGTAATGTGTACTTATTTTATCACTCTAGTATATATGTGATCTCTATTAGAATCTCGGGATGTAGTCTACTTGTATATATGTTTAATTAGAAAAAAAATTATTCACGTATTTCTATGTTTAACATAATAGGGTTGTTAAAAGATGGGAACAAGAGATGGTTCGTAGATAGTGGATGCTCAAATCATATGACAAGAAACAAGATCAAGTTTATTTATCTCAGGATGACCAACCTGGATTTAATGAGATTTGATGACAATAAATTTGCTAAGATAGTTGGTAAAGGTCTTGTGAATTTGGATAATGGTCATTCTATAAATGAGAATGTCTTATATGTATAAGGTTTGAAACATAATATTTTAAGTATAAACCAAATGTGTAAAAATTTAAATGGTGTAACTTTTCATGATGATGTATGTGAAGTAAGAAAGGCTAAAAAATTAGTTGCAAATGTTTATAAAATAAATAACATGTTTGTATTCCATGAATCCAAGAAGGAAGAGTGCTTCATGAGTCAATTGGAAGAAAGTTGGTTTTGGTATAGAAAGCTTTGAACATATAAATTTTGATAATATGGTAAATATCATATCAAAGGGGTTGGTAAGGCATATGCCCAAGATTTCTACGACTCCTCATTCTTTTTGTAAGGCATGTTTTCATGGGAAGCAAGCCAAAATAAGATACAAATCCAAGGAGTTAGCCACTACAAATCCATTAGAGTTGATCCACATTGATCTATGTGGACCTATGAAAACCCAAAGTATTAAAATTAATAGCTACTTCATGCTTCTCATTGATGATTTACTAGGATGACTAAGATATTTTTTGTTAAATAAAAATTAGAAGTTTTTAAAAAATTTATGGCATTCAAAGCGCTTGTAGAAAATGATAAAGGATCAAAGATCAAGTGTATAAGATAAGATAGAGGAGGTGAGTTTTGGTCTCATGAATTTAATGATTTTTGTAAAAAAACAAGGGATAAGGAGATAATATTTTGCTGCTAGAATACCATAATAGAATGGTGTTGTTGAAAGGAAGAATAGGACTGTTCAAGAAATGAGTAGAACCATGATTCCATTGTCCAAACTATCATATGGTTATTAGAAAGAGGGAGTTAACACTTCATTTTAAATTCTAAACAAGTGTCAAATCATATTAAATGATGATAAGATTCCTTATGAGTTATGGAATAATAGAGCAGCTAATGTCAAATATTTTAGAGTGTTTGAGAGCAAGTGCTTCATCAAAAGAGATGAAGAGAATCTTATAAAATTTGATTCAAGGTCTAATGAGGGCATCTTATTAGGTTAATATTCTATAAGTAATGCCTATAGGTGCTTCAACAAGAGACTTCACAAGATTATTGTAAGTTCAAATGTAACGATAGATGAGATAAGTAGAGTCAAGAAGCTAAAATTACAGGTAAGTAAATCAATTCAGAATTCTATTACAAATAATGATGAGTTATCCATTCAAACAAATGATTAAGATGAAGAGGAGAAAGAAAGATAAGATTCTAAGGCTCCATCTAGAAGACTTTAGAAAGATCATCCAAACTCTCAAATTATTGGAAATGTTGGTGCAAAGTTGTAGACTAGAAGGAGAATGTTGATCAATCAAAATCAATAAGACTCAGCTCTGTTATCCATGATTAAACCCAAAACATTCATGGAAGCTAGAAAAGATGAAATTTGGAATGATGCAATGGATAAATAAATTGATAAAATAGAAAAGAATGAAATATGGGACTTAGTTCCCAGGCCAAAATATAAAAATGTGATGGGTACCAAGTGGGTTTTCAAAAATAATATGAATGAGAAAAGAGAAGTCACAAGTAACAAGGCTAGATTGGTGTGTAAAGGATATGCTCAGGTTGAAGGAATCAATTTTTATGAGACTTTTACTCCTGTGGAAAGAATGGAAGCAATTATAATTTTCTTGGCATATGCTAGTTTCAAAGGTTTTGAGGTATATCAAATAGATGTGAAATCTATATTCTTGAATGGCAACTTAGAAGAAGTCTACATTGATTTACCTAAAGGATAATTCATGTCAAGTAATCAATATTTTGTGTGTAAATTGAAGAAGGCTCTATATGGTCTTAAACAAGCTCTTAGAGCTTGGTATGATAGGTTAGATAAGTATCTTTTGAGTCAAAGTTTTAAAAGAGGGGTAGATGATAGTAATTTGTACATTAATATAGAAGACAATCATCAATTGATAGTAGTTGTATAAGTTGATGACATAGTTTTTGGATCTAACAATGACAAAATGAGTAGAGAATTTGAAAATACTATTAAGAATGATATTGAAATGTCATTGTTGGGAGAACTATCTTTCTTATAAGGATTATAGATTAATCAACTTGATGAAGGGATATTCATTTCACAAGCTAAATACATCGAGGATATGCTAATGAAGTTTGACACGATGGATTGTAAGACAATGGGTACTCCAATGATCACAAGATGCAAGTTAAGTAAACTAGATAACTCACCAAAAGTTATTCAAACTTTATATAGATCCATTATTGAAAGTCTTTTGTACTCTACTGCTTCTAGAACTGATATCATGCAAACAGTGGGTGTTATAAGAAGGTTTTAATTTGACCCTAGAGAATATCACTTAAAATGAATCAAAAGGATCTTGAGATATCTCAAAGGCACCATAGAGTATGGTTTATTGTATTTTAGGAGTAAAAAATTCTCTTTGAAATCATATATTGATGCAAATTGGGTAGGATGTGTGGATGATAAGAGTATCAGTGGTGGGGTATTATTCATGGGGAAATGCTTGGTATCTTGGCTAAGAAAGAAGCAAGCCTTATTGTCCCTATCAACTATATAAGTTGAGTATATAGTAGCTGGCTCTTGTTGCACTCAAGTCATATGGATGAAACAAACTTTGGAAGAGTATAAGGTAAGAGAAAATGGACCTTGTCCTATTTATTATGACAATACTTGTATAATTAGTATCTCAAAGAATATTGTTATGCACTCAAAAACTAAGCACATTCCTATTAGATACCATTTTTTAGAGAATAAGTGATTAATCAAAATGTTAAGTTGGAACATGTGCCTATAAAAGATAAACTTATAGATATTATGACCAAACCATTATCAAAAGCTACATTTGAGTATCTAAGACAAAGCTTAGGTGTCATTTATTTCTCTTTGAATTGATATAATGTCTTTGGTTAAGGAAGAGAAAAAAATTTATGAGCTTGCTCCAAAGATTTGTAAAGAAGCTATAGTGAAGATGCAGAGTTGGTGGTTATGGAAGTGTCTTAAAAGAGAAGGCTAACAAGCATGTATGATGGTTCTTCATGGTGTATAGAGATCTGAAGATGCTCAAGTGATGAAATAGATAAAAAAATCTTATGAGGATTCCATCTCAGATGTTTCTTGGTGAGTTCCATCAAATTTTAGTGTTTTTATATGTTCTATCTTCATTGGTTGCAGTGCTTGGTGGAAGAGAGTGTTAGAATGGAGAAAGAGGAAGTTGTCAAGACAAGAAGTGGTAGGATAAAGGTAAGGGGGAGTTTTTATCATATTTTTAAGATGGTCATTTCTTGTTGATGGTATTTTTAGGTCCTCAAGATCAGTTGGTGCCTACTTTGTCATTGTGTCAAAGGGGGATAAAGTTCCTATTGATAGAGTGTTTGAAAAGAGAAGGAAGGTGAGTTGTACATTACCATATGATGTTTGTTGACATTAATGATAAAGAGGGATATTTTTTGAGAGTTTTTAACGATGTCATATAGGTGTCCTAGTGAGTGGATGAAGTGCCTTGATAGTCTAAGTGACAATGACAAAGTGTGCAATGTACTTGTCTTAGTATGCTTGAAGGAGGCTTGGTTGATCTTCAGTTTTGACATGGATAGAGATTTTCATGGATGATTATGGAGTATTGATCATGTGAAAGGGGTAATATAAGAGTTTTTATATGATTTAAGTGCTTGTGTTTATGAGTGGATTTCATCTAGTTGATCATTGTTTTCATCTAGACACTTTGGGTTTAGTGGAAGAAAATATGAGTAGGTAGTTTGATGACATCACCATTACCATGTGTGGATGAGTCAGGGGAAGTTGGTCATATGGTTTTGATCACATATATGCCTTTATTCTATGTGATAAATTTTAGGTCATGCAACAAAGTAAAACAAAAGATATGCAAGTGTAAAGTTGGGATCCCAGCCAGTTTGACATTGTTTTCCCATACTTAGCCAAATTTACATGAGGCAAGAAAGAGCCAAGTAGTTTGGTGATGGAATATCTCACATGTGTGGATGTTTCATTAGAATTTGATTATATTGTTTTGTTTATTTTTATTCCTATTTGATACACACTAGATATTAGGTCATATGATGAAGCGCATAAAAAAATATGCATGTTCAAAGTTGGACTCCCAAGCAGTTGTTGACATAATTAGCTTTGTGGTAAAAGAAATTTGAGTGAGCAGATTAATGGAGTCATTTCTCACATGTAAAAAGGTTTCAATAATATTTTTACACTTTTTTGTATTATCCTATGTGATAAGATCATATGGTCCAAATTTTAGATCATGCATCTTACTGCAACAAAATTTATTGTGGTCCAAAGTTGGCCTTCTAGACAAATAGCAATGGTCCCCATACAAAGTCTATTTTGCACAATGTTAAAGATTAGGACCAGATAGAGATCTAATAGTTTACGAGTGAACATACAAGATTGATCTAATATTGTGTAGTGAGTGAGATGATTTCAAGGTATCCAATAGTTAACAAAGTTAAATATCAAGCTCCTTATAAAAGGATCGACTGAGTATGTTCATTCCAAGATGTCAGGAAGCAACAAGATGAGGATAAGTGTTTGAAGTTTAACACTGATCAAAGTTAAAGGATAAGGATCTAATGAAGAATGCTCATTTTTATAGATTGATCAAATGATGAGCATTATAAGATAAAGACCTAGCTGATCCGTAGAGATCAACGGTGCACATTGAGTCACTATTACAAGATTACACAAGATGAGGTCAACATGTTCTTTGTTTAACAATTTAGCTAAGTTAAAGTTCAAAGAAGATTGATGGTGCATATTTTATCTAAGAATTGAGGACACGATATGAAGACATGGTGTTCGAGGTTTAACTATGACTGTTTGAATTCAAATATTTGAATTTAACAAAAGAAAGACTAGTGTCTGGTTTTTAGGCCATATCTTTCGATCTATACAGAATTTGCTCATGGTGTAAAAATAAAATTTGTAGAGGACTCCAAGGTACATTTTTGAAATATTAAATTTAAGGTATAATTATTATTAAATTTAAATATACTAGGTTTCAAAGTTGACTATGTATTCATGTATATTCTACAAGTGACCTGAGAAAGATATTTGAGCTCGTTATAATGGTATTTCGATGTTTCATTGTGACTTAAGCTTATTTGAAAGTGTGTTGTGCTTAAGTGTGACCCATGTAAGATGAATTGAGGATTAAGGCATGCCTAATGGCTTACCAAGACTTGATAATTCATGAATACTATATATATAGTGAAACCAAATATAATGGTTTCTACACTTTGAGGTGGAATTTGTATTTAGAGGATAGTATTGTGGAATAGAGGATAAGTAGTGTGCCTATTGATGTGTTAATGAGAAAAATATTTTTTTGACTATGTGTATGACCTATAGTTCATATTTATAATGATAAAATAGTTCTCTTATAGTTTTAATATATGCGAAGAGGTTTGAGTGTGCATATGAGGATAATTTAAGTGGAGAGAGATTATGGCATGCTTATGTGAGAGGCTTGTATGTGATAGTAAGGGAGTTTGTTTAGAGGTTAGATAATTAGAAGTCTATCGTCAACTATTGAAGACATTAATTTATAGGTGGAGGTGTTCCATTTTAAAGGAGGGTCTAAAGGAGTTGATGTTCCTTAGGGGTAGTTGCTTATTGTGAAATAGGTGTTTCACTAAAGGCCTTTGGTCAAGAGGATTTGATCAATGTTTTTTGGTCTAAAGGAGTTGACCAGTCTCTTATTTTTAATTTATTATAGGATAAATATTCCATTTGTTGTAGACTTGAGAGTGGGTTTTATTCCCCATGAGGGTTTCCCATAAGAATTATGTGTTATGTGTTTGATCTTGTGTATGCATTGAATGAATAAGATCTCTTGTTAATGTTACTTGATCAAGTTGATATATATTGGTTGTCTATTAGTTTGAAAGGACTAGAATTAAAATTGAAATATCTAGGTTCACTAATTCACCCCCCTCTCAATGATTGTACCTCTAATATGAGAGTGGGTTTTATCCCCCATGAGGGTTTCCCATATAATTCATGTGTTATGTGCTTTGATCTTGCATTACTTTATTTTTTCATTACAATGAATGGTTTATATTCTTCATGAATGCTTATGTTGAATGGTTAAGAGTTGGAAGAATTGGAATTGAAGTTGATTTTCTTGCATCGTTGATGATTTAATTATTTTGGGAATATTTGAGTCTTATTTCTAATTTAGTTAAAGGTCTGATTTGAATAAATTAGTAAATAATATTGTAGTAATTTAAATACTAATGTGTATAATTTATTTGAATTTTTAACCTTTCTATAAATAATAATAAATATGGAGAAAATAATACTTAGCTTAAAATGAATTAAAATGGATGTTACAGGGTCTGATATTGGTTGTGCAGGACTGGGATAGTGTCACAAATTAGGTTCTAGCTTTCATTTTGCAAAAGGATAGGGGTGTTAAAATAGGACACCCTAGGATCTAATGTTATTTTCCTCTTCTGCCATTATTGTCCAAACTACTTATAGAGACCTAAGTTTTTTGGGTTTTATTCATTGACCCTATATGAGCCTGCTTATGAAATCTTGATTATTGAAAGTCTACAAAACTCCTTGTAGAGTTGATTGAATATTCAAACCCTAGACTTCATTGTGTTTTGATAAAACTTGAGAAAGAAGGGGGGTTAGTGTGTGTAAGATGTAATAAATGTGTATCCACAACCCTTATTACTTATAAGAGGGATAAAGTCATATGTAGCTCTCTCACTTGATGTGCTTTATGAAATAGTGTTATGCAGATGCAAAAATGCTAAACTAGGTGTGCTTGAGGTGGCTAGGGACTGGTATGAAGATTTGGATATACTTGTATTAGATGGATGTATGCAAAGAATAGGGAAATTTGTCTATGTGGTTTTGCTTGTATTCTTATTTTCTTTGTAATATTTTTCAACCTCCTTCTAAATGAACTTTAAATGATATTTTATAGAGATCTATTGGTTATGGGTTGAATGTATTTACGCTAGGCTAACAAGATGAAGGATAGGAACCAAAAGGAAATAATCATTGGAGCTCAAAATGTAATTAGACAAGAGCATCAAAATAAGACACCCTAGGGTCTGATGCTATAGTTCAATTTGGGTGCTCCTATCCTACAAGTGCAGGACTTAGGGGGATGGAATTATCATGGGAAATGCAACCTAACTGAGCTAGAATCAAATTTTATAAGTCTATGGATGATTGGAAATAAGTAAAAAGGTGTCTAGAAGGGTTATGAGAACATTCAAGAGGGAATTATATGTTGGGTGTCACAAGCCACACTCAAGCTACCAATTTTGATGTTTCATATGACTATATTTCCCTCCCCCTTTATTCTAGTGATGCAACAAAGCAAAATACTAGGATAAAGGAAAAGTATAAAATGTACCTGAGCTTTCCTGTAAGGGTGAAGTTTATGAAGCTGTGTGATGTTGGGTGGACATAGAGAGAGCACGTTGTGAAGTGTAAATCTACAAGAGAAAATAAAGAGTAGATTAGTTCTTACTAGATATGTTATATCTAAAATAAGAACATATAAATGCTGGGTAAGAGAGAGAGGAAAAAAAGGAATGAAAACACCTCATTGAGTCTGTTAAATAATATAAAACCTTTTGTGATGTTGATTGATGCTGGGTATGTGCTAAATGATTCTATACAAAATATAATATCGTGAATGAAGTTGAGTGCTTAATTCCTCAAGAATGGATAAAGAATGCAAAGGTTGGTCCTTTAGCTTTATCATCGCCCACTAAGTGAAGCTATGTGATCATGTGTATGTTAATCGATATTTAGACTATGTGTCCAATCCCTTTGAGTAAGTGGCTCAAGAATATAAATGCTAGCTAGTCCTTTGGATCCATCATTACCCCATGAAGTGAATCTATAAGCTAATACTAGTATGAATGTGTGTCATATGAGATGGCTTCTGAAGCCCATGAATGCTCTATAATCTGACAATGTGGTATGGATAATCAAATGTGTGTTGGAAACTAGGCTAATCTTGGCCACTCAGAAAAGGTGGAGATTAGCTTGTTTGAAATCCACTCCAAAATTGGGTAATAGGCTTATGTGGAAGCCACTTAGGAATGATGCCAACCACCTATAGATGAAATAATACATGTAACTTCTAAGAATGCCTAGGTAATGCCTTAAACCATAAAGAAGAGAAAGAAAATTTGCCATGCACTTTTCCCCTAAATCACTAGTGTCTATAACCTATATTCGGATCTATAAGTTATAACAATTTCCATATTTAAAACTATAAATGAGAACCATCATACCATGCATGATGTCCCCTATATCTAGATTTTTTGAGAGAAACTATACTGAAACTACTAATTCTGAACTAAACTATTTTTGAAAAAATTGTAATTGGTCTTACTTTCTATCTATTTCTAGAAAATTTGGTATTTTTACTATTTATATAGGAGTGCCAAAATAAGACACCCTACTATCTGACATTGTAGTCTAAAGTTAGCACTCTTATCTTGTGTTGATTCTAAAGACTGTTATATAATTTTCACTATCTATCTGGTCTGTTCTACCTAGTTTGAACTCTGGTTACTATTCTAAGTGTTTTGAAAGATGATTTTTGACTGGTTAGAGGCTTTGATATATGTGACAAAAACCCATATTTGTTTCCCACTCTTTTGAGGGTAGGAATGAAGACCCTGCAATGACTATCCTAAAAAAAAGAGCCTTGCATGTGTGTTATGCTATGAAAATACATGATATAGCAATGATAATAAAAAATATGTCTCAAGATATAGCATGGTTTTTATGAGAGATTGTTAGATCAACAGGGGTATGCCTAGATAGATATAACAATGTAATACCATGTGCAATAGAATAATTGAAACTAGAATTGTTAGTTGTTATTTGTTAAGGAGGGATGGAGCATGATTCCCATCATGGCATCCAAGAAAGCAAGATAATGCATGGTGTGGATTGTGGCATTACAAATAATTGAGAAATGAATAATTAAAAAAGAACGTAAGGAAAGAAGTAAGAATCATACAAAAGTGGCCAAAGGGCCAAGCAAACAAGGGACATGGACACATGTCACTCAAACTAAAAATCAAGCATACAAGGCATGTTCAAATGCCACATACACATATAATTGAAACAAGCAAGGTTGACGCAAGGGCCACATGTACATAGAAGAGTAAAATTAAAGGACATTGGAAATGTCCTAAGGCACACATAAAATATAGAACAAGAATTGAGAAATGTAATCATATATAGTGATGCAAATAAAGAAAGGAAAGCATGTAAATATTGGAAATACAATTGCATTTAACTAATCAAATCAAGCAGTGAAATTATGCAAGACATATAGTAAAAGACTAGGTATATGCTAAGAAATACACAAGCTCTATATATTAGTGAGTGTTGATAGAGTAATCTGTGTAAGCTAGTAAGTAATGTACATCAACATGATAACTAGAGTGTGTGGTGTATGAATGACATAACCTGGATTATGTAGTAATATAGAAGATGCCCCTAGGGGTAGATATATTGATGTATGTCACAAATGTAGAAGGATGCCCCCTCAATGGGTAGAGTGAAGCAATCAAAGATTTAGATGTCACTGCACACACTCAAAGAAGATCAAGTGAAGCATGGTAATGTAAATAAATCGACAAACAATAGCATAGAACAACAAAATATAAGTCTAGCATGGTAGTAGAAATATAAAGCATGGATAATGCATACAATTGATTTTTTTTGGTGTTTTGAGTTATTTGAATGTTTTTGATATTTTTTATTTATTTGAATGTTTTTGGATTTTTTATATATTTTAATGTTTTTATATTTTTTATATATTTTAATGTTTTTGATATTTTAAAAATAAGCTATGTATAATGAAGTAAAATAAAACTATGTAAAATTAAGGTTGATAAAATATGATACTAACTGATGAGTCTCATAAGAGACTCCCTATCATGGTGTCCTATATCAAAGAGAGGGATCATGCATGATCATGAAGCACGATGAAAGGGTTGAGACTATGGCTTTGAAAGTTGTGTATGTTATAAATAATTAAAAATCTCTATAGTGAAAATTGACTATGGGGTCCCACTGTAACTCTGAGAAGTGGATGTAATTGTAGGGATCTTAGGGACCCATCTAGTAGTTGGATAAGCTCTCTAAACATGTGCTTTATGAGTAAAGGCATGAGACCTCAATGATATTGACCTAGGTGTGAAAACTATAGCTAGAAACTATCTAGAGTTCTAAAACTATGGTTGCTCTAAAAGAGACCTCTACAGAAGTGTATGAACTCTCTGTGTTGGTGATGGAGGCCTTGACTGTGTCTAAATTTGAATTGGAGGAAGAACTATAACTAGTGGAGAAGCTAAAACTATTGACTGTAAAGTAGCAGATGGATCTGAAGTGGAGAGTGGTAACTCATATAGAACTCCAGCAACTGTAACAACCTAATTAATGTGAATGAATTTTATGCATATGTGAACTATAGAAGATACTACTTGAAGTTTTTGAATCCATGGTTAACCAAGTAACATATTGAAAAATCCTACACTAGGAATAATATTAAATGATGTGGCCACATGTATTGGACTAACCTATAGAGGAATTACAATCTCACCCAATGCAATCTGTATGTGCCCACTGAATCCACATATAACTATGTCCATTGGGGTAATATCCTACTCTGAATATCCCAAAAGCTGTAATAATGTCATAGTGCACATGTTCACACTAGATCCATTGTCTATGAGAACACTATGAATAGGATTATTATGAATGTAAGCTTTTATAAAGAGTGCATGATAATTTGAATCATCCTCAACTTTCTCCTAATATGATTAGGAGATTGAAGGTCTAGCTAAAACTTTGGAATTGTACATACCAATCATGTTACTCAAAGGATGTGACTCAACTGAAGGTGCCCTGTATGTAGTTGGTGGTGGATTTGCATGATATGTATGGTGAACACCTGATGTGTCCCCTATCTCTTATTTAGAATGCTATGGGAAAATATCTGAGAAAATTTTTAGAGCCTTGTCTTATGTTTGCTTTGCCTATAGAAGCTCAACTAGAGTACCAAGATCAATAAGATTGTCATCTATCAAGTCCTTTATCTTGTGTTTCAAACTGATGCATCTATTTGTTGTGTGGCTTAGTGCCTATGAAATTCACAAAATGCATTTAGATCATATCCCCATGGAAGAGGATTTATTGGATCAACTTCTCAAATAGGAGGGAGAGATATGATATTATATTCCAAAAGCTGTTGTAAAACTTTGGCTAGAGAAACTAGAAGATTGATAAAATTTCATCAAGGAGGTGTTGATAAAACCACTTGCTAAGGGGACTTTGAAGCCACATTGAGTGCAAGTTGATTCTAATTTTTGTTATCATTGACCTTGAATTTATATGAAACTTTCTTATTTATGATATACTTGTGTACTTGAGTTTTCCCATTGAAATTAATTTGACTTCCCTTTCCTTTAGTGTATGACAACTTATTTAAGGAAGATAACCTTTTGAATATTATTGACTCATGCAAAGCTGGTAGAGGACTCTATTTGAAGAGATCTTGTAACTCTTGATCAGCCATGGGGCTAGTCATCTTAGCCAAGATAGTCTTATATCGAAGAACATAATCTATAAGATGCTCATTTGACCTTTGTTTCTATTGTAAAACTTGGGCATAAGAGACCTCATCACCAATGTTAATGCTAAAGTGAGCTAGGAACATGTTGGCTAAAGGATTGAATGCATTGACCGACTGATTTGGTAGACTATAGAACCATTTTAAAGAATAATTCTTTAGAATCCATGGAAATAGCTTGGTTAATAACCAATAATTTGTCACATGGTCCAAACATGCTACATGAAAATCTCTCAAATGTGTTTTTGGTTCACCTTTTCCATCATATAGAGTGATTTTGGGTTGAATAAAACTTGGTGGCAAGGGTGTAGAAGCAATATGACATGTTAATGGTGTATGCAGTAGAGTAAAATAATCCAAGGCCTATGTAGGTCTAGAGGCACCTTGTTCAAGATGTAGCACCTTATATTAAAGAGATTTTATCTCTTGCACAAGAGCTACCAGACTAAGATTTACTAGCCATAACTGGGAGTGCCTCATAGGAAGGTTGGGCTGCTATAGGGGTTTGTTGAGAGATAGTTGCCCTCGTAGTGCCATTTACAACTAGTTTCTCTATGGTTTGAGAGGATTGACCATTGTTTGATTTTTTTTGCTCTTCTTGTAGTATTTTAAGCATATCATCTTGCATGTCAAGGTGTTTAGTTAAGACTTCTTGAAGTTCCCTTTTATCAGTTTCATCAAAACCAATGTATTGGGCTACTATTAAACTAGGAAAACAAATTGAAAATTGAATAATTTTTTTATAAAAATGTGTAATGAGCAAAGTGCTATGAAAGGAAAGTACTGAATATAGGAAATGTAAAGTCCTAAAAACAACAAACTAGAAAATGCATAAAAAAGATACGAAGCTCATAAACATGTAAGGTGATACCTCAAAAGCAATGGGACCTAGTATATGCAACTAGGGTTTTGAAAAATGATGATTTTTAAAATAACTATAGAATTTTAAAAATTAATGTGAATTTCTAATTTAAATATGCAGGTAAATAATAAAATAAATATTGGAAAAACTCTTGATTTAAAGGGACCTAGTATATGCAACTAGGGTTTGGAAGATTTTGTTTTTTCAAATTACAATAAAATTTTAAAAATAAATTAGAAATTTTTGATTTAAATATGTAGGTAAAAAATCAAAAAAAATATTGGAAAAATTATGATATAAATGGACCTAGTAAATTCAACTAGGGTTTGGAAGAAAATTGTTTTTTTTTAATTTACTATGGAATTTTAAAAATTAAGTGAATTTATAATTTAAATATGCAGGTAAAAAATAAAAAAAATTATTGGAAAAATTAGCAAGGAATTTTCCCTAGGGTTTCTAGGATTTTTATGCTCAAATGAATTAAGTCGGGTTCACTAAATGATTTAAATATTTTGGGAATATTTGATTCTTATTCCTAATTTATTTAAAGGTTTGATTTGACTAAATCAGTAAATAATATTAAAATAATTTAACTACTAATTTGTATAATTTATTTATATTTTTAACCTTTCCATAAATAGAAATAAATATGGAGAAAATAAGACTTTGCTTAAAATGAATTGAAATGGATGTTGTAGGGTCTAATATTGGTTGTGTAGGACTAGAATAATGTCATAAATCAAGTTTTGGCTTTCATTTTTTGAAAGGATAGGAGCACCAAAACATGACACCCTAAGTTTTGATGTTATTACCCTCTTCTACCACTATTGTCAAAACTACTCATAGAGACTTGAATTTTTTGGGTTTTGTTTTTTGTTTCTATGTGAGACTGCCTATAAAATTTCAACTACTGAAAGTCTATGAAACTCCTTGTAGAGCAAATTTAATCTTCAAACCTTAGACTTCATTATGCTTTGATAAAACTTGAGAAAGAAGGGGGTTTTGTGGTTGTAATATATACTGAACATGTATCCACACCCCTTATGTGGGCATGTTACCTACATACCAATATTATGAAGATAGATCAATCCATATGTAGTTCTCTCACTTGATGTTCTTTGTGCAATAGTTTTATATGAATGCAAAAATGTTAAACTGGGTGTGCTTGAGGTGGCTAGCAACTGGTGTGAGGATTTGGATATGCTTGCAGTTGTATTGGATGGTTGTATATAGAGAATAGGGAAATTTACCTCAATGGGTTTTCCTATATTCTTGCTTGCTTTGTAATATTTTCCAACCTCTTTCTAAATGAACTTTGAATGAGCTTTTATAGAGATCTATTGGTCTTGGGTCGAATGTATTCATGCTAGGCTGACAAGATGAAGGATAGGAACTAGAAGGAAATAACCATTAGAGCTCAAAATGTAATTAGATAGGAGTGCTGAAATAATACATCATAGGGTCCAACTCTATAGTCCAAGTTGGGCACTCCTATCTTATAGGTGTGAGACCTATGGGGATAGAATTAGCATGGGAAATGCAACTTGACTGAGCTAGAATTAGATTTTATAATTCTACGGATGACTAAGAATAAGTAAAAATGTGTCTATAAGGGTCATGAGAGTATGCAAGAGGGACTTATGGGTTGGGTGTCACAAGCCACACTGAAGCTATCAATTTTGACATTTAATATGGCTATAACTAATTCACCCCCCCCCTCTCAGTGATTGTGTTTCCAACAATTGACATCAGAGTAGGTCTTTTGGTGAAGGCTTGACAACTTGAAGGTGGTCCTAAAAAGCACAAGATGGATAAGTAATTGAAGAAACAAAATCAAGAGTTGAAGGCTGTGATCAAGGCACTTGAAGAGTAGGTGTGTAATTTAAATAAAGATGCCAAAGAAGATGAGAATTTTATCAAAGATCTCAAGGTTCAGTTAGGAGATTCCAAAGTAAGTTTGAGTCTAAAGGAGATTGATTGTGATCAGGTCAAGACTATGCTTGGTTTGTTGAAGAATAAGCATGAGTAGTTAGTTGTCAATATAATTCAGATAGAAAAGGAGAAAGAGAAATTAGATTAGGTCAAGAAGTGTGACAACACCATGGACAACATGAATAAGTCAATAAGATAGATTAATACATCAAGGTACTCATCTTCCTTTCATTGTCATTATTATGTATGTCATCTCTTTGGTCATAAAACTAGAGATTGCATGATAAGGAGAAGTCATCCCAAAGGAGATCTCAATCATTCTCAATCAAAAAATATGAGTAAAGTTATTTGCTACTTTTGTCATAAGAGTGGTGATATTGCAAGATTATACCCAAATGGATTTGATAGATCCTCAAGGTATCTCAAAGGACATGTAGCTTATAATGTGCATAATGAAGGTCACACATGGGTGTGGAGATCAAATTTAACAAAGGTAGTCTAAGATGACTCCAAGAGTGAATAAGGTTCACTTGTTGAGGTAGAGGAAGACTCAAATAAGAAGTTATGTGAAAAATCCTTATTATCAAGAGTTATAGAAAAATCATTGGATACTAGTCCTAATATGCATATTGATCAAAATGTATCACTTATTATAGTTGAGCATGAGCCTTATCAAAGTCACCTATTATCAATTTCTAGTGATATTGATGTTGAAGGTAAGTTGGTTGCATCAAATGAAGAAAAGAGTAGCATTGTTGAGGCTAGTATGCCAAAGATGGTTGACAAGCATAAGAGGTCTCAGAAGGATTCTAATCAATCTACCAAGTGCATGAGTTACAAGGAGGTAAGAGAGGAGATGTGGTCATCTCCTAGCTTCACATTGTTCTATGACCTTGTGGAGTAAATATGTCCCTCTCTAGGCTTCATGGAGATATTATTTTAGTTTGTGGAAGCATGTGGAGGTAGTGGTAATGACATTAAGGATGGTCATTAGATTACTTGATCAAGGTATTTGATTGTCTCATTCAATTTTGAGTTGAAAGATCAGTTTTTGCATCAGTTTGTGGTTGATGCAAGGTGAGTCTAAAGTTGTAGGTCTCTCTTTTAGACCTAGTCCTAGATCTTTCTAGGCCTGTTAAGGCTTGTTTGAAATTGTGAAGTCATGATGACTATTATGGTTTCTTGGATGGATTACATATGTTGTTTTAAGAGTATTCTTTCAGGATGAATTCCTGGTTAGGTGCTCTAGTGCCTAAATAAATGTTCTTGATCTTCTCATAGCATTGTTTTGTGTGAGGTGAAGAGTGGTCTTGGAGACCAATGTCTTTAAAGGTAAGAGATTCTATTGATAATGAGAACTAAGGTATTGATTGGATATCCTAAGAGTGGTTTGATATTCTATGATTCTTGGTAGTCCTTTGTATGTTCTCAGTCCTACTAGGGTAGTCTTTTCTCTAGAAGGTTTCTTGAATTGAAAGCATGGTGTTATGCTCTAAAAAACATAAAGGAGGATTTTCTTTAGATGATGGGTTCATGTGTGAAGGTTTGATAACCTTTAAATAAGTTCATGTGGGACTTAGAAGATCAGATCTTGTCTTAAAGAGAGTTGGTCATCTTGTAGTAGTCTATGCAAGGGTGAAGGTATCTTCAGTCATGATCAATAAAGCTTGTGTGAAGTTATGCTTATTCTTGTTTGTTATTAGTTGGTTTTTGGCTTCAATTAGTATGCTCTAGAAGAAGATGGATTATTGATTGAGGGAGAGATAACTTAGGTTTATTGAGCTTAGTATGAGGATGTCTTGTAGTTAAAGTGTTTTGATAAGATCTTCATGAGTTTGGATATTGGATCAAGAGAATGATTAGTTTTTGTCAAGGACAAGGGGTCTAAGGTTTGCATTGGATAGGGGGAGCATGTGAGATGCTTTAAGATATTCAAGAAGTAGGTTTGAGTGTGGATTGATTCAAAAATGCATATCAAATCCAAGGATCAAGTGGGATAGTTGGAAAGAGACCCTTTGTCATTAATGTCAATGGGGAAGAAAGATCATAATGATAAAAAAGATCACTTTGAGAATCATTTTGAGAGTTATTTGCCATCAATGAAAAAGGGGGATATTATTGGACATAGTCTCTTGGTTTTCATGATTATCATTGATGTCAAGGTGGTAATGGATTATAGTGAATTAATGACAAAGTCATTAGTTTTGTTGTTTGGAGTGTGTTCGTCTTGCGTGCAGACCTTTGGGTTGATAGAGAATGATGTGTGGGTGTTTTAGGTCCTTTGGTGAAGTTTTAATGACCTTTGAAGAGAGATAAAGTGCCTTTATAGTTAAGAAGCATCCAGACCATCACAGGACATCATTAAGGAATAAACAAGTCATTTTGTTTGAGCATTTATTGGTTATACCTACACAGGTCAACCTTAGTCAACAAAATCATGGAGGTATTGTTGAATGTCCCAATTTGGTCTCCTAAAAGTTTTGGTGCCATGAGGAGTTATCTAGTTCAATTTATAAGGCTTCAAATTTGTTCATGTTGCTTGTGACATACTAGAGGACATAAATCTTAACCTTCAGGAAATAGTTCTTGGGAATTTAAAAATGTGACCATTGGTGTTTAAATTCAAATGTTTGTGTAATGACCATAGAGAAAATAATGGGTTATAGAAGGCAGGGTTTAGATCAAAAATATATGGTGTAAAAAGGAAATATGAAGTAAACTCCATGATTAATAACATCAAAAATTTTGGTGTATTTAAAGTCTATATAGGTGTATTTATTTCACATGAAAGTTGATTGTAGTTGACTGGGTTTTAAACTTGTGAACCCACGAAGAGTAAAATGGGATTATAACTTGTCTAAAGGTATTTAAATGGTGTTTTAAGAATTAAATGAGGGTGATAACTCATTGTAGTCGTGTTCTATGCTTTGATAGAGATCTGTTAGTGTGTTCTTATTTAAGAAATTCTTCATGGAAACTGTGTGAAGTTTCTTGACTGTAGTAGACATGAGGTTCTCAGGTGAGTTGTTTAGTGACTTTGGCCACTTAAGGTGTTTGATATAAGAGTGTGGAGATGACATCAAGGTCATGAGACACTTTTAGGTGCTCTTTGTAGGGTTAGTTTAGTCCTTGATGTGTTAAACAAGCTAGAGTAATGAAGGACAATGTATTGAAGGTTTGATGTTTGTAAACCCTAAGGTGGTTGTTCTTGATGTTAATGGACTTGTAATGACTTGTGATGCTTAGTGATCACTAGCCAAGGTTTGTGTAAAGTTTGATTCAGTTGTATACATGTTCATGATGCATCTGTGTATGCTCATATGGTGCCTTATAAGACAAATACATATCAGGGGTATGAAGAGTTATTGATTGGTATTGAAGACCAATGCTAGTGTAAGTAGTGTTACTGTTCATGTGTTCCAAGGTCTTGTATTGATCTAAGAAGTTTTCATGAAGTTTTATATAGTACTGTAAATATTTCAAGTAGGTATGAGTATATAAAATAGGGTATTGAATGTATATGCACTGAGTTAGTCTTTGAGTGATCTTTGAATCATGTCATGAAGAGTTTGGTGTTCCTTGAGGTTGGAAATGACCTTTAAGTCATATTGGATCAATTAACATATGTATGGTACCTATTGGCATCTCATGAAGGAGACAAAATTTTGATCATAATTCTATCATAGTGCATAAGGTCTCTCAAACCTAGTGTAAGGCTATGTGTTAGTCGAGAGGTTGCTTTGTGGTGTTTGGAGCCTTAATGGCTTAAGGAACTTGGAGAGAAAGATGATTGAAAGCATAAGGAGTTTTTAGAAGTTGTTTCTTGTTTTTAAATATTGACAAAAGGCTCAATTATTTTTATTTGTGTGAAGAAAGGAACAAACTTTTGTACTAGGTCTCTATGAGACCTAATGGAGAGATAAGGTCTAATGGTGCCTTGATAGTGTATGAGAGTGATTTTAGGACTCTTAAGCATGATAAGAGATATTAGAGATTGTCATAAATGTATTTAAAATAAGAAAGTTCTTGTTAAGGGATTTATAGATCATCTTGGTTCATTAGTTATTCGTTAAGTAAATAGGGGTAATTAGAATTAAGTCTCCATGAGACTTAATGAAGGCATGAGGGCTAATGGAGTCTTTAAGAGATGAATGAGTGGTTTAAAGTTTTTAAATCATGGATAAGGTGTGGTGGACCTATTGGTTCATTGTTTAAATTTTTTTATTTTATTTATTGAGAGATATTACATTATAAAGGGTCTACATGTAACATGTGGCCTAATGGAGGGCTAATTGCTTAGGTCTAGCTTAAGCCTAGTGTGTTGGTTTGAGCCATTTGAAGCATGGCCAACATAATGAGTTGATGTATCTTGTATGAAATGTATCTTAATTTATATTTTTTAATTTTCTAAAAGTGAGTAAGGTGTGTTGGCTGACAGAGGTAGTATGAGGGCTAATGTCATGTATAAAGAGACGTCTAATTAGACCTATTTGGGCTAGTTAGATGTAGTGAGGATGAAGAGAATGGTATGGAAGCTTGCATAAGGGTTAGAGGCAATATAAAATATTAAAAAATCATGTTGAAGATGTGGCAAGGGTCTAACAGTGTTTGTTACAGGTCATGATCAAGTAAGCTTATTTGTTTCAAGGCTATTAGGTTTATTTTGTTTAGGTGACCTAGTGTAAAGGTTTTGATTGGAAATAAATTAGAAAAATAATGTAGAGGATGTATGAGGATGATATTCATGTTAATACATGATTTTATGTTAATCTAATAACATCAAAGTGTGAATGAGGAATGGCTTCAAGGTCATGAGCATGTGTATGAGGGGTGTTTGAGTAAAGAAGAGAAAGAGTTGTATGCCTATGTAAGAGGCATATTTGAGTTTGTATGAACTGTAGAAGACCATAATTAGTTGTGTGATGTCAAAAAATAAATATGAAGTTTTAGAGTGTTGATTGAGTAGGTTCTTGATCAACAAAGGGGGTTGTAGCCTCCTAAAAAATTAGTGTTTGCTTAATCCAAGTGGGTACTTGGTGAATTTGAGGGGTTAGTGCTCCTTGTGGAGTGGGTGATTCACTAAAGTATCTTGTTTATGATATCTTATAGGACTATAGTCCATTTATTTATAGTATTCAGAGTGGGTTTTATCCTCCATGAGGGTTTCCTACAAAATTCATGTGTTATGTGCTTTGAGCTTGCATTGCTTTCTTAGTTCATTGCAATAAATGGTTTATATGCTTCATGAATACTTATGTTTAATGGTTAAGAGTTTGAATAATTGGAATTGAATTTTATTTTCTTTTATCACTGATTCACCCCCTAGTGATTGTGCTTCCAACAGTCCTAATAGTAAAAGAAGGCATTAGACTTCAAAATATGGTAGATAGTGTATTTTACAATGATCATGATCATTATGATGATGATGTGGAGGATCAAGTTGGTGATGTTTATCATGAAAAAAATTAATATGGAATATAATCTTGAGGAAATTAAATAATATTTTTTTCTTGAAATTTGTTCAACTCTTTTGTTTATGTCGGGATAGTCTAGGACATCAATGTTGGGTGTTATATTATCATTGATGGATTTGAGTTCAAAGTTTGGTTGGTTAAAAATCAATGTCAATGATTTATTGAGTTTAGATGAGAGTTTACTAAATATATACTGCATTTGATATATATTTTGTTAGTCTTATATTATGTCTAATTTATGTTATTTTTTTGTGTTTTTTATTGTAGCCTACTAAAAAAGTTTGTTACCTAGAAAGAACATACTTATCTTTCCATGTTGGGAGGCATAAAAAATATCATCAAATTTAGGGGTTCTCCATGCCAATTATGATACATACACAAATTATCATATCTATTTAGAAAGGAGTATGAACATGATGTGAGTTGTCCCAAATGTGGGGCACCATGATATTGACAAGGAGTTAGAGGTATAACCATTCCAAATAAGGTATTGTGACATTTTTAAATAATTCCTAAATTCATGCATCTTTTCCATTGTGAGTCACTAATATATTCAATGTCATGATAATACAAGAATGTAAGCATTGATGGAGTTTGGCATGCTCTTCATAGTCAAATATAATGACGCAAATTGAGTAATTATGTCCTAAAAATTCAAAGACATGTCATGTAGTTTATAGTTTGGTTTGGAAATGGTTGGTATTACCCCCTTTTCTAGTATGTTAACTAGCTACACCGTTTGGATAATAGTGTTGATAAATTATGATATTCCTCTATGGTTGATGATTGGTAAGGAAAATTTAATGTTATCATTATTGGTGCCTGGTAATAATCAATTAAAAGATATGGATGTCCATCTTGAACCTATAATTGATGAGTTTCAAGCATTATGGTATGGAATTGCAATGTAAAACCTTTCAAAACCGATTAATCAAAGGTAGTTTACCTCTAATGGCATCTTATGATAGACTATTCATGATTTTCCTAGGATGGTTGTTTGTTCATGTGTTTATTATATCTTAAAATTTAAAATAAAAAGATTATATGTATTTATGTTTCTAAGCATTACATACCAAGTATTTAAATTATTTCTATAGGTAGGGATTTCAACAAAAGAAACATAGGTATGCCCAAAGTGCAGTGATAAACTATGTGGAAGGTCTTCCAAAGATATCAAAAAAATAGTATATGAAGGTCATCAAAGGGTCTTGCCTATGAAGCATGAATACTTAAAAGAAAACTAAGTTTGATGGAAACCCTGATACTAGACAACCTCTGAAGATTAATTCATCTTGGGATTGGTATGAATCCTTCACACAAATAAACATAATATTAGATGTTTTTATTCCTCAATATTGGTGGAGGGATTAGTTATGGTTGTTAGAAATTAGTGAAAAGGTTGAAATTCCACCAGGAATGAAGAAACTATCTATATTTTATAATATTCCATATTGGGAGAATTTATTAGTTAGCCATCATTTGGATCTAATGTATATATTTAAGAATGTAATAGTTTATATATGGAGACACATCTATATTAAATAAAAATATGTTCCAAGTGCTAGACCAGATCTAAAAGTGAGTGTGACAAAGAAATGTCTTAGAAAAGAATAAGGCACTCCATGGATATTAACTAGAGATCAATTTAATTTGGTGAATCAAACAATGTTATAGATTAAAATACCAAATGGCTATGGCTCCTCATGAAATGTGTATTTACAGCAGATGAACAAGTCATAGGATTCAAAACACATGATTGACATGACATTTTGAAAGTAATTCATTTTTTTGGGCCTTAAATTAGAGATATAATTTAGAAATTTTACATTTAATTATTTTATTTATGCAACATATATTTCCATTGGCTTTAATGGGACCATCTTTTAATTTTTCATAGGACCTACTAAAGGCACTGTATCAACTTTATAAAAAAATAAGACAATTTGATTTTTATTTTCAATTAAAACTCAACTAATTATATGATCAATATTAATGTAACTTACAAGGCTAACATTATTTCAAAAATAGGTGGCTATCTTCAAAAGAGATATTTGAATCAAATATTAAGTGAGAGAAAGAAAATATTGTAGATATATTTTGCATATTAGAAAAGCAAATGCCTACCTCTTGCATGGACTCTCAAATCCATCTATTAGTGCATTTGGTTGATTATCTTCAACTGGAAGGTGTAGTTAACATGTGATGGATGTTTCATCTAGATAAGTACATGAATAACTTAAAATTATTTGTGAAGCAGTTAATACATCTAGAGGAATCTATGGTAAAAGGATACATCATTCAAGAAATATTTTTCTACAAGTTAAAATATCTTGGAGATGAATTTACATAGATTCTACTTATTTAGTATGTTGACCATGGAAAATAAAAGTTGGAGGAAAAACTTCTTGGAAAATTAATTTTTTAAAAACTTGTTATGTATTCAATTTCATAACAAACATATGTGATGTATGATTAGTGTGTTTTTTTAACAATTAATTTACTTATTTAAATTTTTGATTATTAGGTTCTATTGAGAAAGATGCCGCATACCATTTCATTATATTTAATTCTTTAAAAAATTTGTGTGACTTGACAAATATGAAGAATAAAATACTAGCCATGAGAGTTGATTGGAAATGATGATATCCATACAAACCAGCCCCACCTAAGCTACATAAACCATTTCTAGACCAAATTAGTCTTGAATGGTTGAGTTCACATTTAGATAATTTTCATGCCATCAATCCAAGGATAATCACATAATAACCATTGGAAAAAAGATGGGGATGTTAAGGTTCAGTAAGTTGTAAAAATGATTAATTTACAATTTCATAACATGTTTTTTTATAATTCTATAAATAATTTTTGTGAATGATATGACATAACTAAGGTGAATAAGCATTCTAAAATGTGTTTGGATGGTAAAAATTTTTGTATGGAAAACATTTATTGTTGTGAAGTTACAATTCTTTTTGAAAAGGCTAGCTGAACAAGTGCAAATGACAAGAATTTGGTCCAAGGGAAATTAGATTATGTTGGAAATATGGAAGAAATAATAAAACTTGAAAATATAAAATTTGAAATTATCATAGTTAAGTGCACATGGCACCCTTATATTGACAACATGTTTTTCAAAATTGACACTGAAAGTGGTCTTTATTTAGTTAAATTTACTAGAAAATTAGTTGAGGGGAAATATCCATATGTGTTTCCAACACAATATGATCATGTATAAATTTATGCAATTTTTCATATGTACATCTTCTCATTTTTCTTACATACATTTTTCATATGCATGTCTTCTTTTTCATTTGATTTTTTTTATATTTAGATATACATAAGGTATTAACCTTTATTATGAATTTTTTATGTAGGTCTCCTTCCATCTTAATATAAAGAAGAAATGTAATTGGTAGCTTGAATTGCATTGTGAGCCAAGGATGAGACTTGTTGTTGATGACAATAATATTGTAACAAGAGAATAATGTGAAATGAGTAATGTTGTTAACATAAATGATCAAGATGACTCCATTGATGAAGATGAACTTGTAAATAATGATCAAATTATTCATGATGATCAAGTTTTTGAAGTTGGATATCATGATGATTAACTTGGTGAAGCTAATATTGAAGATGATGAAGTTCATGAAAGTGAAGTTGATGAAATTTATGAAAGTGAAGGTGATGAAGTTGGTGAAGATACATAAAATGAAGAGGATGATAAAATGAGTATCATAATAGGGAAATACTATGATAATGAATAGGATATGCATATAACTAGGTATATTATGAGTCCCTATTATGACTCATTATTTCCATAATATGCCATCCTTCATAGCCTTAAACATGTCATTTGATTGATCATTTCATTTAGTCTTAGGGTTTATAACTAGTCTAAAGCAGAGAGTAGATGCTTTTATCTCTATAAGCTCATATGAGTCTAAGCTAGCTTTGTTTGCATGATGTTCTAACCATTTGTATGTTTAGTCTTCATATTTTAATATGTACATGCATAATATCATCTAATAAGAGTTTTTATAAGATATCATGAAGATAAGGATGTGTCAAGAAAAAGAACTAATCATTTGAATCATAGCTATGGATTTGATTAGTTAACTATGGATTCTGTTAGTGAGCTATGGATTACATCAGTCGACTATGTATTCTACCAGTTAGCTATGGATTAAAATAGGTGGCTATGAATTACCACAATTGTGTTATGGATTCTCACAATTCACTTGAGATTTGGACACATAATGTTCTAAATCATTCAAGAAGATTTTCCACCTCTTTTATGATGATCTGAAGACTCCTTTTTGATACTTTTTTTTTCTATACATGTGTGTGTGTGTGTGTGTGTGTGTGTGTGTGTGTGTGTGTGTGTGTGTGTGTGTGTGTGTGTGTGTGTGTGTGTGTGTGTGTGTGTGTGTGTATTTGTATGGTCTTCCATTTATGGAAGTTTTTGTTTCAGGATACAACTCTAGAGTCAAAAGATATGGATATATTGTATGTACAGATTTGGTGCTTAGATATAGCTAAGCATAGTAGTTGTAATCTCATGTGGATCTTCCTGATTTTGTGTAGATCTTATTACAACATATTCTCTATTTTGTCTATATCACCCAATCTATCTAAATATCTTATTTTTTAAAGTTGAGTTATAGCCTAATTTATAGCCTATTTAGTTTCTTTTGTATAGAATAAAAGGACATATCCATGCTCGATCTGGAGACATATATATACACATATACCATAAGTTTGGTTATTTTTTAATACAAGAAGATTCATAATAGATTACTCTTTCATTCCATGTGTTACGATAACATTTTAAGACTGATTTGATTCAAACCTGAAACCAAGGGTGAGTAAGGGCCCACTCCCCAAGGAGATAGGAGACTTTGTTTTAGTATTTATAAAGTTTATTTCTTATTTATTTTAATTGAAATTGAAATATGTGTTTTGTGTGATTAGACTTATAACCTGCAAGATAGAATAAATATTAATGTGTTTACTTTCAGACTTGAATAAGAATTTATCATTCATTTAATTCATGTAACTTTCATTTTACAAGTGTGGATTTGATATTTGACTTTAGTGAGTTTGTTTTACAACATTGTGTGATTGCTTTCAGATTATTCAATTTAGTAGTTTGGTGTGTCTTACATTTCATGCAAGAGTGTTTCTTTTTAGCATTAGTTTAGATTCTTAGGAATAGACATTAGGTTATTACAACATTAAAACCCCCCAAAATAAGATGTTAGATAAAAACAATAAATACCTTACTACAGATAGCCTTGGACACTGGCCCTGGTAAGAATTGACACCAACATAGGTTGGTTAAATGAAGCGGTAATAATGATACCCATAAATATATAGATAATAAGATGAAGGGTAAATCATTATTGACTACAAATCTAAGTCATGTAACCAATGAAGAGTTGAAAGAAATGCAAAAATATCAAAATGAACAGTTTAAATAATCATAGCAATGTGTTTTAGAAAGGATGTTACACAATCAAATGCTGAAAAATCAAATGCAATACTTTTTAATGGTTATCTTTATTTTCAAAAAAAATACAGATTTTTTTTGTACTACATTATAAAAATAAAATATTTATTGGTAGTTAAAATATTGTAAATCCATACAAATAATCCTTCGTAGTCATCCCTCTCTAGGTTAGATTGATAAGCTTTCACCTAGAGTTTTGGGAAGATGAAATATTGACAGGAATAACCCATGCCATAGGTTAGCTAGTTACTTTAGACTCGGTCTCCAAATCTAGGAAGAGATTGATATTCACTATATTTTGTGTCAATGACCCTTTCAAATTAACTCTCTCAAAATAAATTATGCTGAAATCCAAGTGTGGAATGTGGAATCAAGAGATTATATACGAGAGATCAAGCAACATTTGTAACATATGTAAAAAACTAGGCCATGAACTCAGATCTTACCTTGAGAGTAATAAGGTAGAACATGTATGAAAAAGGAAAGAGGTTTAAATTGCTTCCCATATTAATGGGGAGGTCAAGGACCCAACTGAACACAATAATGTAATGTAAGAACTGAGGCAAGAGGTTAAGGAAAACATTAATTAAGAACAAGTTGAGGGAGAGGCCAAGGGTCTCTCTCTAGTCTCAAGTATCAAGGATATGATTCTAGAAATAAATATGATCCTTGAAAACCTATAAGAGGAAGGCCTCAAGGTAAATTATAATAAAGAAAGCCCCAAAATGAAGGAAATTTTTTTATAAAGAGAACAAGTTTTTGGGAAATGTAAATTGGAATATGGTGAACTAGTATCAAAGGATGAAGAAACCTCAACATAAGTAGATATGGTCCCATGCTCACATCAAAGTTTGGAAGTTAAATCTCATAGCTCAAAACAAAAATTTAGCATCAAAAACACTAGAATCTCCAAAAATAAATATGAAGTGGGAGAGGATGGTAAATTAGGTAGACCTAAGTTGAGATAGGTTTAAGCTAAAGAAATGTCAAAGGGTGGAAAATGGAATCTAGAAGATCCTATAAGTGAGCAAGTTCTCTTCAAAATGTAAAAAATGATTGCCTTCTTTAGGAAAGGGAATAAAGGAGTTCTCAAGAGGTTGAAGGTGGCCAAAGATTTCAAGCATAATCTAGTAGGGGGTCCAAAGATTAGGAAAATAAAAAAGAGGAAAAGGATGAGATATAACAGTCTATTTGGTTGCTTCTTTGTTAAAGTTTGGGGGTTGTTATACGGAAGTATTGTTGACAATTTCCCCTATTTCTATTTGTTTTATGTTTATTTTATCAGTTCTTTCATATTTTATCTTTCTTGAGTTGTACCAGGTTTTGGGTCCATTTCAAAATCCCTATTTACCCTAATTATTTTTTTGTAAATATATATTAATATCATTTTAATAATATTTCACTTATTAAATATTATAATTATATATAACTATAATTATTATAATTTAATATAATTAAATAATAATATTATTATTAAATTAATAAATATAATATTTAATTTATTATATTTTATAGTATATTATATGAAAGCATCTTTATAGGCATCTCTTTAGGCTTTACTATGTCCATCGATATTTTACAATTGTCACTATTTCACTTATTCACAATATGTTTATCACATCTTTTGTAGTTAATTATGCTAGTTAATAATATGTGGCCCTTAATTGTGTTCCACAACGTATATGGTAGTTTGTTGCTTTATCACTTGAATATGCCTTTATTTGGTCTATGAGTCTTTTCAATGTACGAAGGTGTGAGGTGATGTCATGTGGCATGACATGTGGAAGCTTATTATTTTATCATTTAAATATGCTTTTATTTGGTCTCTGAGTCTTGTTAGTGTACAAATTTATGAGGTGATGACACATGGAAACTAACTATTCTAGGATGGATATGTGGTAGCATCTATGAGTGATGCATGGTTTTTTAATGTGTAAAGGATGACACATGACAAACTATCATTTCATTGCTTGGTCACATGACTTGTAACTTAGCTTTTCAATCTAAAAACTATGATAGAGTGATATGGTGACACATGGAGCAATCTTATTTAGTTATGTAGTTGTAGGCATAAATGACTTAAAACATTGAGTAAAGGCTCATGATAAAGTGATATGAAGACACTTGGCATGATCTCATGTATTTGGGATGTTACGAGTATAAAATACTTAGTTGTTCTCTACTGAAGACATGTGATGAACTAAAAAAGAGACATGTGGAATAATCTCACTTAGTCAAGATATCGAAGGCATGCAAAATCTAATCTCTTTGATTTGAATGATAAATAAATTGGTTTGTATACCCAGTCAATGATGGGGTATTGTACTATTTAGATTTCAAAAAATACATTGATAGTCATTCTATGTTGGGTGAAGTAATGACATGCAATAAACCCAATGTTGACGTGTGAAGTAAATCAATAACTTGGACAGTATGAATGATTAGTTTAGTTAGTCAATTAGATTGAATTAGAATAAAATTTGACCTCAATTTTAAGCCAAAATTCATAAAATAAAAAATGAATAATAAAACTTAGTATTTTTTAGTTTTGGTCTAAAGTCATTTTATGTCTTAATGGGGACCAAATATAGGTTTTTAAATAACAAATGGGTCCCTATTTGAATTTTTTTAAAATGGGGTGTGTTGGTCACAACACTATGATTTAAACATTTTAATTCTAAGGGTTTACATATTTTTTAATAAATTTAATTAAAAACTCTACATATCTCTAATATGGGATTTCATAGAGGCTCTACATAGTCTTACTCTTCTTCTTCCTCTACTTGCAATGTAGTTTTTAATTTTACTCCACAATTGTAATGGTAACTAATTATTTGTTTTTTTCTTCTCTCCACTTTATTTTCCTTTTCTCCTATCCATTTTTATTCCCTTTCTCCTTTCCATTTCACATATCCTTTTCATTGTTCTTTTCTCCTCCATCACTATCAGTCTATTTTCTCCTTTCATCACCATTAAGAAAAAAAATAGAAGATTTTTGTGTTAGGATTGTGGAGCTAAAAGCTTCACTGATGCAAACAGGAGAGGAGGTTGCAGAATGAGTTGCTAAGTGTCAGAAGTGTTTGGCGTTGGTCTGGCCAACCGGCGTCGGCAGGGTAAGACAGAAAGGCAACCGACGTCGGTCATATATCGGCCGGCGTCGGCGACCCCAGGCGGACAGGGACCGACGTCGGTCGCCTGTGTAGTTCGACTGCGAGTTAATTATGGGCAGTGAACTAACGAACCAAGAGTTTGCATGATGAGTGCTAATTTTAGACTCATAGCTGCGGATCTAATTATTGTAATTAGATGTCTAATCATTGTTTGGATGAGATCTATATAATAGACTCATGGTTGTATTGGAAAAGTGTGCTAGGGAGTAAGAGAGCATAATTATAAGCTCCTTCTGTATGTGAGGTAGAGCTATGGTGCGTTCCTCCTAGTGCCACAGTACTAGGTGTGTTGGTGCTGGATTGGAGAGCCAGCTGAGTTCTTCAAGAGTGTAGGATCTTGGTCACAGTTGCATGGCCTATATAGGAGATCTACATGGTAAGTAAGATCGTTGATCTGCAGGTGTATGTGTGTGAAAGGTCGAGGTTCACAGGTGATTAGAACCATTGCTTGATTTGCAGGTGTGCAAGGTCATACAGACAGCAACACTACAGGGAGCAGTATCAGGCAGGATCTACTTGGAGTACAGGTGTGTACTCGGATAGAGCAAGAGGAAGGCAAGGGAGTTCCTTCCATAAGTATGGTCTGTTGAATTGCAGGTTGTTGCAGATTCATGGGAGATCTACTTGAAGTACCTTGAGTACTTGTGGAGCACGTGGAGTGCTTGTGGAGTGCGTGGAGCACTTGTGGTGTGCGTGAAGCACGGGGAGGTGAACACCAACTCTGTATTTGAGTTGGGTGTTGGGACCTGTGAGAGGGAGAGCTTTGGGGAGAAGAATTACTGTTCACTTGAGGTGTGGGAAACCTCTGTAAGGTGGTGGAGAAGAAGTGGCATCTTCTTTATTGTATTCTTTTCTGTATAAAGTGTTAATACAATTTGGTATTGTCTCTCATATCATGTGTTATTCTGAATTCTAGTTACTTGGTGAATCTGGTTAATTTCTGCATATTAAGTTGCTTGGTATTGGTAATCAAATTGTGTGCTTCCGGTGTACATCCTCTCCCAACATTTTGGGCCCTCCTACTTATTTGATTTCAATTTAGGGCTTAATGTGATGCAAAAGTCATGTAAATTATGTGATTTTTACATGAACTTTGTGTCATCCCCCATGTATGTTTTTTATAGATTAATATGTTGTTACCCCATCATTTACTTCTTCCAATGGTGCCACATCAACACCCTCTTAAATACATATGTATTTTCATGATCGAATTAAGTTGGAACTACTAGATCCTAATTTATTCTGGCATGTATATATTATATTTTAGTTGAGGATTTATATTATGGGTGATCACCGTTTTACATGTATGCTTTGCATGAGAATCGACACATTGTCTTATTTTTAGAAATGTATTTTTAGACTTTAATTGAGAGATGAGACATCCCCATCCCAATATTAGATATATTTATGTCCTTGTGATTCCAAAATAAGGATAATTTTGTCTATTGAGATTAATAGGAAAGTTTGAGGAAAGATATGCAATTGGTTTTGATGTGCAAATCTTGATTCTTCTCCAAACTGTGGATTTTGTAAGAAGTTTTGTCATTCTAGTATCTTATTTTTTTGGTTGTGCATGAAATGTATTTTTAATATAGTTATTCTTATTGTTCTATTTTTTATTTGAATGCCTTTTGTGTATTAATCTCAATTCCCTCTTGTAGATGTGAAAACATAATCTTATAAACTCAAAAACCTTTGATTATGTATGCTTAAGTTTATTGTGTTCTTGTTCCCTTTGAATTATAATTGTGCTTCATTTTTGGTGTTCTTACAAACATTTATATCACACATTGATTTTTGATTAATTATCAAACCTTTAGTTTAAGTGTTGGCTTAGAAAGGTTTCATTTTACTTGGTCCATAGGCCTCATTTTTTACCTTACCTTTCCCTCTTTTTGAGTTTCTTTTAGTTAGACCCACCTTAGGTTAGATCAATCATAAATTTACCCATGTAAATTAGGTTTATATTCATCCACAACCAAATTATTAGTGGTAAACAAACTACTTCACTCACTTCTATTCCACCAACATGTTATTTACAAAACCTAATACCTCACACTCATGCCTTGGAGTGAATCTTCATTGATAAATACTAAAACATTATAGTCTACATCATAAGGTTACTTTGGGTGTATAAAACCCACATTAATAGGCCTTCTATTCTTACATCAGGTCTAGACAGTTACATCGATGCACTTGTCTTAGTTGGATGAAGGTGTCCAATATGGAGTAGTGACTAGATCTAGGTGTGACCACCTAGAACTTTATAAGTTTTTTTTCCTTTGCTCTAGTTTGTTTAAATCTCATGAACATGTCATCACTCTTTCTAAAATGATAAAACCCTATCTTCCTCACCTTTGGAGTGACTATGGGAAAATGGGTTAGTGGGCACATGGTGTCGAGCTACCCCAAGGACCCTCCTATCAATGGGTGTTTCCTACATATCCAATACTCCAAATAGGGCCTCAAAATTATGTAGTTATATAATATGTGTTAGTTTGTGTGTGAATAAGGATTCAATGTTTGATAATAAAGTACATAGAGTGAGCTAACTGATAACTTGGAAAATATGGGTCATGGGATGCTCCTTCAATATTTCAGACTTGTAGATGGGTTTTCTATATAATTAATATTGAAATAGGAAAGAATGTGTAAGATTTACTTAATTTAATGCTTAATTGAATGCTTTTGGTAAGTTTTCTTGTGATTTTTTAGGTTTTTTCTAGTTGAGGAATGAATGAGGATTAATCATGCATATATACGATTCCTTTCAATAAATATTTCATATTAAATCACTTAGGTTGACCATAAGAACATGTTATAAATTTAATAATAATGAATTTATGGTACTAAACACTTAGTTTGGCATAATACACTTGCCTCAATGTAGGCGTATATTTAGGATGTAAGTGTTTGGGAAGCTATAAAATAGGTACATAACCTAAACTTGTAAAGGATAACAATAATCAAGTTTTATAGCATTTTGAGCAACATAGAAAGCCTAGTCATGATAATAATATATTGTCAAACCAAGAGATAAATAATAGGCACAATAGATATTGGATGTGAGACTTTTAGTAGCATGATGGTCTAGTAACTAAAGGTTACAACCATTATAATTACTTGCCAAGTATACAAGACCGAGGAGATATATAATTGAGATTTAGTATCTATAGTCGGATAAGATTATGGTGCATGAACATACACAATTACAATTTTATGCTTAATAAAGAGGAACTATTGGTATTGAAGGTTACATATTAAATCTATAATTATTCTTGTAGTTGTTGATTCTTAAGCCTATCAAAGGCTTGCCCTTTCATCTTTAGGTTCAAGATCAATTAATTGAGTAGTATGGTTCAGATTATGAACCCTCAATGTCCTAGCATTATTCTTGAGCATTGAGGCATTTATTTTCCCAAACCATGGCCATTGAATGAGTTAAATTTATCCATTTGGAATGATCACCTCAAAATATCCAATGTTTTAACATGGCATATAGTTCTTCAAGTGCTTTAGTAGGAATCCAACTTCTCCAGTGTTTGAATTAAAAACATAGTTCACAAAATGATTTAACAAGAAGCTCACTTCTCTAATGTTTAAGTAGGAACATAGTTATTAAAATGCTTTAACATAAATCCCACTACTGTAATGTTTTAGTAGTAATCATATTTTTTTATTGCTTCAATAGGAAGCATCACCTCCAACAACATCATAGGCAGAAACATAGTTTAGCTAATTAAAAGTGTATTCCTTCCTTGCTCTTTAAGTTTCTAAAATTTCATTTTATATTTCATTTATATTTATGTATATTGATTTTTTTATGTTTATTTTAAGTTTTCTTGGATCGAGTTGCACATTTAGATCCTCCTCTCAATTACAAATTGTGCTTTACACACTAAGGTATATCTCTTTATAATTTTATTCTACCATAGTATTTCATTTCATTACTATAATAAATGAGTGGCATTTAAAGTCACTAAAATATGGTATTATACAATTGGTAATGTCAATATTGACATAGATTGACCTTACATGACTTGTGCATACATATATGGCTTACACACATTTCTCTTCTTTTTATATGCTTTGTATGGGTCCAACCTTTCAAGTTGATATCAATAACCTAAAATATATCCCTATTTTATGCTTTGAATGTTCAAAATCATACTTAGACTACTTGTAGATCATCATAGCAATATTTATATATTTTAGATTAGTCTGTTAGACTTAGATGCTTACAAAATTCTAGACTTGTCTGATTCTTTTAAATTTATCCCAGTGCCAAGGAACAATCAATTTTAAAATTAAAATCATCCTTATAGGTCAACCCATACATTTAACAATTCACTAACATGATAAAGTACCCAAAGAGTCACATATGTATACAAAATAGGTCTAATCATATTAAATATCTATCACTCTTCAAATATATATTTATACACTTCTGCACATTTAAAATGGACTTCTCTATACTTCCCAATTCATCCATCAATCAAAAAGAGGTCATATAAATTTTTTGAATAACCTAAGCCAAACCAAAGTTGTCATTTTTTAATTTTCAAAAGCTATATTATAATTTGTATTCATTAAAGGATCACCATTGCACACATACATATAATAGGGAAAACTACATGTAGGCTAACTTTCATCTTCAGAATATTAGATATGTATGCAACACTTAATCATTAATTGGGAAGTGGTTGGGTTAATCTCAACACACCTTCCACATTTTTAGACCAAAATGTAATGTCGAAAGAGGACCTAGGGTTTTAAAGAGAAGGAGACATGTTTTTAGGATACAACACACATAGTGAGCCTTGCTATCATACACAAAAACACATTACAAGTAGGTGTAGTGACTTGTATTCAAATAAAGAGGCATTGTACAAATATATGAATCTAGTAGAAGGTAGATGTTATCATTTGATGCAAGCATCCACAAATTATCAGGTTTATCTATATGTTTTTAGATACCCATTTATTGATCTAAGTGACTCTTAGTCTAATTATAGCCCCTTTTCACCTACTTTCACCCTCAGGCCTATATAGAAAAATAAACACACTAATTATCTTAATCTATTAGGCCATTTATATATATAAAAAGTGCAATTTTTTAATTATACTTTGCTATAACATTCAGTTTTGTATGTTATTATAATATATTGTATATTTTGAATAACTCAAATTTTTTATCTTATTAAATTCTGCTAAATAAAAAACATAAAAATGGGGCATTATGTATAACCTAATTTTGGTATAGTACTAATCACTTGTTATGGTATTAGTGTCTTTATGTGTACATGGGTCTTTGATTCATTTTAGGCTCTTATTAGCATGTTTTTCCTTGTGTTGGGCCTCATATTTCTTACCTTTGCTCTATATTTTCCAAATAAAATTTATTTTTTACAATTTGAGTCAATAATAATAACACAATTTAATTTTAAATTATTAAAAAGATATATCTCAACTATTTTTTTTACATTTATATGACCCCACATACTCCCAGATTGTCCAAAACATTTTTTTAGGGTTTTTTGGTCTTCCTAGCCAGAATCAAACTAGTCAATCCCTAATCTAAGTAGGATCAACATTTTACAATCTAGGTCATTTACTTTTTTGAGTTACTTGACCCATTTTATTGGTTTTTTTTTCCTTGTGCCTCATTTTTGGCTTTCCCTCCTTTTATTTCTCAGTGTGCACTACAATAAGGTCTATATTTTCAATTCATAAAGTTTATAAGTACATGAGTGAATCAATGCATTTAAGATGAAGGATTTGGATTTTATAATCCATCTATTGAAGTCTAAGATAATAATTTCATGATTAGAGTGGCATAATTTGTACCACAATCAAAATTGAATAACTAGTGAAAGAGCATACAATCTATGCTAGTTGCTTGTATCTCATTGATAAGGATTGGGGAAAAGGTTGGGATCTTCATATTTTTATGATAAATACTAGGGTCTAGCAAGTCCCCTACCTAGTGAATAAATTTCAAAAAGATATACCAAAAAATGATCTACCAAGAAATTGTCAAAAACATAATTCTAAGATCCAAAATTACATGAAGGCAAGGCCATCAAAATGGCAAGCCAATAAATGACAACCAACAATGAACCAAAATCCAATAATACCAAGAAGGCCTCTAACAATACTAACTTGAAATAAAGAAAGAAGAAACTCCATAAAGTCAACTACATTTTACCCATTCATGGGAAAATAATCTAATAGATTATCCATACTACCCTTCTTCCTTTTTTTTCTTTTTGAACTCCTGCCACTTTCCTTGATCAACATTCACCAAAGAAATTTTCAAATTTGGTTTCAAAAAAGGAGATAGTTCATCTATTTCTAAATTTTATGATTCATGTCCTCTTTTTTCTCCCCCTATGGTATTTTCCAAGTGAGACTTCTTAAATTTAACCACATTTTCCAAAACAAATCAAAGCTCAGTGGTAGATTTAGCTTATTCTTCTACCTTATTTTCTTTATCCTCAAAATTTTCCTAATTATCTATATCCTTAAAAATATCTTCAGCCACTAATTTTGGATCTGGTGTACTCTAACTGATAGCATTTTATTTCCCCCCTTTTTTCTTCAAAGCTTGGGGATGCCCTTGGGGATATAAGGCATGAAGATGCCATGTTAATTTAAAATCATGGCACCTAAATGTAGTGTTTTCATAATTTAAAATCTAGAAATGTTGAGACTTACCAAACTTCAAGATGATTTTGTCTAGTAATCCTTTACTCAGGTAAATTTACACACAAATTTGAACATTGGTGCATAACCCTACAACCAATCTATTTGTATCATTACTAATAAATTTACCTAGTGCATTAGCAATATCTTTAGAAGCATACCAAAAATGCAAAGGTGAGTCTGGAAGTAGTACCCAGATAGGCATATTCAATATTGAGAGGGTATTAGGGTCAAACTCTAAGAACTAGGGGGTAATGAATAAACCTATATTTCCCTAAAAGTAGGGTCCCTTTGCTATAATTTTTCAAAAATCTTCCTGATTACTGAAGAGAACAATAAAAAATACTTTAGAGCACATTGAAATTTTGCATTGGGTTTTCCAAACTTCATATGTACATTGATACAACACTATCGTTAAAAGCCAAAGGCCATTAAATCTACAAAGAACTACCCTCTCTGATAGAGTATGAAAATACTCAAAATATTCACTTTCTAAAATATCCACTACTGGCACTTCCATTTTATGTTTTATAATATAAGTCTAGGAAGGAAGATTGAGTTTCTTAGCATTTGACTTGGATGCATCATTCCTTATTGCATCTTTACATGATGCCATCTTGGAAGAGAATGCAAGATTGGACCCTATTTTACTACCCCTAAATCTAGAGGCCATATTGATGCATGAATCCTTTCCAATATGATATCTAACCAAATAATCATAATCCTACAATTCTCTACCCTGATAAACCAGACATTGCACATCATCTGACAACCCAAAAAAAGGCTTTACATTCCTCTTTACCATTCCCATTAAGTTAGACAGATCTACCTAGAGATATTTGGTTTTCCCTGACAATGATTTGATAATTATTTGGAAACCCAACTCTTTATTCTTGAGATTGGTGACCTATAAAAATAACCTTCTATGGACACAAATATCCACCATTGTATTTCCATCCCTATCATCCTTTAAAGCATCCAAACTGGTCATCACAAAATTAATCACTAGGGATACTATGCTACCACCATCCAATGTCAAACCAAAAACACCACCCACAGGCCATATCTCCTCCACCATGCTAAGGAAGAAAGAAAGTAGTTCTTCTAAAACCCTAACTACTCTCACCTAAGTACACTTAGAATCTTCATATTATATTGGCCTAATTATTGAATTTTATGACCATTGGTCGCTAATTCTTCAAATAATAGTGACCTAAAAAAGGCATGCCCCTTGTACCTACTCCCATTTTTTATTTCCTTGTAAGGTTATTTGGGCTTATTAGGGTTGGGAAGAAGGAGAAGCGATTCTATGAGATCCACATCTAAATTTGAAAAACTAAGATAATTTTTTTACAAGTAGGAGCACATAAAGGCAATTGTAAATCTAAACATAATACATCATTTAACCAGGGTAAAAAATAATGACCGTGATAGTAATTAGCCTACTAGGATCAAACCACTAAGATCTAAGTCTAACCAAGATAATATTTTTATGATCCTCGTTATCTTCTACACCATTTGAAATCAACACCAATTTTCTTGATTATATATGGTACTAATTCTAGACATGTTTACACCTTATTCCAACCTTTGTTGTGCACAAGTCATAATTTAGGTATTTTCCTAAGATCTCTCTTCAAAAAATTTTAAAAATTTAATTCACTTAAATTCCCATAATCAGGTCTATGTTTATTATCATATTATTGTATTTTATTCATATCATAATTACACATTGTTTACTATGTTTGATTGTAACATCCATTGACTTAACACCATTTTACCATATTTTAGAGTGGAGTTAGACTACTATGTCCCTTAATATTATATCTTTATAAGTGTACTAAGATTATGTGTGGTTCATTTGTGGCACAAGCCTTAATCTTTTCATTCATTATTTCTAGTTTTTTAACATAGGCTAATCTAATTAGAATGAATGGGTGTGACCCTACCTAATTATTTATATAAATAAGGATGAGAAAGGATCTCCCGAATAATCATAAGTTACATTAAGGAATCCATCCCTTTATTATTCTGATTTATAGAGGCTTCACCCTAAAAGTGGTCCTATATTGATTATTTATTACATTTATCTTACAGAAATATCATAACATGTGGTATTAGAGGAGAGATTTGGGAAAATAACTTTTTTTCCACCATATCTCATAAATAATTGTTATTTTTCCATTAATTTTTTAGGTAAAGTTGAATATTTATGCAAGGAAGCTACAACCTAAGTTTTATCTTTTTATGATCATTTTCACCGAGTTATTACATTTTTTAGTATAATAAATTCCTTATACATGCCTTAATTTTCAATTATTTTTGGATTTTTAAATATTTTCATAAAACTTCAAAGACTTAACTAGTGACTTTTATTTAGTATTTTATATGTGAGGTTGACTAAATTATTCAAGATGATGGTCAAAGTAAGAACATCCGATTCAAATATAACTCATATTTTAAATTTTTATGGTTACCACTCACACTAGATACTTTCTCCCCTACCTAGTCACAAACAAAGAGCTCAAAAAATAACCATATCAGAATCCATGTCATCCTTCTCACTTTTTGAATCAGAGGACTCTTTTATGACCTTTGATTCCAATGACTCTATCTATGGTCTACCACCTAATTAAGGGAATCATTCCATCATGATGTGAAAAAGTGGTAAATTTTATCAAGGATAATTTTATTCTCCATTTGTAACAACTATAAATGAGGATTTTAATAATTTTAAACAATAAATATTGTCTGAATTGAATCCCTAAAATAACTAGCCTCAAAGATCTGGGCCAATTCTAACTAAACATACACAACCAAATCACCTTAGATGGCATAACCCAAAAAAACAAACCAAGGGATAGGGAAGCCTTTACAAGGCAAAGAATTCAAACTACCAAAAATATTCACTTGAAAGTTTGATTCAAGAGATGAAACTTTGTGGATAAATGTCATGGAATATAATTTTTTGCTTCACAATATACTAGAGAATGCAATGATTGGCATAGTCTCACTACATTTACAATATAAAACTTATGAGTGGTCCCAGTAGATAATGAGTGAAAACCAAGAGAAGGTGATTATTTTGAAATAACTTACTAAATACTCAATGACCCACTATGAGCAACCATGGAATGGAAGATATTTCACCCAATTGAAAAAATTAAAATAAACAAGATCCATAGCCAAATATAATGTTGAGCATATGACATTGACAATCCAAAATTAAGATGTGAAACCTTATCAAAGGATAAAATTATAGATCAATGGATGTAAGGACAAAATTAAACATGATATTCATTTATTATACACTTATATATCTAGGAAATTTATGCAACAAATAATAAACATTGCACAAAAAAAATATTGTCACCATGAGATTTACACAAGGTCAAAGTATGGGATGGAGAGATAAAAATGTAACTAATAATTTAAAAAAATTGTGGCTAACTCTTTTGTCCCAATAAAAAATAGTAATATCTCTCATCAACATGATGTGGAGAAAATTAAAAAGGCCTATATTGGCATTGTGATATAAAATGGTCTAGAGGTCATAAGTATGCCAATGATGAGAAAAGGCTAATGATTATTGAGAAATAGGTTGTTGAGAAGGAAAAATAAGCTATGGAGGAACTAAATGTATATCATGAAAATTTGAATTATAAGGATGAATAAATCCATACTATCTCTCTACATGCATTAAATGTGATAAACACACAACAAACACTCAAAGCTGGTTATATTGAGAAAAGAAAGATAGCGATTTTGGTTAGTACATGTAGTAAACACAAATTCACTGATAGAAGATTAGTTAATGATATTAAATACTTAGTGAATCTAGGATCTAATTTTAAAGTCATGATTGATTATGGGAAGTAACTCTCTTGTGGTGGTGAATCTCATCATATCAAATTCTCAATGGGGGATTATCAATTGGATTCATAAATTCATGATATCTAAATTGGACAAGTAGATGTAGTTTTGATAGTGAAATGCCTTAAAAATTTGGGAAAAATTTACTTCAATTTTAAATACTTATTCATGGCCTTCAACATAAGTAGACAAAATTATAAACTTTTCAAGATATTATCACCATCGAGTCAAAATATCATCTCTCATAGAATGGAATAGTGCTTAAGAAAGGATATTAAATCATAATGGCACAGCTACATTTATTAGAATCACATGATGTGAAACTCATGATCCACCAAAGCTTCAATATATCATTAAACACATCAACAAGTTTCTTTAAAACCCCAAGGACCTACCTTCAATTAGAAATATTGATCATACCATTGAATTGATTTTAGGAATTTTTATTCCTAACATTAGACCTTATCGTTATCCTCATGAATAAGCAGTTAGAGATTAAAAAATTGGTCAAGAAAATACTAAACTCACGGTTTTTTTTCCTAAAATAAATCTTATTCATCTTTAGTGGTCATAAAAAAAATAGGAATAAGTCATAGAGAATGTTCCCAAACTATAGGGAGATTAATAATCTCACTCTCAAAGATAAGTTTCTTATTCTTGTCATTAATGAAATATTGGATGAATTGAATGGTGTCGAGATCAATGTTTAGGGTATCATCAAAATTCAAGTACAATATGAATATTTTAGATGCTAAAATATGATTTATCTAGTAACTCAGTCTTGTACACTTGAAAAATACCCATCATGGTTTTACCTTTCAATTCTAGACCTTCCCACTGCAAAAAGGATCGCGTTCAGTATCTATTTTGTCCCAAATTTATTATCTCTTAGTCTAACCATTGTTATTTTGATGACCTAAGAATTATATACTACGTAAAATTATCTAAACCTGATTATTATCTTTCACTACCAGTTTTAGACTTGTACCTATTTTCTAGATATCTAGATACTTGTATCCCAGGCGAACACATGCATTGACACAATTGTCCACTTTACTACAAAGTGTCTGGTACCCAAAATTCATCCAATTTTAAAAATAAATGGATCCAAAACATCGACCTAAGTGATTTAGTGCAAGATGTTTCTAAAAGGGATTGGTATATATATAATATTAACCCTCATTCATTCATCACTTGGAAATCACATACAACTCATGAAATAATATACCAAGAAGCACACAATCAAGTTTTCAAGTGAGAAAACTTGCCTTATCTATCCCTATTTCCATATAAATCATAGGATCAATATTTATACATGTCTAAATAATTCAAATAGCATCTCTTGAGCCATATTTCCCAATTTATAATCTAGGTCACTGTATGTCTTTGCTTATCACACATTTCACCCTTTTGCACAAACAAGCCAACAAATGGGGGAGAAATGCATCGATCTACAACCCTCGGTAGAGTATTGGATATGTAGGTATTTTATATTGATAGAGGGGTATTTGGGGTCAACTCAACACTACGAGCCCACTAACCCATTTTTTCCATACCACTCCAAGGGTGAAGAGATAGGATTTGATCATTTAAAAAAGAGTGACAACTTATGCACATAATCTAAATACATTAGAAGAAAGGTTATAAAAAAACTATAAGAATCCAATTGGTTGCATTCAAATCCAGATAGTATTATGTATAGGACACCTACGATAGATTTAGACTCCTATTTTTATGCAACTATCCATATTTGATGCAAGCATTTGAAGCCATAAAAAATATATTCATAGAATCTAAAAATTGTTCCAAGATCATCTTCCAAACCAATTACAACATGTTCCTTCCCATACCTACATGCGCATAGTAGACCAACTAAGTATCATTCATTCTAATTTATTTCAATATCTATCAATAGTTAAACTTTACTATTTTTAGCAATCTAAGTTGTATAAATTTAGAATATTATTTTTCTAAGTTTTGTGTTAATTAACCTACTTATTAGATTAATTTATCACCCTTGTGTATAATTTAATATAATCCTATTAATCCTAGATACCCAATATATCTAAAATTTAGGGTTAAATATTTGGTGAACCCAATCTCTATGTCTTTTCATGCAACTCCTAGTGTGATCTAGGGTTTTTCTATTTTTTTATTTTTAATTTCTTTAAATTTGTTTAAAAAACCAATTTATTTTCAAAATAAAAAGAGTATATGAGCATAATGAATTATTACCTATATTTTGTGTTACTCTCTTATCATGTTTGTATTTCATTATTTAAAACATTTCAAATGGATAAGGTGGAACCTCTTCCTCTTCCTAACCCTAAGGAGGGTGATATCTACGATCCCTCTAGCTAGGTCCATGATATCACTTCTTCAAGGGGTATGATATCCCATCATATAGTGTTAAAATAAGGTAACCAACAAACCATTACTAAAACCCTATATGGTATGTGTATGCATGTTAAATCCAAATTACCTCGGGTTTGTACTTTTGAAACTCTCAAGGATAAAATTATTACCATAAGCAAGGTAATAAAAGAGTTAAAAAATTAAAATCAGTATTTCAATTCAAAGATCACATTATTGGAGAATCAGATTCCATATGCTAAAAATCCACATTATGCTAGTGTTAAACATGTGTTTATGTCTTCACCTAATAAATTTGTGCCTAATAAAAATACATATCAAGATTGGAAGCCCAAAAAAAATTTCCTATACAACCAGTGATTCAAAAAGTGAATAAAAGGCTAATAAGATCCCAAGTGAAATCTTATTATAAATGCTTTGAAACAAAGTGATCCAATTACATCCTCTACATTATATAAGGATATCAAAATAATATTGTGCATATCACAGAATACATGGGCATCATACATATTATTGTTTTGTATTTAAGAACAAAATACAAAATATAAATGATAGTGGTGATCATATCATTGATACAAAAATCAATCAACCCACTCACATTATGAGTAGCTCTCTTAAAACACAAGTGAAAAAACAATCATGGGTACCAAAGGATAATTTAGAGCAAAAATAATTACAAATGAAAAAAATTAAAGCAAGAAAATATGCATAAGGAAAATCTAGAACAATAAATATTACAAAAAGATCAAAATTAAAAGAAACAAATTCAAAAGGCAATGTTAAAAAAAGAGTAAGAACATAAGTTACAAAATCAAACTCAAGATAAGAAAACATGTATTCTAAAAAGAGGGTTTATAACAAATGAATTTTCAAATCAAGTCATGCCTATCAAAGCAAATGATATAAATATGTTTGTTAAGGATCCAAACATCATATACATTTCATGCATTGAAGAACAAAAGGTCAAGGCACAAATTACATATTTTCCTAGCGTGCAAGAAAAGATCCATGACTCTCCTTTATCCCATAATGAGATGCAATATTTTGACAATGATGAAAAAAATTCAATAAGGAAACTCCAATCTATGGTGCAATTGGTTTTCATACATAGATGCTCAATATGGTATATCACAAGTTAAATAACAACCTAAGAAGTTACATCTTTCCTATACTAATAACATAGAATATTGGCATGTTCCTAATAATACAAAATATTGGTATGACCTTGATGATACTAATTACATGACATATGCATATGATATACATGATACAAAGCCTTCATAAAATCATATCCTTGATGAGTACATTAGATTATAATAGAAATTTTCTTTGTACATATCTTCTTTGCTTATCCTTTCAAACATTCCAAAAATACAAAAAAACAAACATTCAATAAAATACAAAACCATTCAAAAAATATTCAACATGTTTCTAGTTGTAATTTTTTATTATACATTTATTATTTGTTCCATGTTAGTAGATAGCATAGAATTCATTTTCATATATAAACATATGTTTAACATATCATTGACTGTGATAAAAACATACCTAGATACATGAAATATGCACATATAGATGTTCGGCCTTCCCTCTACTCATGTCATAAGTATGTTCGGGGCACATGATTCTTTGATCATGATACACCTAATTTATATTATTTTATGATCACTTTACATTATCATGTTTTATCTTATATACTTACACATTCCTATATCCATGCTTATACCTTTCATAATGTACTTGATATGCTATGTACTTTTTTTTTTTTTTTTTGCAAACACATATTTTTAGGAACTAGTATGCTATGCTCATGTTGGTTACCTATATTCCATGCTTTCATTTATGCACTTACTTTAGTGTGTTACTTGCTTGCTATTGTATTTCATTTTATTTATTATTTGAGCATTTCAATATAATCCATTGATTATGGCCCTTGTGCCTTTGTTTACATATTTTAACATTTTAATGTGTCATTGTTTGTTGTATGGACATTTGAATATGTCATTATATGATTTTTGGACATTTCACTAAGTCATGTATATTTGATTGTGTGAAATCTGAACATGCCCCTTGTATGAGGTCTCCTTGAGCTATTTCATATTGATTTAATTTGAGTGATCTTGTTTGTGTGCTTAATTTCTTAATGATCTTGTATTGTTACTCTCTAGACATTGCCATGGTCTATGTCATGCATTGTAGGAATTGATATGATCACACACTACGTGCTTCAATGTTATATCTACCTAACATGTTATTCCTATATGGTTCATGATCCATACAAAGCTTATACAATTATCTTGTCCTTTTGAGGTAATGTAACTACCAGACTTTATTTATCCTCACCTCAAAAGGGGGGATATCAGTGGGGGCATGTCATAGAGGCATGATTTCTAATTTTTCACACTTTAAAATTATAGTGGGGGCATGTCAAAAAGAAAACACCTACACACTTATTCAGTACTCAGAATCTCCAGAGCTAGTGGGGGCATGTTATAGAAACATGTTCTCCACATTTACACTAGTTCTCAAATTATCCATATTCAGTTGGGACATGTCATAGAAACATGTCCTCCATGCTTGCACTAATTTCAAATTCAGCATATTTCATAGTTATATGATTTAAATTCATATTTTTTGTATCATTCTATACATTGGTATTGTTATTGCACCTAGATTTTAGCTTGAGTCTATATGAGGTGCATATGACATGCAAAGGTCACCTAAATTGCAAAATTAAATCATTTTTTAGATTTAAAATATTATTATGGATTTTTATCATACCCATGATAGATGGTTATTTATCATTATCAAACCAATCTAATACAATAGTTGGTTCACCTGTGAAAGGTTAAGTTGATTAAATCACTCGATCTTACAAAAAATATAAGTTAAATTTGATTAAATCATCTAAATTCAATAGACTTATATTTTGGATTTGATTAAATCATCCACCCTTACTAGATATGTAGTTTGATATGAATAAATTATTCACACTCACCATATACACATATTTATGTTGTATAATTGAGATGAAGCAAGCTCAACGGTCGTGTTGCAACTCAATTTTACACCAAATTTGGGGGCATGTGTCATTTAATATATATATATGCATGCACTCACAAGTTTTAAATTTTTCTTAATTTTATTATAATTCTTCATAATGAGGAATCATTTCAAATCAAATCAATAAAAGGTACGATGTTTTACATCAACACACAGGTGTACACATAACCTTACTCTTTCAAATTTCAAGAATTTCAAACTATTTCAATTTCATATTTCATACACTGATTATATACTATAACATGCTCTTGGTTATTGGTTAGTCACTATCAAAGCATTCAAATTGGACTCATGCAAAGGCAAGGTGTGTTATGCACACCCAAGTACATATTTATTTCCTTTAAACTATAAATTTCATTACTAGATTAAAGTGGGGGAAAATTTATATGCTCAAATATGATTTATATAGTACCTCAGTGTTATACACTTGGAAAATACCTAATAGTTGTACTTTTCAATTTTAGACTTTCTTGCTACCAAAAGGCTTGTGTTCACTATCTCTTTATGCCAAATTTATTCTCTTAGTCTAACCATTGTTATTATCATGACCCAGGCCTTATATAGTGTGAAAAAATCTCTAAACCTAATTATTATCCTTCACTATCATTTTTAGACCTATACCTATTTTCTAGCTCCCTAGACACTTGCATCCTAGGTGGACACATGCATCGATGCAAATATATACTTTCATATAAAGTGACCAATGACCAAAATTCATCCAACTTATAAAATAAATGTATCCAAAAGCTAGGTCTAAGTGCTTTAGTTTGAGATATTTCTAAAAGGCATTAGTATATATAAGATCAACCCTCATTCATTCCTCCCTTGGAAATCACATACAACTCACAAGGCAATGTACCAATAAGTACTCAATAAAGAATTATTATTCATCCCTATTTACATATCAATCAAAGGATCAATATTTATATAGGTATTGAAGCATTCAAATATCATCCCATGAGCCATATTTTCCAAGTTAAAAGCTAGATCATTGTATGTCTTTACTTATCACACATTGCACCCTTGTGCACACACAATCCAACATGTAGGGGAGAACTACATCAATTTGATGTCCTTTTTAGAGTATTGGCTATGTAGGTATTTCTAATTAATAGAGGGGATTTGAGATCAACTTGACATTGTAAGCCTACTAAACTATTTTTCTCACAATCACCATAAGGTGAAGAGATAGGTTTTGATCATTTGATAAATAGAAACAACCTATGCACATGATTATAAGACATCAAAAGAAAGGTAATAAAAAACTTATAAATCTCTAGTTGGTCACATCTAGATCTAATGAATATCTCATACTCAACACCTATGGTAGATTTAGACACCTACATTGACACAACTATCCAAATAAGACACAAGTGTCCAAGGCCACATAAATGATATTCCCAAAATTTGATGATTATTTTAGGATCATATTTAAGTTCACTTCTAGCTTGTTCTTTCTTAGACTTGCATGTGCATAGTAAACTAGCTAAGTATCATTTGTTTCAAATTTATTACAATATCTATCAATAGTTGGACTTTACTATTTTTAGTAATCTCAGTTGTATAAATTTAGAATATTTTTTGTTTGAGTTTTCTATTAATTGGACTACTTATTAGATTAGTTCACCACCCTTGTGTAAAATCTAATATAATCCTCTTAACCCTAGATATCCATTATATCTAAAATTTAGGGTTGAACAAATATGTACAAAATACTACTTTCAGGATGCATCAAGATCATTATGAATTTTCAGCTATGCCATTTTATCTCAATAATACTCCATCTATCTTTCAAATTCACATGAATTTAATTTTAAACCTTTTTATTCATAACTTTATGTTATTTTATGATATTTTAATATATATTATAACATGGGAAGAACATATATGGCATGTACATAATATATTACAAGTATTGTAAGATAAAAAACTCTAAGAAAAAAAAAACATATCTACCTTTGAGGTGAAATAAGTGGAATACTTATTACATTTGGTGTCACATGAATGTGTTTAGGTGGACCATATGAATATTTTATTAGTCAGAGAGTTGCAAAGATCCAAAAATATCAAAAGTTTGAAAGCATTCTTTGATTTGATAAGATACTACAGAAATTTGTTTTGCAACTATGCTCACATAATGGTTCCTTAAATAACATTGTTGAAGAATGTATTTGTTTCATGGTTAGAGGAATCCATCCAAGAATTTGAGAAAATAAAATAAGCTCTTACTTCCACCCATATGCTAGCTACCCTAGACTTATCTATGACATTTGTGGTAAAATGTTATGTTTTTGGACATGGTATTGGGATAATATTGATGCATGAAGGTTGTCCATACGAATTTGAATATCTAAAAGTCAAATTAATGAACTTGATAAGGCCCAAATATGAAAAATAAGTGTTATCTATCATTAATGTAGTAAAATAAATGGCACCAATATATCATAGGAAGGCATTTCAAAATCATGATAAATAATGAGAGTCTGAAGTATTTTTTAGAGTAATGATGATCTTCATAGGATAAAAAAATGGGTCACCAAGATGCCAGGGTATGAATTTTAAATTATTTATATAAAAGCCAAGGAGAATATTGCAATTGGTGTCATTTTCAAGGAAAAAAATCAATGGAAGTAACAATTTCCACCATTTCTTTATTGAATCCTAAATGGGTAGAAGCAACATGAGTAGAGTGGAAACTGACACTCAAACAAGGAATGTCATTTAATAATTTGATCAAGACCCATCTTCTTTAGATATTTATGCTTACCAATGACACTCTTTATGTTAAAATGGCATGATCGATTTGTGTAAAAAATATCAACTAAAAGATAACATCTTGTCTCTAGTGTGTGACTCACCAACAAGAGGAAATTTTGGGTTCTAAATTATTTATAACCATACATTTTTTATGGAAGCTCTTAAGGGGGATGTATATAAATTTGTGTCTAAGTTTTTGGTGTGTCAAAAAAATAAAGGAGAAATGGTCAAGTCTTTAGGGATCTTATTACCATTAATCATTCTAGCACAACGTTGAGAGGAAATGTTAATGGAATTTGTTATGGTGTTACCAAAGATGGATATCAATTCACTAAATATGAATATTTATCTATACTCTCTCATCCATTTAAACTAGTACAATGGTATAATTATTCAAGGAAGAGGTACATAAACTCCATGGCATTCCCAAAATCATTATGAGTGATCATGACCCTATCTTCATTAGCCTATTTTGGGTTGACTTATTTATGGCACGAGGTAAAAACCTGGCACATTCTTCATATTATCACCCACAATCAAATGTAAAAACAAAAAAAATAGTGAATACATGTTTTGAATGACATAGACTTTGCTTTACCTTAGAAAAACAACACAATGGTCCAAATGGATTTCATAGGAAAAATGGTTGTGTAACACATTATTTCACACAACAATAAATATGACTCCATTTGAGGATCTTTATGGCTACCCTTCACCATCTACTATTTATTATCTACAAGTCCATCCCAAAGCTCTTACAGTAGAGGATCATATTCAACACTAAAAGGAAATGCTTTAATTTCTTAAGGATAATTTGGTCTTGGCTTACAATAAGATGAAACAAAAATAATATCAACACCAAAGTGAGAGGAATTTTGAGGAAAGAGATTGGGTATTAATATAATTTAAACCCTAAAAACAAAGGTCACTTAAGTAACATAACACCAAGTTGACACAATCCAACTATGGGCCCTATAAGGCTCTCCACCAGATCAGTAGTGTAGATTATAAGTTGGAACTTTCACCCTTTTCTAAAATCCATCCTATATTTCATGTTTCTTACCAAAATAAATTAATTAGTAACAAGTTTCCAATCCAATCACAATTTCTTGAGTTTGATGTATAAGGGAAGTTTATTATGGAACATGAGGTAGTCATTGAGGACAAGTGAATTAGTTATGAAACTTAGCCATTTATTAATTCCTAATCAAGTAGAAGAATATTTGAGCTGAAGATGAAACATGGGAATATGAGAATTTTCATGCATACACATCCAAATCTACTAAGAACTGAGGTAAATTATTTTCTTAAGAGGAATGGGATGTTAGACCCAATATACTCTAGCTTCCTAAGTGTACTAAGGTTATGGGTGGTTTGATTGTGGCACACTTAACCTTAATATTTTAATTTATTATTTTTATTTGTTTTCTTAAGTTGACTTAATTAGGAAAAAGAGGTGTGATTCTACCTAATTATGTCTATAAATAAGGATGAGCAAGGCTCTCCCAAATCATCATAATTTTTATTACAAACCTAATTCCTTTGTTATTCTAATTTTTGGATGTTTTCCCCTTGAAGTGTACTTATATTTAATTTTTTCTTGCATTTATCTTAAATAAACATCATAACATAGACACACTTATTAAATACAGGCATCCACATTTGGATAAAATATTAGTCATGGAATCTAGGCACACTCTTAGATAAAGGCCTCTAAACCTTCTATGTTGGTTATTTTGATGCACATACCCTAGAAGCATGGCCTTAAATACAATAAGTATGATATATGCCTCCCTTTTAAGATTTAGGTTGAATCTATGAAGTTTATATCTCAAAATAAAAAAATAGATATAACATATATAATATGACATATATAATTTTGGTGGGAAAATATATGTCACTTAGGAATATGCACCATAAATATATTACCCCATGTTTCTCTAAGAAATAGATCAATGGTAATATAACAACATGAAAAATCAAAGTAGTGATCTATTAGTCCTCAAGATAAAGTAATGACAATCATAAGCAAAGCAGTGTGGTTGTTTCCCATATATTCACCAAGTACAAGCATGATATGGATCATTATCACATTATGGAGGAAAAAATATAATGGTTGCATGACAAGGATCATGAAAACATATAAATAACACATCAAGGACATAAATAAGGTAAACATGATATAAGACATGTCAAATAGATGATAATACATAAAGAAAAAACTTTTACCATGAAAATGAATACGTAAAGCACATCATACATTATAAGGCACATCAAATATGTAGAAGACACCTTAGACATACTAGATACATTGAGACATATAGAAGACACATCAAACATATCATAGACATTACAACACATCATAAATAAGGAATCACATTAGGTAGTGAAATCATGCCAGACACATGAAAAACATGTCAGAAAATGAAATCATGTCAAACATATAAGTAATATAGTCATAAGAAATAACATGGAACACACATGAAAATAAAATTAGGTATGTAATCACATTAGACACATAATTATATCAGGAAAATAATAGTATAAATGTAAGGAAACAAATCAGATACATGTAACAATAGTATAAAGAACACAATAAATAATACATCAAGAATATGAGCACAATATATGTGATATTAAATAAAGCAATATACAAGATTAAAGTGACATGAATCATGAAAACATAAGAAAATATGGGTCTACACATAAAATTTCTAAACATGTCAAGCATATAAATAATGGATACAAATGAAAGAGTAACCTATGACAGAGCAAGTAAATGCCCCACATTTACCCAAGAGAACTACTCCTGAGAGAACATGGAAGTTACCTTGACCCACTATGAAATTATAATCTGGTTAGGATTGTATATTTTTATTTCCAATTGCATTAATACCATATATTATAAATTGTTGAATTTGAGTCACCATCTATCTATATATATGTGACATGAATGTGAAGCATGTGATCTAATATAATCACAATGTAGATAATAGTTCAATTAAATAAAAAATAGTAGCAATGACCAAAAAAAATATGGCATAAAATTTCACAATAAGTTACAAGCACAATCAATAATGAACAAGGCTAACCAATAACAAAGTCGTAAGAGGTGTTGTGAGAATAAAATATGCATATGGGTTGTTAAGGCACAAAAGAATCAAGCCTTGATAAGTCATCTTTGAGAGGATCATCTTTATCATTAGAAGTCCATATATAAGTATCAATTTCATATCCCTTTTATTGTCTAGTGGATATAGGTTATATCATGTGCCCTATTTTCACTTTATTTTGGATAGACTTAAAACACTTTCACTTTATGCTTTATTTATTTAGTTATCAACCTTTGGTTCCTCACATTTTATGACTTCTTCTTGTTCCTACTCTATTAGAAACTCTTTTTGTATATGAATTGTAATAATTTTTCCCTCGTGTCCAAATTTTAGACATGGATTCATAGTGGAGGGGATTGATTTCATTTTATGATTTAAGTTATTTTTAGTAACACATTATATAACCCATGACTAGGGATAACATGAAATAAGTTTTATACATTTTTTGGACCAATTTGGGCAAAAAAGATAATAAATCCAAGGGATTATTTTCCTACAAAATCATAACCTTGTATAATTATTTGTGTGTATGCCAGATCTTCCTTGAAATTGGTGATAAACTCATACTCAATCCATTTTATACTATTTTGCATTCCTTCTCATTACCATCTATAAAGAATTTTATAAATAAGGGACCATTATATGAACTATCATCTGGAATTTCAATTCCCCAAAAATAATTTGAAGCAAGTATTTTTTATTTTTAGTTGAGCCAATAACACCAATAAATGTATCAAGTGAGTGGGTTCCTATAATGAAACTACTTCACACATAAATTATAATCATAACAATATATCACAATATGACTGAAAAAGAGCAAAATATATGAATAAATGATGAACTACTTGAGGGGGAAAGCTCCACAACCATACAATGACAACAAAACTTTAAATAGGATGATAAAATAATAACCACAACCTCTTATATATACCCTAATTATGATATGTAAACAACCTATGTTGACCCTACTACTAATATGAATCTATATAAATGATCATATGACTTAATGAAAGGTTATTATATCCACAAGTTGATTACACATATCCTAATACATGCTATAGGCTAAGGTTGTAGATTGCCTCTCCAATTCAAACCAACATAGTCCTTAATATTGATGATTGTCAGATGATTTTACATGAATTCTTCATCCTTACATGTCACATCTTTACTGGTCACATTCTTCCACTTGATTATATGCTATGTAATCATCCTCAAACCTATTACTGCATGTCTAAATTATTCCCTCCTCATCAAGCTCTATTAACTTTGTATTAGCTAAAAATCCTTTTCTAATTACCTTATTCAAGTAGGAAACATGGAAGATGTGAGGTAACTCCAGTTTGTATGCTATACTACCAATATTCTACAAAACTTGATAAGGGTTGTATTACTTAGGTGAAAGCTTGTTATCCTTCTTATATTATTTCAAGGACATTTTCTTATATGGTTGTAAATGTGAAAACACCCAATATATAAATTTGGATGTATTTCATTGCAAAGTTAGTTATCTTGTTGATTCATTCAGAATTACAACATTGCGAAGTTTTCTATGAGACTATAAAGTACCTCCTACAAGTGTTGAATGTGTTATTTGACCACTCTAACCTTTCAATAGACCCTAAAATATGAGGTGATGGATGGTGTATGGTACCCATGCAATGCAAAAAATGGTAAAATTTTTAATGAGGTATGGAAATAAGTGATATACCACCCTTATACTATTATCAACCATTGAAACCATATCTCTTGTTCATTTAAAACAAAACAATGAAGATAACCCTTCAAGAACTTGTTTTCCACCTAAGTTTTCCCATTAGAATGAGGATGATTAGACAAGATAAGATCCAATTGGGTACTAACAAATGAGAATAACTCAGTTCAAAACTTATTAGTAAATATATGATCATGATCACTTATTATGATATTCTGGGTCTCACATACAATTTGAATTTTATCCATAAATGTTACAAAAATACTTTCTACAAATGGATGTAATAATGTGCAAAAAGTGGCATATTTTTTGAGTCTATCTACCACAACCATGATGACATTTTTTCCTTTAGCTTTTAGTCGACAAGTGATGAAATCCATGGAAACCTCCTGTAACCTCTGGCTAAGAATAGATAGATATTGTAATAGACCTTGGGTATTGATTGTTCCCCTTTGTTTTCATGACACACCATACATTTTTTCACAATTTTTGGACTTCCCCTTTTATCCATTCCCAAATGGAATCCTAATAAAATTTATGACAAGTTTTCAATAAGATTGAGTTCCCACCTACTATATAAGTATGAATTTTCATGAGCACTTTATGTTTAATATTCTAATTTTTGCAAAGGTAAATCTTATCCTTGTAGTAAAGAGCATCCCCTTTCCACACAAATTTATCTAACATGCTAAAACCTTATTGAATTTTTTGAATAATATCATGTGTAATATCATCATTCGCCCACTTTGATCTTGTTTCATCCACCCATTCAATCTATAATATGGACATGGTACACAACATTGATTTTGTGGACTCATCCTACCTAGATAGTGCATCAACCATGGCATTATATTTGCCTTTATTGTATACAATCTCCAATTAATATCCCAACATATTAGTGACCCATTTTTATATTTCTTATGATGAAAACCTTTGTTCCAAGAATTATTTTAGATAATCATGATCTATCTTCTCTTTAAATTATTTTGCCATGATATATGGTTGTCATTATTTTATTGTGTGAATGATGGTCATCCTTTAATTCTCATAAATAGGCCTTATAAATGTGATTTTGAGTTGGAGACTCTCAAATGCAATTGTTCATCCTTATTTCATGAGTATTACTCCCATACCAAACTTTGAAGCATCACATTCCATAATGAATGTTTTGGATAAATCTATAGTAGTTCAAATTGGAGTGGTGCACATGGCCTTTTTTGTGAATTATATCAAGATACTTGTTTCATAATCGACTAATTGTGGATCTATGGGAAAACGCAATCTTGTTCCAAATACTATGTATCAAATGAAGGGGTTCCATAATTAAATGATTTTTTTTTGTAATTATCCTTATCAACCATATGAAAATTTGACTTTTCATATTTTTGGTTTGGATGAGGATCAGTAAATGCTTCAAATGTTGATTTGGAAGAGCCTTCAATTCAATCAAGTTGGTATTGAGTCCTCTTAATTAAATTTTCCTTATTATCAATAAGATCATGGATTTTATAATTCAAATCCATGCAAACATTTGTTGAATGTCCTTGAATTCTATGATAATCACAAAATCTAGTTTAGTCAAAAAAATTTAGCAAAAGTCTTGAAGGATCAAAATCTCTTACTAGAGGCAATGTAATCATATTAAATTTAAGTCATTTCTTCAAGACTTGTTGAGCATTATTAATTTATAAAAATTAATTAATTAATAATTTTTTATTCTAATTGTGACAAAATGTTGAGTAAAATTAGAATGTATAATATATGCAATAAATACACAAGATTTATTTAGAACTTAATATTTATAGAAGTATATTAAAAGGGGAAAGTATTAAAGACAAATAACCTAGTTGACACTTAGATTTGATGAATTTCAACAGAGATTATGGGATTGTGAGAGGTAATTATGAATCAATAATAATGATCCATTTGAATCTCAAACAAGACCATGCTATTTGGACAAGGACATCCTACACTATCATTTGTAGGTTGTGTTAGCTTCTAGTAGGGATTTTTTCCTTTGTGAAATTAGATCAATGAGATTTTGCATATATGTCATGTGTGTGTGATTTTATTATCTTGATTAATTTTGGGATATATTGTGTGCCTTATTTTTCACTTGTAACCCTAGCTCAATAGATAATTAGGAAAAAAATATAATAAACATGTAAAAGGGGATTAGGGGTTGAAGTTGTACTTGACCTCAAAAATCCCTTGTTTTGAGTATTACCTACATACCAATACTAAAAATATGGATATAAATAGATTAAGTTCTCCCTATAAACACATAAATTAACATTTAATATAAAACCATGCACTTATTACCACTCTTTTACACACTTAGCTCTAGAGCTATATTAGGGCCTCTTTTGATCACTTTCGACCACCTTGCACACTCTTCTGAGCTGATAGATGACCCCTAAATGTACTCATCCCTATTCTTATCAACCTTATACATATTTTATGTCCTAACTAACACTCATCATGATAAAACCACCCATTGTACAAGAGCATTGTATGGGACTCTAGCGCACTACTCTAGTGTCCTTGCCCCCTCTCTTATCTTCCCACCAAATGGCAATTGAATTATAAAATAAAAAGCTATAATAAGGTTGGTATATGTCACAAATGATTCCCATTAAAAATAATTTCAAATATATGGCTATATGGTCATTTTTAAAACCATTTTTCATAGAAGAGGATTCTACATCAAAAAACACCAGAATCATAATTACACAATGAGAGAAAACTACCTATTTCTCCCGATTTTAATTGTGTACAGCCCCAGTAGCCCATAGCTCAAGTATAAATACATTTACAAGTAAAAATTCATGGTTAAGGTACTTGATCACATTAGAATTACATCAACATCTAGAATATTTCACCAATTATTCACATGCCACCATAGCATGGGAGAACTACATGAAGTTTGATCCCTCTTCAGAGTATTGGTATGTAGGTAACACTTAACATATGGGGTGTTTATATCTTTCCAAAATTCAACCATTGACCCCTTTTTCCCATTTATTTTCATTGCTCTTCACATGTAAATGAGTTAGGGTTATTGAAGGAAAATTAGTCATAAAGTGATCATAAGTTACTTCACTAGATATAGGCTCTATAGATGAAGACATAAAGAACCCATAAACCCTAATTTCCTCACTATAAGTGGATAAGAGCACACCATATTAGATAATAACACCACCCTTGTATTTTCCTCTTCCCATCACTATTTTCTAATCCAAGATCCAACTCCTAATTCCTAATTTCAATCATCATATCTCCCCACACAACAAGCTTCAATCTTTGATTCCTTTTGTAGATAGAATTTTTAGTTAAGTCTCCATTTATCATTTACACTATTATTTTTATTAATTTCATATAATATAGTAGCTATAAACCAGTGAATTCTATTATTTTTATATTATTCTCTTGATTTTACATAGTAGTGTTGTCATCTAGGGTTTTCTATAAATCACAAATTTGATAAAACATATTGATGAACCCGTCTCTTATTCAAATGTTAATAAAAATCTAACTATAGATGTTTCTAGGGTTTTTATCCTTATTTTTCATGTTCCCATTTTCTATTTTAGGATTTTTAGATCTAATATTTTCTATTATAATAGTAATTTACCAGGTTTTAGTGGAATATTCTATTGATAGAAAATAATATCTTCCTCCTAACCCTCAATGTTGTGATAGCTACTTTCCTTATAACAAGGTCCTATCCCAAGAGGTAAGGTTTCCCATATTATATTTATAATTTTAATTTAATCAAATTATTCTTCTTAAAACCCTTCTACCTCCCACATCTCTTCTGTAGGGTGTATGTATGCATGTTCAATATGAAACACTTAGGTTTTGTGATTGTGAAGCTCCAAAGGATCAAATAATCATTATGGTAAATTTGATAGAAGAGGTACAAAATAAAATAGTTTTTAAGTGTAAATATCACATCATTGGAAAATAAAATCACATGTGCCAAGAATCCAAAATATGGTAATGTTAATCATGTATGTGCATCTTCATCCAAAAATATTTTGCCTAACCAAAATGATAAACTAAAACATAATACATATACAATAAATGATTTAAAAAGTATGAAAATGGATAATAATAGTTCAAGTGATTATAATGTTAATGATTCAAAATAAGTTGGTCAAACCACCTCCTCTACATCCTCTAAAGAGATCAAAACATTATTGTGTATATCATTGAAAGAATGGGAATCATAAAAATTACTTTTTGGATTTAAAAAATAAAATACAAAAGATAACTGATAGTGGTGAGCCTATCATTGATACATCACTTAAGAAACCTACTCACCTTATGAATACATCTCCCAAATCACAAGTGAAAAAATTATAATTAATATAAAAATGGGTACTAAAGGACAATTTAGAACAAAATTAGGTTCACAAGGCACAATTAGGACAAGAAAATATTCAACAAGCTAAGTTAGAGAAATCAATATTATAAAAGGCACAAGAGGCAAAAGATCAATTACAAAGGGAATAATTTGAAAATCATAGGTTACAACAAGAAAAAGTGAAATTACTACAAGAGAAGTTACAAAATCAAAGCCAAGATAAACAAAAAATCATTCTTGAAAGAGGATTTATAACAAAATAAAGTGAAAAGCATGAAATAGCTACAAAAGATACAATTTCAAATTTGGTAACAAATGGGGCAATTCCAAGCCTTTACTCATACCAAAACCCTTTCACTATCACTACTCACATCGATGGCAAGAAATTTAAATATGTCAAGGTTAAATAATATAAAGATATCAATTTTTGTTATATGTCATTTCTTACATCACTTCAGAATAAACACCAACACTTGAATCAAACTAATGCATATACAACATGTATGGGATCAATGAAGTTAAAAGTTTATTTTGATTCAAAAGAGTGTTATCCTACTTTCATGTTATTTTAAATTCAAGTGGTTAAAATTTTGGGCTTGGAGGATGATGGTTAAAGTCAATAGGAGCAATGATTGATAACAATAAAGGTTACATATCATTTTATAATGAAGGTAAGGTCACATACTTTTCCAAATAAGGAAAATCCTTAGAGAGAAAATATATAAAGAAAGCATACTTTCAGATAGCATCTAATTATATATGAGTAGGTACATGACATAATACACATTACAAAGAAAAAATTAGAAAGGTTAATACCACAGTATGGGGCAGTTCCTTATTCATATCAAGATACAACAGAATATAATAGTGTAATTTCACTAGTTCAAAATCTAGATGATGATTATAACAATCCAGATTGGTATGATCCTAATGATACTAATTATGCATAATATGAATATAGAAAATCTACATAACCTACATAGTTGCATGATACTCTTCATTTTTAATGTATCATCATTCCTTTGTTCAAATGTAGGATCTATCAATGGCAATACATTTAAGAGATTCATTGGTTAGTATCCTTATCTTTATTTCTCAATTCATATATATGCAAAAATATAAAAATAAAAAAATCAAGACTTATGCATATGTTTATATGTACTTTATCATACATCAACTTAGTTATGCATAATATTCAATACTAGTTTTAACTAATTTTTTATCATACATGCTTCACCAGTGTACATGAGTAACTATAGATTACACATAACACCATTTCTAGATTCAATTATAGGTACTTTAATTGTAACACACTCAAAAAATGCATTTAGACACAAGTGTTGTGGAGGGTAGGAGTGCACTACTCTAGTGTTCCTCACCTTATTGTTGTCCCAATGAGATTATGTTGTCACCACTAAGTTATAAAGTCCACACAGGATACTATGTAAATTCAATAGTTAGCTCATTGGGGGCATGGTATACACAAGTTTTATCCTTCTTTTCCCACATTATCTTACTCATAGCTTATATTTTTACATAACATTTCATCCTTCAATATTACTCTCACTAACATTGTGATTTATTATTGTTTATCTTAGTTATTGAATACACTCAAGTTACAACATAAACTGTATTGATTAATTTACATAATCATGCATGCTTTCATATTTATTTCTATAGCTTCACATATTGTATGCATTCTTTGTTTACTTTTAGGACATTTGAATATGGCATTACCATGTGTCTCTAAGCCTTCATATTTTTATTGCATGCATGTGATGGAATTTGAACATGTCCATGTGTATGTCCTATATTTGTGTGTGTGGACATTTGCATATGTCCTTTTATGTGGCTCTAAGCCTCCTTTGTTTGATTCTATGCATGTAAGGGAATTTGAACATGTCCTTGTGTGTGATTTCTATTAAAATGAGGGACATTTGAACATGTCCCTTGTATGTGGCCTCTTGGCATTCTATTGTGTGTTTTTTTTGTTGTGTGTGTACTCTTTGATTGTGTTTGTCATGTCCATGACACCTTGCTTGCTTCTTTACTCAAATTTTTGATGCCATGGTGGACATCATGCATCCACCCAACCCTTTCAATGCCATGATAGATATCATGCATTCCTCCCTAAGTATTTATATCCAATGTTACATACTCAATTGATAAATTATGTGTATGCTTCATTGTCACATCGATCCAGACACACTTCCTATGAATGCTTGTTTCCACATGAATTTTACATTATTATTAAGCTCAATTTACATACATAATAATTACATGCCTTTTCTATGTTATCAATATTACTTAGATTTCCATTTTACATCATAACAACCTACTACATAACTTTTTATTTCAATTTAAGTTATTGCACAAGCTCTTTAATTCACCTCAAAAGAGGGGCATTCATATAGGTTTATCTTAGATACTAGACTTTATATATCACTATACAATAAATATTTAATAGATATTATGTAATTGACATAGTTTCAGACTTAGAAAATGCATAGAAAGTCACTTTGGACAGGAATGCCACATTGGAGAGGAGAGAACATCTCTAGTTTTCTTCCCAAAACTATTTTCTAAATGCCTAAAAAATAGGCATTTTTATAATTTATTAGAACATTTTTTTTGCTCAAAATAGTACTTAGTAGTTTGACAGTCTCAGTTTCTAGGATTACTCAATTTTATCTCATATTTACTCTGTTTAGGGGAAACCATGTGCGGCATGTCATTCTAAGTTAGCACAATTTTTTTTATTATAATCATAGATGTTTTTATTATTCTATAATCTATATGCACCAAATATCAAGTTAGGGAATTTGCACATCACATTGTTTTCTTGTTGCTCAATTTTACACCAATCTTGTATATGGAATGACAATTCATGACATTCTCCACATTGTATACACTAGACCTAGATTATACTCAATATCTACACTAATTTTTACACCATTTTTATGTAGGCTTTACATGATAATTTAACCTTATTCCATCTAAAATGGTTGGTTCTCTATTTGCATTAGCTTTTTCACCAAAAATACATATTGGAATTCATACAGGGATTCTAAATTACTTCACTACTCTAGGTAGGTGATAATGGATTTAAGCACACCTTGAGTTCTTAATCACACCCACTTATTGATGATAATTTTAGCATGTACAATCCAATCCAATCTATTCAATTTTAATGAAACTACAAATGTACAACCCACCATAGTCACTAGTTTTTCCACTAGAAAATAACAATGATTCACATACCCAAATATGTGTATTAGTTCCTTGTCACTCTTTAATTCCTTTTGTTTAAATTTTTGATATTCATATTAATTAAATATTGATATTAGATATGTTTCATTTCAATTTTTTGTGTGGATCATAGATAAGTGTTGTGGCCTACATCTAGGACTCCTTTCCATAGGTAAGTTCAGGTACACACTCTTTCCTTTTACTTTAATAATTTCAATTTTTTTGTATAGAATAAAAATGGATAAATGTTGACACAAATTAACATTTAATCTAAAACCATGTAATTTTGACCACTCTTTTACGCACTTATCTCTAGACCTATCTTAGGGCCCCTTTTGATCACTTTCAACCACCTTACACACTCTTCTAAGTTGATAAATTACCCTCAAATGTAATCATCCCTATTATTATTAACCTTATACATATTTTTGGTCATACCTAACAATTATCATGATGAAATAACCCATTGGACAAGAGCACCATAGGGGAATATAGTGCATCGCTCTAGTGTCCTTGTCCCCTCTCCTATCTTCCCACCAAATAATGACTAATTTGAAAAATCAAAAGTTATAAGAAGGTCATCATATGTCCTTAATGAGCCCCATTCAAATGAATTTAAAATATATTACTATATAAACACTTTCAAACTATTTTACATATAATAGGCTTCCACATCAAAAAACACCATGATCATAATTGCACATTGAGATCAAAGTACCTATTTCTCCCAATTCCAATTGCATATAGCCCTAGTAGCCTAGATCTTGAGTTTGAATACATTTTATAGGTCAAAACTCAAGGTTAATGCACTTACTCACATCATTATTTCACCAACATCTATCATATTTCACCATTTATTCACACACCATTTTAGCATGGGATAACTAAATGAAGTTTGATCCCTCTTCAAAGTATTAGTATGTAGGCAATGCTAAACACATGGGGTGTTGAGGTATTGCCCATATTCAAATATTGGCCCATTTTTACGATTTATTTGCATTAATATTAATATTTCAATGTGTTAGGTATTTTTAATGAAAATCAATCATATAATGGTCTCTGCAAGTAATTGCAAGCTCCCACACTGTATACAAGCTCTACAAAAAAAGATACAGATAACCTAAAAACTTTGATTTCTTCACTTTAAGTGGATAGGAGTGCCCCATATTGGATATGAGTTCCACCCCTTTAGTTTCCTCTTCCCAATACTATTTTCCAAGCCCATATCTAATTCATGATTCCTGATTTCAGTCATCAGATCCCTCACACAGTAATCTTCAGTCTTTGATTCCTCATGTAGATACATTTTCTAGCTAAGTTTTCATTTCTCATTTACATTTTATTATTTTTATTAATTTTCCAAAATAAAGTAGTTATAGAATAGTAAATTCTATTATTGTTATATTATTCTCCTAATTTTTCATAGTGGTGTTGTCATCTAGGGTTTTCTATAAATCCCAAATTTGATATAACACTCTCATGTTATAGTCGTGTGTATGAAATATTGATATGATGTTATATGTTAATGTAATCATGGTGTAATTATGTACTTCAATAATGACTTATGACCTTATAGGTGTGTTCATACTCACCTCAGAGATACTTGGGTTGTGTAGACACATAACTGGGAAGAATAGGTGTTTTTCTCTTAATGTGTAGTTAGAGTAATTTTAGTATTTGCAATATGGAAGCCTCTTGCCAACTAGTGAAAAAATGAATAGAAAATGTTATTATATAATGTTATTTTTAAATTTCCTAAAATGGGACTTGTGAAATGTCTAGAATTAACCATTAGGTTAATTTCAATTTGGGAAATTAGTCATTATTTAGTGGGAGGATAAAACTCGCTGCTTCAGACACTATTGATGAATTAGATTACCCTGAAGGAGTGGCATTGTCTAAAGAGAAGAGATAGTTAAACTAGAAATGTGAATCAATATAATAGTGAGTTTAGAATAATTGGAATGAATAATAAGAATGTTTGGTGTAATAATTTCCTAAGGATATAGGGTCATTTGCATAGAAGTAGAGGAATGGTAGTTTAGAACCATGAAATTGAGAATAGGCTAAGTGTGTATAAGGATTGGTCACAAGTGCATTTTTTTAGCCTTAAATATTAATTTTAATGACTAAATTTTCCCCTCTTTTATTCTAGTGATAAAAAAAGTGAAAGTATTTGATTATAAGAAAGAGAGTTATACCTAATATTCTTTATGTTGAGTAGGCTTGGATGTAGACCACATGTTGAATTGTGCTTCATGCAAACCTAAAATAAAACATGTATAAAATAATCCTTGAATAAGATATAATTTTAAAATTAAATACAAGATAATTATAGATCAAATAACAAATAATGAATACACCTTTTCATGTATGCAAATCATTGTGTTTCCTGAAGCAAAACTAGTGACTGGAGTGGGTGGAACCCTTGGAGATTTTATTTTCATTGAGGCACTTGGATTCAAATATGCATGCCCCAATCCTCATTGGTAGGATAATGCACTTAATAACTCAATATTCACTTTGGTTCCATCATCATACAACTCAAGGTAGTAAATTAGCTTGGAATTTATGCATGGATTTAAATGGAGCATTCTAGTGCAAAATTGGTGAAAAAAACCTAAATCAATTATTATAGGGAGAATAAGAATCATTCTAGTGCAAAACATGGTACAAAAATATTATGATATGAGTTTGGTTATACAACATAGATAATGACATCAATTGCCATTCCCTCTATAGAAATTAGCATAAAACCTGAGAAATAAAGTCATCATGTGTTGCGCACATGCCCCAATTTGATATTTGAGTATATTCAATTCTGATGACTAGGTAATATCAACTAAATTTTTGATTAAATATATTTAAAATACTATAGCACATGTCATGCATGATGCCCCCAATCTAAGCAAAATGTGAGATAATCTTGTGTATAAATCTAAAACATGTTTGTGAGCAATCTTGAAAACTAGTTTGTAGACTGAGAATAAATTTATAATGAGAGCATGATGTTCTAAACAACTACAAGTTACATTTTTGTCCAAATGGTGTAGTTCTGTTTGAATATGCTTTTTGGACAAAATTTGACTATGCATTGTGATTAACTGAGTAAATACTATTATTTTTTATCTGTGGAGTGGACTATTTCAGCTTAGTCTCTAAGATAATCCATTATGTATTCACCCTCTTTTGAGGTGAGTTTTGAATCTTACGCAATAACCTAGCTCAAAAGATAGAGTTATATGAATGATGTTATAGAAAATATTGAACTTTCAACCATCCAAACTACCTCCCCAATTAGAATCACTAAAACCAATGAGTTCAAACTTCTTAGTGTCATAATAATGAATAACTAAATTGATAGTTCCTTTCACACACCTCAAAATCCTCTTGGCTTGCTTCATATGAATTTCATTTGGTTCAGACATATATCTTGAAATAAGAGAAACTGAATAATCAATATATATATAATCTTGTATGAGTTAGAAAAACTAATAATCCTTTGAGAGTAATAAGGATAAAATTGGATATCATGGCATCATATTGATAATCTAAGAAAAAAAGTAATGTATGATACATGTAGAACCAATCATACATGGTGTTATGTCTAGATAAATGTTATCAATTTAGGTATATAATGAATAAATGATCAATACGAAATATGTGACACTGATAATATTGATTATGGCATTAGAAAACTGGGGAGATACATGATATCCATCATAAAATCACAAACTAAGCAAATATAACAAACAAAATTCATGGCCATGATGCATACACAAAGATCAAAAGTAAAAACACGCAAATAAAGCAAGAAGGCCAATGGGCTACATAGAAGGGACATGTTAAAATGTCACTCACACACATAAAGACAAAAAACAAGGCTTAGATTTTAAATCAAGAACATGTTCATATGTCCATAATTCAGAGCAAATGAATACACACAAAACATGAAACAAAGAAGCAAACATGATAAGCATGCATGAATAATCAAAATTGATCTACATAATCAATTTATAACATTAATATATTCAGAAACTTAGGTATCCAATGAGATATAAATGTGGAAGTAAGTGATCAAATATGGAAATATTTTGTGCAATGTATTTTACTATAGTAAGAACAAAAGGGATGGTCATAGAGTGATAAATCTTGAGTAAAATATGTATCGATTGAACTTGTTGTGATGCATAAAAGTTATATAAGGTTTGTGATTGTTTTGAATCTCAAAAATTGGATCATGTATTCACTAGGACAAGTCTGTTAGAATCGAACAAGAGTGAAATGTGATATTGTCAGAAATAGGGTAGTTTTATTTGTGTAAATTTTTTGGGTTTGATATAATTTACCATCTGTAACTGTATCTAGATGTGACAACCAATATGTTTTGCAACTCACTAAAGTACACTTGTTAACTATATTTGATATAAAACTAGATATATATAAGTATTACATATATAAAAGCACAAATCAATTGATGTAAATGAACTATACATATCATGGACATTGCTTGATTTTTAAAACTTTTTAAAATATTTTAATTTTTATATTTTGAATATACATAACTAAAAAAGGAACATACTAACCAATGACTCACATAAGAGCCTCAAAATCAATAGGTAATTTATCTAACATAGGGAGGATGTCCTCTTGAGAATGGAAAGTATCACACCACACTGAAGTAGTTGGTCTCAACTCAAAATCTAAAAACTAATCGAGCTCTGTAACACAAGTGTCACTGTCAGATGTTAATATTTAGTATGTTGTGTATGTTTTTAAGCATTATGACCTCTAAGACTCTATGGAATGCATCATGAAGTATATGAACTCAGTATCAGTGTTCTATGTGGAACACTCTTAATATCAAGTAATATCAATCTATGACATGTTGGAGTAGAGATTAGATCTCGAGAATAGGTCTCCTTGAAAATTTTGCAACTTGATTTTGACTTCTCTAATTAGGTTGAACCTTTTTAGGTTGTTCAACTAAAATTGTCTATGTATGAAAAATAACATTTAGTTGTATGGGGTATTCACATGGAATACCATGAACTATGATAACCTCATTAGTGAAAATGTATTTTAAACATTAGTATCATGTAGAAGAAATTGTATGAAGCTAATGAATCTAAGGACATCCCAATAACATATCAAAGACTCCTACACTAGGTAATACTATGAACTTGGTGGCCATATGTGTTGGACCAAACTGTAGTGGTAATGCAATCTCACCAATAGAACTTTGAACATGTTAATTAAATATCTTAATCAATTTTGTTGTAGCAGGTATATCATGAATTGTATATCTAAAATGAGAGATTACCAGTTGGTATGTATTCATGTGTTGTTTATCAAATATCTTAGAGTAACAACTTAGAGTACCACTTGTTTATCATTTCTTTTAAGAGACGTAAAAATTAATTTCTTAGATTGCATAAAATATGAAATAGAAACTTATAAGCTTGTTGTTAACATAGAATTTACTAAATCTAAAAACCCTAGTATGTCAATGGGTAACAATAAAAAGAAGGAAATAAACCCTAGTAACATGGATGGTTAGGTATTACAATATTCAATCAATAGATAGGTTTACCAATATGTTTTTTTAAAATTATTTAATTAAGCAAATGTTAATCTAATATGACAAACCAATGAGTAAAATAAGAATGTATAATATATGTAATAAATATACAAGACTGAGTTGGAGCTTACTATTTATATAAATATGCTAAAATGGGAAAGTACTAAAGACATATAACTTATCTAACACTCAGATATAATGGACTAAAATAAAGAATGTGGGACTTTGTGAGGTCATTATGAATCAAGGATAAAGCTTCATTTGAATCTAGGACAAGATCATGATATTTAGAAAAGGCTAACCTGCACTATCATTTTTAGGGTGTGTCAGTATCCAATAGGGTTTTTTCCTTCTATGTGAAATTATATCAATGCACATTCACTTATATGTCCTATATGTGTGATCAGATTCACTTGATTCATTGTGAGATCCATTGTGTGCCTTTTTCTTCAATCGAAACCCTATCTCAATAGACAATGAGGAACAAACACAATAAATGGGGAAAAGGGGATTAGGGGATAACTTTGTAATTGACCTCCACACCCCTTATGTTGAGCATTGCATAAATACCAATACTCTAAAGAGGAATAAAAATTCATGCAGTTCTTTCATGCTACAATGGTGTGTGTGAAATATTGGTGTAATTCTATATGTTGGTGCAATCCTAGTGTAATTATGTGTTTCAAAAATGACTTGTGATCTTGGAGGTGTACTCAAACTTAGCTCATAGTTACTTGGGTTATGTTGACTCAGAATTGGGAAAAATAGATGCTTTAATTTCAATGTGTAGTTATAATACTTTTGGTATTTCTAATATGGAAGCCTCTTGCCAACTATTGAACAAATGAATAGAAAATGTGCTTATATAGTGGTCTTTTTGGAATTTATTCAAATGGGGATTGTGAAACAGGCAAGATGATCCATTAGGTGAATTTGAATTTTGTAAATTAGTCATTATTTGGTAGGTGGATGAAACCAACTTTAGACACTACCAACGAGTGGGATTATCCTGAATGAGCAACCTTGTCTGAAGAACAAAGACATCTAGACATGAAGTGTAAATCAGTCTAATAGTGAGTATAGGCTACTTGGAACTAAGAATATGAATGTTTAATATTATAATTTCCTATGGATAGATGGTCATCCATATAGAATTAAAGGAATGGTGGTTATAATTGTTGAATTGAGTATAAACTAAGTGTATAAAGAGTGGTCACAAATGCATTATTTTAGCATTAAATGTTAATTTTAGTGACTACATTTATCAATACGCTTAGTAAATGTTAAGCTATGTTATATTGATTGAGTTAAGATGATCCTTTGAGATGGTTGTTCTATGACATTGACTTCATTTTTATGATCATTCTTGATTTGAAATCTATTTTCATTGCTTATTTTCTTAAATCTTTACTTTGTTGTAAATTTTGAAGCATTGCAAGATGAAGATTCATTGGGATAATACTTAATAATATTAACATCTAAGAATGTAATTTTTCATTGTATAACATCATGAAAAAATTCATCAAAATAAGTATAAGATTTGAACATGACTTGTTCTTTAATAATTGGAAGCAAACTATCAACAAATAGGCTTTGAATCTCATTATCTAGTGGCTTATAACTCATCTTGGTATCTATAGTTTTAAATCTAAGCACATAATCACTAATTTGTTTATTTAATCCTTATCTAATTTGAGCTAATTCCACAAATGTAACTTTTCAACTAATATTAATTCTCAAATGAGCCAAGAAAATATAAACCAGAGTTATGAAGGAATGCATAGATCAACTTGAAATAACATAAAACCAATCAAGAGGATAATATTTCAAGCTTCTAAGAAATAGTTTAGTCAACAACTTATCTTCATAGAAAAATTAAAAACATGAAGCATGGAAGAACCTATTGTGGTGTGATGGATCTCCTTTTCCATTAAACATTTCAAAATTTGGAGCAACAAAACCTCACATGTCAAAGGGTTTAAGAGAATATTATTAAAATTAACGCTCTTATTGTCTTTGTGATTCTTGAGAGAGAATTTTAATTTGGTTTTTTGCATCACAAAGGGTATGCATCATGATGGTATTTTCAAGATTTGGAGAATTAGTGGGTGGAAAAGTGGCATAAATCAAAATAGAATAATTTTGAAAAAATGGTGGATTAGCAATACATAGTGAAGATAGAGGGATATTGTAATCAATAGGATGTTACAAAATAGAGGAATCTTAGTGATAAAAATATTTTGAATTATGATAAATGCAAGCATGTTGAGGAATGAAAATAATATTAACACCCCAAGCATGTTGAATCATAGAAGAAGCAATAATATTTTGAGAAATAGGAAGGATATTAGAAGCGATGGCATGTTGAAGAATATGATGAACATTAGAAGCAAGAGGATTTTGGATAGAAACATTATTAGAATATTTTTTTCTAAAGACTATAAGAGAAGACAAAACTTGGCATGCAACTTATTTATTATGAAGACAAACATGAGAAACATTATGATCAACATTACTATAGTCTTGAACACTCATATATACATTATCAACCTCATAAGGCACATCATGAATCTTAGCATTATCTTGAACACACAAATAAACCTCATGATCATGATCATCATCTTCATTTTCATTCCAATAATCATTTTGAGACCCATTAACATTTTAAAAAGAAACATTAGTTTATACATCAAAGTGTGAATTTGAATCAACATTAGCTCATATAATTTATGTTAAGGTGTTTTTGTGCTCTATGGAGGAAACAACTAGTTGAGGAGAAATAATATTTTTTACAAATCTAAAACCAAATCCATTTTTTCTAGTTTGATTTGTGTGTTTGATTTTTTTCATTGCCAATTGTAAAATAATGGTTATCTATTTCATCCTCACTATCATAGTAATCATCATCACTATCTTCTACATCATTTTGAAAAGACATAATATTCATACGAGAATTTGTAACATATTTGAAAATCACATCTAAACGTTGAGCCATTACAAGCACAGTAGGGTTTGATGGATCATCAGAAATTGGAATGACCTAGGGTTTGGGATCAAGAAAATTAGGCAAAGTGAAGCTAGGGGACTTAGATATAGGAGCATAAAATGTAACTAACACTAGAAAATATATAAAATAGTGAGTTCGAACATAATATGAATTAGACATAACCATATGCTACTATATTTAGTGTAATTTGTACCTTAATTTAGGTCAAACTTGCATTGGATATTGATGGTTTTTGGTTTTTTTTCACCATTTTTTTCAAAAAATCACAACAAATTTGGTAGCGTAAACCCAATGCACAGTTGATGCAACTAAACATTTTTTATTTTGTCAGATATGTGCCACAATTATACTAAGATTGTGCCAATAGTTGCCCTTGAGTTTTCACTTACAATTAGTTAAAAATTGTGTGTGTGTGTGTGTGATGTGTGTGTTGTGAGTTTGAACATCAAAGATTTACTACTTTAAATTTTATCAAAAAAATTAATACAGTTATATCTAAAACCATCATCTACAATAAACAATATATGTTTAAATTTTGATAATTATATATACAATGTTGGAAGGAGTCAAATTAATATAATCTTCTTTCCAAATGAAATTAAATATAGCTAATTTGTCCTAAATGTTATTCATCCTCCTCCTCATCTTATATGTAATCATTAGGGATGTCAAATATGTATACTAAGGCATCCTCATCATTAACGTACTTAGTGCAATCAAAAATCCTCATCCTCCTCCTAAATATCGGGTCCATCAACCAAGATAAAATGCTTATCACCTACAAAATAGGCGTAATTCAATCATCATATAAGTGTTCAATATTATTTTTTATATAGTTAATAACAACTACAATCATATAATAAATTATACATTAAATTTATTACTGGCACAAAGCCTTTAGTGTGGAACCATATGTTGAAATATTTTTTGTCCCACCCTAGTTCTTTCAATTGTTTATTCAATTCATTAGAGGCCATGAAATCATATCATTGCTCTAGTAATAAAATGGATGTCATAAAATGAGGTATAATATTTTTTTTAAAATAACTTACAAATCTAAGCAAAATGACTTAGAAATTTATGTACAGTCATTTTTCACTCATTCTCCTCAAGAGATGAATCGCCAAGATTCCCCGAACTACTCTCACTTCTTGGGGTTTATGTTAACTACTCTTGATCCCTACATTAATTACAATAAATGTAGAATAAATAATTATTCTAGTATTGAAATTTCAAAATAAATCACATCTCGTTAAAAAAAAATAACTCACACATAACCTCCTTTCTATCACTTTCAAGCTAATCATTACACAAATTATATTTTGCATGTCAGGGGGTCAAAGTCTTCTCTTTTTTGAATATGTACTTCCTCAGTATGCATGCTGCAAATTAAAACTTTGAAAAAATATAAGAAGTTTATAAAATTATATATATATTTGGTGGCCTTACCCTCATACATCTCCTCATACTATTAAGTGTAGTTGGTACGTAGTCTTCAATTGTTTTTGTGTTATAATAGGCTTTGTTGAATTTATCTTCAATTCTTTTCATGAGCCATTATCTATGCTCCCTCAGAAACTTGGTGTAGGCAAGAATAGGAATTCACAAAATAATGTTTGCAATGCATTCATATTCTTTGTTTAAAATACTTTAAAATTTAAAAAAAAAAAAAAAAAACTAAATGTCATATATTTTGTAAATAAATTGAAAACTAAACAATTAGAAATTAAAAATCTTAAATAATAGATATATAAAACTTAAATAACATATATTCAAGTACTTACTCTCCTTGAGCATCCTCTAATATTTCTATATGATCATTGACATATAACTTCACTTTTAGAGTCCTAGACACTTGTGTTTGTACTTATTTAGTGTCAGATGAGAGGGATGATCATTGTCAGCATATGGCAGGGCCTCTCTACCCAAAAATTACATGGGATAACTTCATTAATGCTAGATGGGGGGCCTCCTAGCCATTTGAAGTATGTTGAACCTTCTACGCATGATGAGCACAAGGAAGATGAAAGGGTCCTACACCTATTGTACTACTTAATGTAGGGAAATCATGATGTTAGGAATAAATCAAAAATTAATGGAAAAAAAAAATCACATAATCACAATAATAATATATATGAACAGAGATGCATAAAGAATAGAAATAAAATGCACAACAAGACCATATTTAATGTGGTTCACCCAATGTGGGCTATATCCACTAAGAAACACTTGCTCAAATTTTATTACAAACTATAAGAGTACAATCCACTCTTAGATCTGTCTTCTCACAATTACAATGCATAAATATTGTTTGGAGTTACGCTCAACAAACCCTATCAAATTTGCACATGAATTCACACACTCTATTCTTCCTTCTCAAACCCTTGTTCTCATGATGTATTACCTATTAAATATCCATATATACATAATACATCAACATATCAATTTATAAAACAATGGGTACCAAAACCATGGATCAAGTCAACCCAAAATGATTCCCCATTAAGGGGGTCCAAAAAATACATAAAGAGTGTACAGTACATTTTAAATGTATAGTATTTGAAATACATTGTAATTTAGAAATAGGCTCCACAACACAACACATGAGACATAGACATAAAATACAAGTAAATGTTAGAAAACAAGTAATTAAAATACCTCAATTTAAAAATAAATAACTAAAATTATAACTTTGTATCAAGTCCCTAGTAGCAGAAAAAAAGACTCATCCCAACCTCATCCTCTTGCGGGTCCATCTCACTAGTCGACTATTATTAAACCCTTAAAAATAAAATAATATTAAAATTCAATTTAAAAAATAAAGCTAAAAATTATACCTTTGTGTCAAGTCCCTAGTTATAAAGGAAGGACGTCAACTAGTCCCAGTGTCACCCTCTCGTGGGTCCATATAGCTAGTGGACTTATTATCAAAACCCCAAAAAGAAAATAATATTATAATTTATTGAAATACTTAAATTTTAAAAATTGGGAAGTATACCTCTACCTTGGGTCCCTAGTATCAGAGGAAGGACATCGACTCATCCTAGCCTCATCCTCAAGTGTGTCCATATAACTAGTGGACATGTTATAAAAAACCTAAAAAGTAAATTATATTAAAATTAATTGAAATAATTTTATTTAAAAAATAAACTTAAGAATTATACCTATCTAGCAGGTCCTTATTAGCTTAAGAAGGATGTTAACTTGTCTGAGTGACCCTCTCTCTCTCACCCTCCTCTCTGTCATCAATACTCAATAATTGTGTTAATAACTAAAAAATAATAGAATTCATAATAATAATGATATAAAAAATAGGTAAAAATGAAATTTAAAAAAAATGTACCAATTATAATACCATCGAGTTAATTGAGGGATGTGGAAATCATTTCCAATATCACGTTGTACAACTATATGAACATTGGACCCGCCATAACCCACACTATGCAACACCCTCATAATTATATTTCCACACAATAGCCTAATGGCCCTCACACATGCCTAATATTTAAAACATTCATCTATCTTGTAAAAAAATAAAAAAATAATCCTATTTGTTAAGTCTTATTTTGTATCCTATTTACATAGTCAATTTTTCATTTTATTGTCTTCAAAAAAATTGGTTCAATTGTTAAGTCTCTTAGAGACAATGATTAAGTAATGTAAAGGAAATTAACTAACTGATGTAGATGCACACATATGCTTACCTCATGCATTCCTGGCTTTGTTTTACTTTTTGTTTCTCTATTTTTATCTTTGATCTCTTTCTTTATCCTCTACTCTGTCAATTTTTGCTTATTCACTAATGAGATTTCCATGGGCCTTTAAGCCTTCTAGTCACACATAGTAATCTTCTTGGTCTTAAGAGACATACCCTCCCTTAATCTATATCTGCCCTCTTAACTTCTATCACCATCATTATCATTTCATAGTCCACTACTTTCATATCTTCACCCTTTTAGCTTAGTTCAAACTATTCAATCTCTCATATGGACTCATAGGCCTAATAGTCTAAAATAGGATTTTAGATTCTTGTCCCTCCATAAGGCTCTCATGGCCATCAACTTGCTCTTTTATATCTTCATTCCACCATCCAACCAACTCCCATAATCTTCAAGCAATAACTCTCAATCAAACTGCTACTTCTTTCTTTAGACCATCTTTCTTGTAGCCCTATTTTTAGGTAAACCTCCTTGGTTAGAATAATATATAATACTTCAGGCCAAACTAAACACACTTTGGAGTACCCATTAACACCATACAACTTCCAGTGAGGTTTCTTGATTCAACCCTTAAGGGAGACCATTTAACTACTAACAATTAGGTCTTTAGGCCTAGTTTAGGTGCTCAATTTAGGAAACTGTACTATACAGTTCTGGAACAAGCTGAAACCTTGATATTCCTCTCAAGCATGTTCAAAGAAAACCAAACTAAAAAAATTCATCAGTATCCCACAGTAGAAACTCAAGTTATGACTAAAACAATATTAAAACCCTAGGTCTTTTTTTGACAAGCTTGTGACAAATCGAGACCCAACAAAATGGGATAAATTGAGTTTTAAGTAATTTAATTCACTTATAAAACTTGTACAGGGTATACCCCAACTAGTTTCACCTCCTCCAATAGATATATTCAGATGATTAATCATAAGAAGTCTTTAATATACCAAAATACAAAATTCTGACTATATAGTGAACTATATCTTATCAAGATGCAAATTATGTAAAACCTTAAGCTTCTACATGGACTTCTTAGCCTTCAAATTGGCACAAACCATAAATAATATTCTAACATCCTCTTAAACACCTCAAATCATGAATAAAACTCATAATAACTATTTCTTACCTTCCTCTCTTGACTGAGCAGACAGGGGTTTTTGTAAACTGACTGTACATGAAGGTTTTCAATTACCTTTTACACTCCTCCAAGGTTGTCTAAGCCTTAAAATGTCCTCACTTAACAATAATCAATTCTCCACTCATGTTTGGATTTCAAATGATTTAAAAATCATTCAATAACCATGCACACTTCAACTTATTTGTTACGTTTCCTGACTACACAGAACAAGGGGTTTTCAAAATGACTGTCAATGAAAGTTTCCAGTGGCTTCTTGCACTCCTCCAAGAGTGTTTGAGACTTCATATATTTAAATATCCTCAGGTTCCAACTTCCTCACTATGGATATGCTTTCAATAAATCAAGAATCCTCAAACAATTCTTACTATGAAATCTAGTTTGTCTTGAAAGACTATAACACATAATTTTCTTTCTACATGACTGTATTGTAAGTTATCCACTTGTCAATTGTAAAGATGATCACAAAACTCAAGATCAATCATGAATAACACAAACAAGAACACTTATTTTCTTGGAACACACTTGAGATTCCATAATTGATCTTCAAACACTATTATTTATTTCAATCTCTTAAGTACATACACAAGCTATATGCAAAATTATGTAGGGTTGGCAGAGTTCAAACAAATTTTGATTCTTTTTTCCACTTTCCACCCCTCCTCATAATTCTATATGCTTATATCTTATTCTGCAACACACACCTACTACTCCCTTAACATGCAATTCAACCTTCAAAATAACTCCTTTACAAGACCATTGCCACGTAGATGGCAATTACAACTTCAAGATTGATGCTTAATATGTTCTTACCTATGTCTTGTATGATGAGATACCCCTCATACACAATCTAAGATCTCTTGGGACCCTTTATAGCATTTACAAACTTTTAGATTTCTCTTGTGACTCCAAAACACCTCTCATAATTAGAATAGAAATTCAAATTTTCAAATTAAGGCTTTTGGTGGGAAAACCAAAAGACCTACAAACACACAACATTAAGACTCCTAATGAGTCTAGATTAAACCATAGGACCCTATAAGAGCGCTTGACACTTACATAAGACCAAAATTGTCAATTTTAACTCTTAATTACATTCATATGCTAAATTGTTTGGTGATGCTCTGCATCAAGAAGGCTTAAAATCATAGTAAGATACAATTGAGAATTTCATAAAATAATTTGTATGCAACCTTAAAAAACAATAATAATAAATTAGGAATTTCGTTAAACAATTTTCATGCAACCTACAAAATAAAAGAGAGAACTAAATTGGGAAAAGACAGGGGAATGAGGTGATTATCAAGGGGTGTAGGGTTTTTAGGAAAAAATTAGTATTTTTTTAGGTTTTCTTCCTAAGGTTTTGTAGGTTCATTTCATGGTTTTTCCTAGATTTTTTTGCAAGGTTTTATGATGTGTTTTTCCTACAGTAATTTGTAATATTATTTTGAAGAAATTACATAGACATAAATCAAATTTACCTATAAAATTAAAAAATAACATAAAATTGATCTTTGGTTTTGTATGGTTAACACATTCTTCCTCTTCTTCATCTGAAAATGGATATCTTATGTGTTATGCTCTACTCCTCATTTCCCTTCTTTTCCCACAAAATTTTGTTGATAGACAAACATATTTATTTTCCCTATTGTCCCTTTCTTCTCCTTTTTTTTCTCTGTTTCTCACCTCACTCAAGGTATGTTGTCCCTTTCTCCTTTCTCTCTCATGGTATATTGTTTTTTTCTCTAGGTACATTATTTTGTTGTCCCTTCCTCTATCTTTCTCAAGGTTGAAAATAAAATGAAGTTAAAGAGCCTTAGATCCTCCCACTTTTTTTTTTTTTAAATCGATATTTTTTATGGTGCAACCTTGGCACAACTTGCGTTGAATTTGCATCGTAAACTAGTCAAAAATTTAAAAAAATAAATAGATGGTCGATGCTAACCTGACTCAATCTACATTGTCGTTCCTACAAAATGTAGTAGTGCTAAGAGATGTAAGACAATGCAAGTTCACCAAAATGTAATATGGATAAATTAATTACAACTAAATGCAACATAAACAACTGAATTATAATAAGCATCAAAACACGTAAAATATGACAATAATGCCTAATTAATTACTCCAAATTCTACGCTAGGGCGTTCACATAGGGTATTGGTACTTATCTTGAATAAATCAATATATGATGATAGTCCCTTGACTCTGAATATAGAAATTCACGCTCAACAGTTACAATGACCTAGCCTATAAATCTGAAATTGAAAAGAGACAAATGTACAAAGCATTGGGGGTGCTTTGGACATGCAAAGAGCATCAAGGCACATAAAACCTGTGATAAACATGCTTTAAAATTATTTGATGGTTGTGTTCGTCTGGGCTTGATCTCATATCTCACTCCGATTTACACATCGCACCCTCTAACATGTAAAACATTTTTTCTTCTCCTTATCCTAGAATGGCCATGATATCTAGAGCATAAGGAAATTGAAGAGAGCTTTAAGGGGCTATGTTGGGGTTTAGCATATCTCTACAACGTTGTTCAATTATCATGCCCCTAATGGTAGAAACCCCTCTAATAAAATGCCAAAAAGTTGTAAATTTTATAAATAAAAATAACTTCAAAGATATACAAAACCCTAGATTGTGGCTAGAAGGTCCATAATGGTTACGTGAACTTATTATGATTATACAAAAACTCTATCATAAACTTATCATGCACCTCTAAAAGCCCCAAAGCCAATTGTCCATGTGTTGTGAAGATCATTGAATTTTCAAGTTTAATCCGCTTACAATTAGATGATCTTATAGTGTGATATTTAAGATTTGAGTTTTAAATTTGATGGATAAATATTTTTCAATTCTTACTGTTAAGTTAGTCAATATTTAATTTAATTTTTTTTTAATTATTAATTTAATTTTTTATTCATTTAATAATTATATATTTAATAATAATTTTAAAAAATAAATAAATATATTTTAAATATTATTAATTATATTTAAAATATAATTGTATTTAAATAATTTTAATAATTTTTTAAAATAAATATTGATAATTAAAATTATGTAATTATATATAATTATATTTAAAAGTAAGTTTTTAATTATATCTGATAATTAATTTTTTTATTATAAAATAAATAAAATTATAACAAAATTATTGATGATATGGAAGGAATAAAAAATATTAAAAAATTTTAAAAGGAAATGATAAATATAACTTTAAATTAAAAATAATTATTTTATAATTCTATAATATTAAAATTTAAGAAAAAATAAAATGATTGATATATATATTTTTTTAAATTTAAAATATATTTGTTTCACCAAAAATAAAAATAAAAATATAATTTAAAATCAAAGTAATATATATTTAATATTTATCAATAAGATTATACTAATAATAATAATAGACATTTATCAATAAAATTATACGGATAATAATATCAGACATTTACTTTCTTTTAGTACTATATATTTTTAATGAACCTCTTTAATCGAGAGAAGTTAAAGGGAAGTTTAGAAAAAATTAAATAACCAACAACTTCTAGATGAGCATTCTTACCCTCTCATGGAGCAATGCTACAGGTATAATGATTTAAAAATGTACTCATTTGTACGATAATAATAGGCAATAAATGCTCCTCAACCAGATGAAGTGGATGGGTGATAAAATCTGATCAAGTTTATAGAGAAATAACGCATTGAATAGGATTGATCCGTTCAACATCAAGTATGATAAGCATTAATTTGGAATTGATGTGCATCTTTTATGATTCTGATTGTTAACATTTTTATAATTCTTAACCGAAGGCGTGGTTGTTTAATAGTAAATGAAGAAATTGGTGAACATGAAGATACTTCTTCAATTTCCCTTCGGTACCACGCGCATTGCACACCCAAGGATAGTCCCTGTTTGGATCCGAGATGGTTGTGGGTACCTCCAAAAAAAATCCACAATGATCAATAAAAAGAACATTTTTAGAAAACTCTTTCATAGAAACTTAATCTTGTTTGCCAACACTTTTTCATTCCCAAAATCAATTTGCAGGAGTGCACTTAATTCAGCTGTACTTTATTTTGAATAGAAATAAATTATAATAATTTGCAAGCGTCTTTCGGATTGACCATTTCAGAACCACCACCACACTAGTGGTGAAGATCAAAGTTTGAGTTGTCAGAAATATTTAATGGCAATCTTTATCCATTGGCCATTTAGAATGATCTAAACTCGAATTCAACTAGCACATAATAATACTGGTATTTTGCAAACTGTACTGTAAACCAAATAATTGCACTATTGCACCAATCTGAAGTAAAACTGACTGGGAAAAGTAAATGAAGTATGTTCTGATTGTGAGATGTGCATTTAGGTGATTAAACTCCCCATGAAATATGGTTCAATAATTGCATCAGAAGCAGAGTGCTCAGCAGTCAAGTTTCGCTACTACAAGAATTTAAATAGGCGCAGGATTTCTATTGTAAAAAATAGAAATGTTACAACAAACTTATATTGACAACAAGAATAGGCTATGATTTTTAGGTCTCAGAAAGATTCTCATAGAACAACATTCACAGACATATGGTACAGAACACTTATCCTAGAAAAGAAAAATTGCTAGGCGAATTCAATTCGCACCAAAAGTTTAACAGCCTTATATTTTTCACCTTTCTTATTGAATAAAGGAAGTGCGCGAATCCCTTTCTTCAATTCTGTCACAGGTAAGCATGTTTGACCACCAAAATCATCTTTCTCAGACATATCATACTCGTGTACTTCTATACGAAGCAAAGCTAATTCAGGAACAGTTAAAGGGAAACTAAATTCTTCATTCCAGCATGGGGACCAGTCATCTTCAATTGTCCGTGTCTTTTTCATGACTGTATCGGCAGGCACACCAGCAATCCCAACCTGTAGATAATACTTTGTCAAGCAATTTATGCATCAGGAACTTGTCAAAATACCTTAACTCAATTGAGTTAAGATATGTTTTTTTTTCAAATAACAAAAAAAGGTGCTTTGTTACCCTGGTATAGAAGTCAGGTGGAGAATAGGTGTCAAAATGTGTTTTTTTGAACTCCTGATTCCAGCCATCTCCCATAAATATTCTGATCTGTAAATCACAGGACATGAATCAAATCAAACTTCACTAGCACATTTTAAAGACTAAGAAATTAAATCTCACAGTAACATAGTCACCTCCTCCAAAGTAAATTAACCCAAAAAAAAAAACAATCTCAAAATAACACAAATACAATGTAAAATTTCACGAGCACTGCAACTACATCATTTCTTACTCATCTGTTCCTTAGCAACGTGAATTTAAGTTCTTTATGTGCAAAGGGAAGAACCATAATCAGCCATGTTGATGCTGCTAAAACAATATATGTTAACAATCTCGACTTTTAGAAAAACTGTGTATTACAATATTGTTGCTCAACGTTTCGGATCATCACCCATGATCCTTCATCAGGAGAAAGAGAAAACATATATGTTGTTGCTTTGCAGAATCAGAAAAAGTATCTTTGGACACAATGGAGGAAATAAATGCTCCCAAGGAAAAGTGAATAAATTATTCAATTTTTGGAGTTTTACTCAGAAAAAATAGTATATCGAATCCCTGAGAAATTGAGCCCATGAGTTAAGGCAATCGCATCCTGCCCTACTTGTTTGATATTGATCTTGTTCAAAAGGCTAGGTGACTATTCTTCAAAAAGAAACAAAATTTTCTGGTTTATTTCCATTGCCATTTTCCTGATCCAGAAGGATCTCCAAGCAGCAGTTCCAGCAACACCACCAAGCTTGTTCTCATAGCTTGCAGTAACTGTGGTTCCTCCTCATTGGTCTGCAAAACATCTGCACAGCCTCCAGAGATTGGTGGTACCTCCAACATCATCATCTCCTCTTCAAAAGATGCCGCACACACTCCAACAGTGGTGCAGTCCAATATATACAGATCAGCCATGGCACCACCCATGTGTGTGTCAAACCTTTTATGGTGCCTACCATTGGCTTCAGTAGGGTCTAACACTTGCATGTCAAACTGCAAAGGACAACTCACACTACGTGGTACCACCAGGCGCCGACAGCTTGCTGCCTTCATCCCAACAGGGGCAAAGCGCTTGTTCTTCAAAGGCTCAGCCGGTGCGGGTTTGAAGGGTAGCACCCTTTTCATGGGGCAATGCCCCATGCCAAAATGTTGAGCATTACTTATGATGCCGATCAATGCAACCGTCAGAATGCAATGAGTCACATAGAAGCTCAATCGTTTCAACTTTTGTAATGGTTCTTTCTGCCTTCACGGATTTGTAATATATGTATACACATTTGTAGCTTTAGTTAGCAATCAAAGTAGAAGATAGACAGCAATGGATCTTTCTCAAGAGTACGCCATGTACATGGTGCATAGATAAATAAAACATTAATTGTTCTAGTTCTATTCTTTGTCGATTCTCTACTTATTATCAAATATAGTTTCCACATACGCATATAGCACATCTAAATCCTTATTTAGAGTATTGTCTACCGAGTTTCCTCTTGTGCCCTGGATCAGTGGTATCAAAGTGGTTCATCTTGTTTGTGCATGTCCCATCAAACGACATCAGAGTATCTGAAGCTCATCATCAAATCACGAGACCCATCAAACTCCCTGTCGTGTTGTTTCAAGAAAGTTCAGATGGTGAAGACTCAAAAGATGCAATCTAAAAGATGATCAACAACATTCAGAAAGCACTTTGAGAGCAAAAGACATTTTTGTTCAACCAATTTGTCGATTTACTCAAACAGGGGGTTCCACTAACTCACAAATCAGGTGGAACTTTTGGTGGTCGAGCCCCCCCAGGGTTCATGTAAATCTAGGCATTCCTGTGTTTGAGGGTAAAATTAATGCAGATGCAACACATAACTGGCTAGATTATTTAGAATCATATTTCTTTATGAACAACTTTTCTAATGAAGAGAAAATCAAGATTGCAATTTTGAAAGTCTCTTCACGAGTCAATAAGTTGTGGCAAGCACATTCTTTGTAGGATAAAGACCAGATAGATGACGAATCTGACCCAACCTAGGATAAATTCTTGGAAGCCTTCAAGGATGAATATTACCTTGAATATATCTAAGATGATCGCTACATTCAATGGCAACTTTGGCAAGGACATGACTAGTCAGTCCAAGGCTACATCAATGCCTTTTATGACTTGTATATAAGATTGGGCCCATTCGAGTCAAAACAACATAGTCTTCAAGTACTGCAGCAGCCTACTACCATCCATTCAGTCCAAACTGAAACTGACTAAGGTTAAGACGATGGGAGAAGCCTATCGCTATGCGGCAACCATTAAGGAAGAGTTCAAGAAGAAGAGCAAGCGGGAAACAAATCCTACACCAAAGCATACACCTACTTTAGACAAGTCCAAATTGTCTATATAGGCAATTGGTGCAACAAACACAAAAGCAACAACCAATCCAACACAGAGTGCCATGCTCAGAAGAGCTTGCTTATGAAAGCAGAAACAAAGGATTATAAATACAGGCCCTCTGATGGAATCATTGACACAAACCCAAATGTTTTAGTACCCACCACACAAACAACACCAATAGTGCAAGACGCTGAAGCAGAATGCCTATTCTACTCACAAATGTGGGTGCAAGGGTAGACATTGGATTTTCTAATCAATGGCAGCAGCATGAAGAACCTCATCTCTGAAGAAACTATCGAGCGACTAAATCTGCCAACCATGCCTCATCTGCAGCCTTAAAAAGTGGGATGGCTAAGTTCCTACAACACCAAAGGTATAAACGACACTCTCCAATGCCACTTCTCATATGCCATCCATCCTTTCAAAGAATATCAGTTTGTGATGTAGCGCCAACTAGTGTTTGTGATGTACTCCTTGGACATCCTTACATGCATAGTCACAAGTGTATGTATAACGTCAATCCTTGCAGCATAGTTGTATCAATGGGTAGTAAGAGATATAGGATCCCTGAAGTGATTCCACGCTCTAACCATGGCGCACCAACTCCCAAGAAGATTGTGCCATATAGCTAAGCATATTTAACATTCATAACTTCACCTCCGACTGATGCACAACCATAACTAGAAAAGAGATCAGATTCTAGAAACCATGTTTACATAGCACTATTTTATCCTAGTATATAGAGTAGTCCGAGTAGGTCAGCTCCTACAACAAGCCAAATGGTTCACAAAGAATCAACTAGAAGCCAAGGCTACACACTTGCTTCCTAGACTAAATGCAATCAAGAGTATTGCTTTACAAGGAGGGGCAAATGATCCAAGAGGATCTTCAAACAGCAGTTCCAGCAACACTACAAACCTTGGTCTCACAACGTGCAATAACTATGGTCCATGTTCAATGGTTTGCGGTACATTTGTACAGCCTCCAGAGGTTGGCGGTACCTCCAAGATCATCCTATCTCCAATAGATGTTGCACACACTATAGCAGTGGCATAGTGCAATATGTGCAAATGGACATGGCGCCACCCATGTGTACACCAAACCTTTTGTAGTGCCTGCCATTGCCTTCACTAGGATCTAACACAATTGCGAGCCAAATCACAAAGGACAACTCACTGCACGGTATATCCAGGGGCCGATAGCTTGCTGCCTCCATCCCAACAGGTGCTGAGTGTGTGTTCTTCAAAGGCTCAATTGGTGCGGAGTTGAGGGGAAATGCTCCCTTTCATACGGCAATGCCTTGTGCTAAACTGGCAAGTTACTTCCAACACCAATCGATGCCCCCTTTCATGGGGCAATGCCCTATGTGAAAATGTTAAGAGTTACTTCCGATTCTGATCAATGCAACCATTGGAAGGTGAAGAGTCACATAGAAGCTCAACCATTTCAACTTTTGTAACAGTTCTTTCTACCTTCGCGGCTTTGTAATATATGTATACACATCTATAGCTTTAGTTAGCAATAGAGTAAAAGATAGACAGCCATACATCTTTCTCAAGAGTATGCTATGTACAGGGCGCACATATAAATAAAATATTTACTATTCCAGTTCTATTATGTCTCTCTCTTGATTCTCTGCATATTATCTACTATAGCTTCTACATACGCATATAACGCATCTAGATCCTCATTTAGAATGTTGTCCTCCAAGTTTCCTCCTAGGCCCCTATAAAATACGCTAGTCTAGAAATTGGCTAGTGTCGGTAACATATTGACCCATACCACAAGGCCCATAATATTAGTGCGGGAGACAACCTTGTAGTATTGGCTAGCAACCTATGAGTTATATAACATGCAAAGGAAAACTAGTACAATAGTAAACTAAAACGTATTCAAATGCGTAAGTATTTTAAGAATAGTGCAGCTTCAATTTAATGTAAAAGAATAGGGAAAAGTGCAGAGGTGCACAACGTTCCGTAAGGCTAGCAATGCAAGCTCTCATGATCATAAAGGGAAAGACACTTCCTATTGATTCACCTAGACTTGAACAAGAACTAAAGATGTGTAAAATATTAGATACACAAGGCATGCTAACATTCCACAATCTGGATGCGTCTATGATGTCATGTCCCCTTTTCTAAATATTAAATTACAGAAATAATTTAATAACAATATTTGTAATTCGTCCTAAAGTTACTTTATTTTATAACATGGAAAAATGACACTTATGTATTATTATTAGAAAGGTGGCCAACAATTAATATTCATTAATTGGGCTAAAAAATAATATTTATCTAAAAGTGTTTTAAATGTTTTTAGAGTCAAGGCAACTAGAAAAAAATAAATTATAAAAGAAGAGTTGGGCTCAAAAGGATGTTTCATTATTCATCCCTTATCATTTGTTATCAAACCCTATTCCAGATCTTGATCATTTCTTGTTCAAATTCTTCTTCCAAGATGAAAACCCTTAAAGGGCAGAGATTTGGAGGATGAAAACCATCTTGGTTTCCATTGTTGGATTGGAGGATGAAAACCTTCATCCATGTGGGGTGATTTTATCCGAGAATCACATTTGTGCCAAAGATTGTGATCATTTCCAGTTTCAATTGGCTAAAGGTTTGAATCAGTTTAAGAATTGGGTGAAGATTCAAAGTATTCATTGTTGTGCATCATTGAAGGCCCTGTCGTACACCATCATAACCCTGTTGGGAATATTCGTACAACATTGTCTATTGTTGTCGGAGCATGTATTCCATTCCATCGTGATTTGAGAAGTGTGGAGACTCATGTGTATCTGTAGTTATCACCCAACAGCGGGTCGAACCCCTTGGATATTATTGTTTCATCTTCCAAACCAGTGATAATACATTATAGCCTAACGTGCCCTGCTACACATCAAACGCAACAACCATGGGAGATTGTTGACTGTTGTACGCGGTCATTGGACTGGGAGTTCAACGAGTAAGAGGTTGTTGTCACACCATTGTTACTCCATTATAATCTCATCAGTTTATGTGTATTCAGTTTATTGAAATAAAAGAAATCCGTTGGGTTTTGGTATTGTTATCAGTGTTAAACAACTCCTTAATATGAACGATTTCAATAGGGTTTAGAATAACAATATTGTATGTTGTTGCTTAGTATTCTTGCAACCAATTGTGAATATTATTTAGTGGTAAGAACAGCAGTGGGTTATGTATGCCAACTGTTTCTAGATTATCGATGAACAGTTCATGTTTGTCAATTGTTTGTGAATATGTCAATGATTACTTGTGAAAGTTACAGTTGTTCCTAAGTGCAAAAACCAGAAAATTGATAGGTAATTGGTTACTTTTAAAAGGGACATTTTAGTGGTATAAGAGTTATGATCCTGCCAACCTGCATGGTAAGATATAGAGCAACGATTTAGCTAGCCTATGAATTATGGGGAAAAATCCGAGAAATCGTTTTATGGATTTGATAAAACAAAGGCAAAATAGAATGGATAGAAAAGAGTTGAAGAAGCAAGAGTTAGAAGAAGAATGGCAAAAACTCAAAATTGGTAATTAGGCCTACTGTGAAGAATATTATAATCTAAGTCTGAAATTTCAATCAGACATGACCCTCCAAGATTTATGTGACTTAATAAGGATGCATGAGCCAAGAAGAAGAGGAAGCAGTATCATTCAAAATCGTCTGAGCAAGCTTCCCACATACGATGAAAAGTCGTATTTTACCTTTGAAGAATTTTTGAAGATGCTCGAAGAAGATAGAAGTAGAAAATTGAAGAAAAAAGAAGAGCAACCAGAACCAAAACCTCAAAAGATTGCTAACAAGGAGATCAAGGAGCAAGAACCCAAGAATGCATCCCTGAAGGAAGAAGAAAATCCAGGACCAGAGCTACAAGAAAGTGAACAAACCAATGATCAAGAACAAAAAGAATTCACCATGCAAGTTGAATGTGAAGAGTCCTCAACAGAAAAAGGTACGACTTCTGATGAACAAAATGTTTGTATTAATGAAGTCAAGAAGTAAACATTATACATTTAATGTAAAATGTCCATAATTGAAAAGAATCTTCTGGAGAGTGAGCCACTGCCACATAAAATTGAATTCCAAAATAATCATGTTAATAGACATGCAATTAAAGAAAATATTTTAGTTGATTCTAACACTGAAATAAATTTCTCAAAAGCTCCTACTTCAGCCAAAGAGGGTAAGCACTCTTATAATTGCAGCTCAAGATATGGGAATGATAGCACAAATCTATTTCAATTTTGTCCTCATCCTAAGAAGGGTAAAAGAGTGAAGATAAATCCTTTGCAAAATTGTTTGTGCATAATGGCGTGGGATCCATGTGATATTTTGAGATCTATAAAGGATAGAGTTTCTAATTTCAATATCATTATTGCTGATAATTTCATCACCCCATACAAATGGATAAGAAAAAAAATCCGAATTGACTTTACATGAGCATAAGGAAAATATTTTGAATGATAACAAGATTCAGTGGTTGGAGCACAAGGGTCAAATGCAAGGAACCAAGGCATGTCACCTCACATCCGATAGTGCTCTCAAGGCAAGCAGCAATGGAACAATTCAAAACCCTGGTAAACAAATTCATATCATTTTAGTTGGCCTCGGATTTGATATCCAAATTACGATTGCATTGGCAAATGCATATGACATGGTGATCAGCGATAAGTTGTCAAATGGCTACCGTATATATAAGGTCCATTGTATGCTAGATAAGGCAGCCGCAGTTTTCTCTTATTATATTGGTTTTGAGTCAATTGCTAGTTTGCCATTCAGCATTGGCATGATATCCTCCATATATAATGAGTTGTATTTGTGTAGAAATAATATCACATCAAGAAAAGAACTGCTAAACAACATCAAGGGGGAAGAAGGTAATGGTAACTTCTTGTGTTTGCATCCTCGTGATCCACCATTTGTAGTCAAAGGTCAAGAAGTTAATTCACTAAATAGATTAACATATAATGTTGCACATCCCAGCGGCCATCATGGGAAACATTTTGATATAAGTAGGCACATGGATCTTTTTGCCCAAAGCTGCCTACACATTCTAATATGAGAACCAGGGGATATTTCTAGACATAAACAGGGTAAAAATTGTGATAAGTTCAAAAGCATTATTGCTGCGTATGATGAATGCTAACCGGTTTGTGGAAGTTCAGTGGTTTCAATTCATGAACAGATCATCACCAGATCCTCAATCCATGGCGTTGAACCTTACATTTGAAAGATGGTTTGTGATGCCTATAAAAATAAAGGTAGTCACAATTAAGAAAATTTCTCATGAGACACAAATTGCCCAGGAACCCAGATACTCGGTATTGAGAGGCGTTCATACCCTCTCATTTTGTGAGCAAGGTAAACATCATGTTGATATTCAATTTTTTTTTGAATAAGTGTATTGTGCTCCCAAGATCGCGGAAGGACATAGAAAATCAGCACTCACACATTTGGAATCAAGTTCCAAGCATGTTCACCTTCCCAAAATACATAGAGGAGAATTTTCAGATGTTGAAAATTACATTAATGGGAATCTTGTGGCTTCTTTGATTGCAAAGGAATTGGAGGTCATTCATTACAACATTGCACACACTTGGGAGAAGACCAAATATGCAGATTTGGACATATGCTGAAAAAGGTTTGATGAAAGGTACCATTTCTCATATCAATTCATAGTAGACATCCTTGCAATAATTAAAGCTGATTTTATTATTACCAGCACATCAGAAATTGTATGAAGTACATATATTGTTGGACGAAGTGGAAGGTATGTAGCTTTTACACTTCTTGGAGAATACAATAGAGTTTTTAGATTTCACATCAGTAATGGAATTAGTAGCAAGAATGCTACTACAACTGATCGGTTTCAGCAAAAGATAGAAAAGAATATGTTGCAAAAGGTTGAAAATGTATTCCCTGTTGAAGAAGTAGAAGTGGGCACAAATATAATCTATGATATTCAAGAAAAGAAGAGCCTAACAAGGGTGGGGAACAAGCAAAGCTAACAAGGAGAGAATAACCTACAGAAGAGTTGTAAGATTTGGTATGAATGAGAATTTTGGGTGCTTGCTAATAAGTACATATCAAGTCCGTGTTTTTGATGCACTTTGCTCCATGGTAAATCTTCTTGAAGAGCTACAGCTCCAAGTTGCAAAAGTGTCTTCTGGTGCATAAGTTGTGGATCATCAAGCAAAGCAATTTGAGAATGAGAAAGTCAAAATATATGCACCACATAAGAGATGGAAAAGGCTTCAAGGGAACTACATAAACAAGCCTAAACCAGAGCTATGTAGTATATCCCAGCTACGCAGTCGAAGGAACATACTGCATCACACGAGAATTCAGAACATGAAACGGCAAATTCCCAATGATGAATTGGGATCTTGGTATTACAAAGATGGTTATCTGGGGAGAGGTAGAACAGTTGAGCTTGCAATTGCTTGAGGACAAGCAATTTTGAGGTGAACTATCATGCCCCCTTTTCTAAATATTTAATTACAGAAATAATTTAATAACAATATTTTTAAATCACCATAAAGTTAATTTATTTTATAACCTAGAAAAATGACACTTAAGTATTATTATTATAAAGGGGGCTGAAAAGTTATATCCATTAAGTGGGTCAAAAAGTAATATTTATCTAAAAGTGTTTTAAATGCTTTTAGGATTAGGGCAACTCGAAAAAGGGAAATTATAAAAGAAGAGTTGGGCTCAAAAGGATGATTCATTATTCATCACTTATCATTTGACATTTGTTATCAAACCGTATTCCAAAGCTTGAACATTTCTTATTCAATTTCTTCTCCCAAAACGAAAACCCTTGGAGTGCAGAGATTTGGAGGATTAAAACCCCTCTTGGTTTCCACTATTGGATTGGAGGACGAAAACCCTCTTGTCCATGTGAGGTGATTCCATCCAAGAATCACATTTGTGCCAAAAATTGTAATCATTTCCAATTTCTATTGGTTAAAGGTTCAAATCAGTTTTAGAAATAGGTAAAGGTTCAAAGTATTCACTGTTGTGCATCATTGAAGGGTCTGTCGTCCACCATCATAACCCTGTTGGGAATCTTCATACAACATTGTCTATTGTTGTCGTGGCATGTATAGCATTCCACCTTGATGTGAGAAGTGTGGCAACCGCGGATCAATCCCCTTGGATATCGTCGTTTCATCTTCCAACCCAGTCATAATACATTATAACCTGACATGACCTGCTACACATCAAACATAGCAACCATGGGAGATTGTTGAATGTTGTACATGGTCATTGGACTAGGGGTTCAATGAGTAAGAGGTTGTTGTCACACCATTGTTACTTTATTTACAATCTCATCAGTTTATGTAGATTCGATTTATTGAAATAAAATATATCAACTAGATTTTGGTATTGTTATCAGTGTTATACAACTCCTTAATATGAACGATTTCAATAGGGTTTAGAATAACAATATTGTATGTTGTTTCCTACTATATTTGCCAACTATTTCTGAAATTGTCTAGTGTTAAGAACAATAGTAGGTTATGTATGCCAATTGTTTGTAGAATTGTCGATGAATGGTTCATGTTTGCCAATTTTTTGTGAATATGTCAATGATTACTTGTGAAAGTTAAAGTTGTTCCTAAGTGCAAAAATCAGAAAATTGCATAGGTTATTGGTTTATTTTAAAAGGGATATTTCATATAATCCCTTTAGGGCCGGACAATTACCATATATATACATCATTGCAAGAAGGTGGTGACCCCAAATGACAGTTACAAAAGAGGACAGTTACAAGAATGGTTCATCTTCTACCAAAGTGACAGTTGTACTTCTTGCAGGGGTGGAAATTAGTCTTCCAACTGCACAGTATGCTGATAGATGCTTTTGACATGATGTGCACATGGAGAGTGCCACTTGGCATGCCACGTATAAACAAGAAGTTGACAAGAGTTCGTTGAGTTCCAGAGGTCTTGCGTGGCATTGGTGATTTGTGCGCAGCCTTGTAGCTTGTCTCGCAGGCGCGCAAACCTCCTCTCTCCTCTTGCTGAACTTGGGCTCCTCATTAAGTGCATAGCCTTGCAAAACTGTGCAATGATGGCCTAACTCCTCGTAGCATTCCGCCCAGCTTTCCTAACACTTATGCAACGATACCTCGGTGCATTGCTCTGCGTAATCCCATGCTTTCCGCACCCCTGCTTTGCAGTCATCGCAATTTTCTAGTCCCTTGCAAGCATTCTGCAACATAGCTTTTGCAGCCTTGCACACTTCATACCGTACTGTTCACAACTTTTGTACCACTGCGCATCACCATGTTTCATTTGCAACTTTTGCAATGCCACGCAACACCCACAGCTTACCTCAACGTTGCACGATACCTCGCAGCCCTCTCACACATCAGCCATCTTGTGCATCGCTTCTTTGCATGCCAATTGTCACCACAAATTTGCATAGGACAATTACACATAAGCTTCACTCGCCAGGACTTCGATGCCACGTGACACCCCAGATGGCACACTGCACACCTACGCCATGTCAAATTAACTCTGCAACATGCCACGTGTGGGACCACAACCATCACACGTTCAGGGAAGATGGAATGACTCATAACCGTCTCTCCAACAATCGTTAGAGATCACCCCAACACCAGATAGGAATGTGCTTGGCTTTGCTCTAGCATTCAAACATATTTGTTTTGTATTCTTTCAAAGCAATCTAGGTAATCAGCAAGGACACATTCTCCTTCTAGTACAAGAGCCTATCCTCTTAGCCTTATTGTCTCATTGTAAACACTTGTACTTCGTTTTAGTAATTTGGCTTGTCAAAGCCATTATTTTAAACTTTCCTACAACGATCTAATCCCCTTTTCAGCTGGTCAATCTGTGGTCTAAAAGCATGAATGAAGGGTACTCAATCTGTGGTCTAAAAGCATGAATGAAGGGTACTTACAGCAAAGGTATTAAGAACAGTTGGGTGAAGACCTACAGCGACCATATAGAGCATGCAGTCCGTTCGAGGGAAAGACACCTACAGCAAATTCAAAGGCCACATCTCTTGTTCGCTTTCAATAGAAGCACGGAGTTAAAGGCAACCTCATGCATATGTTTATTTTCTCGGGTTTTTTCCAGTCAAGGGATAGACGATTTCAAAGGATTTATAAAAACCCCAAGTACTTTGCAATAAAGCCGAGAAAATTACGAAGGGAAGGACTCTTTCAAGAAGCCCGAAAGGTATGCACCCCTTTGAGAAAGTCCACTTCAAGGTTGAAAAGGCAAAGTTTTTTCGGGAATGTCATTTACAATAAACCCAAAGGGCATGTGCCCTTCCGGAGGATGTCCTGGCAAAGTGACGGGACGTTTTCAAAAGTCCCGAAGGGCACCTACCCTTCAAGAATATATACTTCGGGACAATAGGAAGGATCATTTCAAGCGGACAAAGGACTCTTTCAAAAAGCCCGAAGGGCATGTGCCCTTTGGGAGGGATCATTTCAAAAAACCCGAAGGGTAAGCCCGAAGGGTAAGCCCGAAGGGCATGTGCCCTTCGGGAGGGATCATTTCAAAAATCCCGAATGGTAGATACCCTTCGAGAAAAGTTCAAAGGCCATTTCAAAAATTCCAACAGACGTCTCTCTCAAAGGAATGGTTCATTTCAAAAAGCCCAGGTGCCCTACAAAAAGCCCGGGCGCCCTTCAAAAAGCCCGCAGAAAAGACAAAAACGGACAGGAAAAACCCTAAAGAATTCCTTCAGACAAATTGTCTGAAGGATTCTTTCGGGAGACTTGGACAACACAAATGCGTCATGCCATTTTTTTTGAAACAATTGACCTTAACAAGACTCCGAAGGAATTCCTTCAAAAAAGATGAAAGACAAGATCAAAGGAAGTCTTAGTCAATTCTCGCGGACTTTTTGTCTGCAGGAAAGTGGAAGCCCGAATGGACAATTCCTTGGACTTTTTGTCCAAGAGAAAGTCTGAGCAGAATAAATTCCACAGGAAATGAATGGGAAAAGAGAAGTTAAAAGAGGAGAAAATCCGTAGAATAAAGTCCGCCAAGCACGACATACAAAGCCCAAAAAGATAGACCAAAGAAATAAAACCAAGGGGGAAATTGCCAAAGAAGTACACAGAAAAATCTGAGAGAATGAACAAAGAAAGGCACAAACTTTTGTCTGGATAAGCAAGGAGCACACACAATCGGAAAAGTCATAAATAGAAGTCCGAGATTATAAGGCAGGTAAGCAAGCAAGACAAAGAATATACATGCACATGAATTAAAAGTTGTATATAGAAAAGGTCAAAAATAGATTCTTAGCTATGCAAACGTGTTTTTGGACTGGTCAAAATTGTTGTTGACGATTTCACCGTGCCACATGCTTCTCTCATGCGTCCAAACGTTTCAAACGTTCCAGCAGTTCGTGAGTTCATCTACTGGCTTTTTGCGTAACATTTCACGCAAAGGAAAAGTTGACTGGTCAGCGCTGAGTTCCTTCGCCCACTTCCACGCCATCTTGGTTATGCATGTTTGGAGTTTTCTTGGAGAGTTTTGTTTATTTTACGAATCATTTTTCAAACTTGGCTCCATTATCTATATTCTACGCCAAAGTTTGGAGAAGCATGCAGATTTTTGTAAAGGAGAATAATTTTATTGAATATTCAAAGCATTGTAAAAGAGATGAGGTCTTGAGTTAACTAAACAAGATTGACCTTTTCCCTTTTTTGGACTACACTTAGACTGATTTAGACTATTTTTCAAAGCTTATATATTAGCTGAATTGAGCCATAGAGAGGGACCCTAAAGTTTGAAAAAGAAATTGTAAGTTGGACCAGTGATCAATAAGGAGTTTATTTTTCTGAATCTGATTTTGACAGCAGCATAGTGTGTATTTGATTGTGCATCAGCATACAAGAGAGAATTTTTCTCTTTTTGCAGATCCCTTCCTCACCTATCTCTCTCTATCTCACCCTTTTTGTAGGTCATTTGAAGAGGTTTTCAACCCTTCCTCTGAAACACTTTTGCTTAGGGACAGAATATAAATTGCATTTTGGTTATATATGTGCATTGATTTCAGTAACTTCAGAGGATCTAATCAATTCAGGGGTGTCACCCCCCTTAGATTTTCTTTCAAAATTTTCCCTTACTCTTTTCACCCCAAAAAATCACAGTTCCAGGTTTAATTGCAAAATCATAAGGGAACCAGCCCTCTCTGGAGGTTCTTCTCAACATAGAGGCACCCACCCTCTGAGAAGTTCCCATTGTATCAGCTGGAGAGAAGTTGTGCTTTGCACATCTTCTAACAGGGTGCACTCCAAAGTGATAACACTTCCCTGTTCTGCAAATTGAATAGAAGTTGCATTTCTGCATATCAGTCTTCTACTTATATCGAATGTGTTTGGATAGATTAGTAGGAAAAACTCTACTTGCATATTATACCATCCATTACTTGTCTTCAAGTGTGGCTTGGTCCCCCACACAACTAGTCCTACGCATCCACCATGCAGATCAGTTGGATTGTTGCAAGGTACTGCGAGCCACTGTGAGGCTGCAAGGTTGAGGGAGTCCTGTACGGCAATAGGGATTTGGGCGGTAATTAACATTGCACTGTGCTGATGGCCGATGTTTTGCAGAGGCTGCACGCCTGGCACGGAGTTGTGTAGGCTATGTTGAGTGCACAGAGGATGTGCTGCGCAGAACATAGAGTTGCATCAAATGACGTTGAGATTGATCATAAAAAAATTGGCATAGGGCACTGCCCCTCAACCCCGCAAGGGTTAAGTACTTGACACTTGCATGCTGTGCATTTGAGCTATGCGGCATGAATTTTGGCGCTGTGCAGAATGCACATGATGTTGAGAGCAAGTTACAGGTGCTTGAACTGCAGCATTGCACGGAATTGTGCAAGTGACCAAGGCACTCAAGGTGAGAGAGCAGACTAGCTTGGATGCTACATTGTGTTGGATGGCATTGTACTTACACTTGTTTGATGATCCAGGGAATGCTTATCAGATCATGCAAATATGGTGCAGAATACTCTACAAGTGACCAAAAACCAACAAGATCACATACATATGGTAGAGTTGTAATCCTTTTTATTAATGTTGTTTTCATCATTTACAAGTCATCAAAAAATTATAAGTTTTAGAAGATGGGACAATTTTATACTTCTCCTTAGGTGTCTACCTATATATCTCTGTACTCCTGCCTTTACAAAATTACATTTCACTTTCATACTAATCCACAGAAATACACAATCCAAACTCTACTTATTAATGTATCTAATTTATTGGATGATGGAATGAGATTGTCTACCAAGAAAGCATGCAATAAATGTCAATGACGGCGTCTCCAAAAAAGTATCCCTAAAAATACTCCCATCTAGACATTTGCTACAATCCATAACATACAATGGTAGAGTTACAAGCCTTGCAAATTAATGCTTTTTTCATCACTTATAAGGAATGATATGACATAAAACTGTTAAGTTTCGGGAAAGATAATTTTGTACCTCTTTAGGTATCTACCTCACTATCTCTGTACTCCAGCCTTTGCAAGCTTACATATCCCTTCCTACTAATCCATAGAAATACAATGAATGATGAAGACAGTCCCTATAAAATACCCTCATCTAGACACTGGCTAGGGCTGACAACATACACATGATATAGTTACAAGCCTTTCTCATTATTCTTGTTTTCATCATTTACAGGGAATTGAAAAATTATAAGTTTCAAAATAAACTCTTACAAGCAAACATGTCCAGATGAAGCTATAAGGAAAAGCACAATCTTTAGAATTATAGGTCAAATATGATTGAGTAAATCCCGAGAGCCTCACAAACATGTACCTTATCTCATGCTTACAAGCTGGGATAAGTTCATAGAGGAATGCTTCAAACTCTGCGCCGAAAATGAAAAGTTTGATCTACAATTTGATCTTTCTAGTTACCATTTCCAATGTAATCCATTTTCATAAATTAAAATATTGTTTGACTTTTGCAACCTCCCCACATGCTGAGTTCTTAGGCCAGGATATTCGTGACAGCTAACTATAATGTAGATAATTTAAAGCAAAACATTTCAGGATGAAAAACCTTATTGCAAACAAATGTTTTCCTTAGCATCATGAAAAGTGACTTAACTATAGCTAGAAACCCAACACAAATAGAACTGTCCTCTTTATGCCAGGCAGAAAGAATATTCCGCCCATGCCAGCAATCGAAGGATATTAGTGTTTGGGATTATACTTACTCCCAGTTGATTCTATATGAGGGTTCAAATGTATCTGGTGAATAGAAAAATCACATTTTGACAACAGCTCAGACCAATTCGATCCTCTGGGAATGATGTTCCCAGTCAAGTCAATGAACCTCTGGGAATAATGGACCATGAAGAGTCAAGACGATAAAAGTACCTTTTGGACAGTGGAAACAGTTAACGGATTTCTAGCCCAAGCCACCATTGAATAGTGAGCAATTGATGTCCCAGTAGCAATATTCTCTCCCTAGCCAAATAATGCTCTGTTGCCTTCTGATTCACCAGATGAGAAAGAACCTCCAAAAGATCAGTCCAATGAGAAGCTGTCCCTAGCAGTTTTTTCCAGCAACACCAAAACCTCAATGATAACTCTCCCAGCTCACTGATTAATTATAAAAAATGATTTAACTGATTCCCATCTGCATTTGACATGTCTGAGCTAAGTAACCACTTTCCTTCAGGCTTTATGCCTCTGTTATCTGTTATAAAAGCTTAATCGTCGCATGCATTTTTTTCATTTAAAGAACAGAAAATAATTTGCTTATTATTTGCATTGCTTAATAAGGTAATTATGACAACATTTTGCAGCTATTTGGAACCACTTATCAGTTTCTTTTGCAAAAAGTATGTAGGTAATAATTTCTTGCTCAAAACAATTTTAAACCATGCAAGAATACTGTTTATCTCTAGCATTTTTATCCAAAACATTAGGTTCAAGATATGATATTTAGCTCAAATAATTTAGAAAGGGGAATGATAAAAAATCTAAGGTCAAGCATGAAATGAAGACCCAATTTCAACCACAAAGAATATAATAGAAATGTAAGTGGCTTCAGCATGTCTTCTGTATACAGGTAAAACACCACACATGAAAAAATACTCTTTTTACCTTTAATGTAGTCTTAACTGGTCTTTCTGCATTTGGATTGAAAATGTTTTGATCATCTTTTTCAGTTCCATTTGGAAGTAGAAATTCAGGCTTTTTGACATAACCACAGCCTCCGTTGGCTCTAAAAAACCCATGAACTAACCAAAGTGGTCTTCCATATCCCTGTGATATGCAGAACAATCAATTTAGAAAAAAACATTAAGTCTATTTGTTATTGAAATTCAGAAGTGGATGCAACACCACAAAAAAAAAAGTAATTGAATCACATTCTCTTCTTTAAGCGTGTAAAATTATGTGATTTCTGTAATTAAATTTAAGAAAGTAGTAGATGTAAATTGGACTACTTAAAAATGGAATTTAAACCAATGAGACAAACTGACATATTTTAGCCCATTGAAAATTCCTACAATTGCATGTCTAATGACTTGACCATATGCCTTTAAATATGTGAACCCCTACTGCAGAATTGTTTGTCTATGGCAAGTTCAAAAACTCGTTACAAAGCAAACAAGTTGCCCCATCCCTCTAATGATAACTAATTTACAAAAAATGTGTAAATTAAAAGCAAGTTTTGTTATGAGTACATGGTAGCACCCAATTTACAGACATGCAAGTCCACAATACAGCCAATCCAGCCCTTTGCATGCATGGTGAACATGCATGAGACATTTCAGGGCGCCACCCTTTGAACAGGATTACAATCAAGTGAATTTCAATTGCCATTTTTGCCTTCAGATTTTCAGGAAAAAGGCAAATCTAACTGTTTTACTAGGGAAAAAGAAAGAGAGAAAATAATTATAGGAAGCTGCCATACTAGGACCCTATTGGATGTTGGATTATCACTCGATCCTTTGTATGAAGAAAGAAAAAAAAAATTATGGTAAGCGACCATACTGGAACCTTACTGGATGTTAGATTATCACTCAATCCTTCGTAGAAATAAAGAAAAGAATTATATTAATATAGATGTATAACCAAAGTAGGTCAATGGAACTCAAAAGTGCAGCAAGTTATAATACTAATCAGGAGTGCTAAAAGGAGTCTGATAAGAACAGAAAAAAATCTCAATCTAAATGTAGGAAGCAAAGGAACCTAATAAAGGACACGTAACCCTGAATGAGTAAACCCTATAAAAAACCATAAATACAAAGTGATTTATTACAAAATCCTGCAACAGGAAAGTTCAATACCGAAAAGATAATTTTTAATAGAGCCAATTGGAGGGAATCAATGGAGAACAAGGATCTAATATGCATGAGTGTCAAGATCGGAAGAAATCGGAAGAAGCATCCTTGTCAATCACCATAAAGGGGATAATATAGAGTCTAATGATATCCTCAAGATAATGGTCAAGGATAAGAGGTACAGGCCGACATGGGAAGAAGCAGGGTGCTGCTTCCAGTATCTCTCGATGTAGAGATAAAGTTAGAAAAGCACATCTGCCCTTGTAGTCTAGACTATGAATGACGAAGACTAGGTAAGCCTCTATGTTGGGGGCAAAGATAAGAGATCTAAGGTGCCTTGGAAATCACTCCTAGACATAGACACCACCTCATTGATCTATTTCCATTTGCACATGTGAATGTAGTATAAAGAAGGAAGTAATCAATTTGTCTTAAAAGTCCCCTTAGGATCCTAACATTAAAATTTAACTAACTACTTCGCGAAGGTAAAGTTCCAAGCACCTCTTGTATAGGTAACAAAAAAGGGTAGTGAGGGAACCTGAGTCCTTGTACAAAGAAAGATACCTCCCAAAATATCATGATAGGGTACCTAAAGATGAATTGTTGCTTTGTCTCTATCTTAAAGAGAGATCAAAGACAACAAATCCTGTTGCCTCGTGGAATATGATATTTTTTCTTAACTTTGTAGCTAGTGAGAACATACCCTAAATTTATAAATGGGAATCCTAAGGTCATGTGACAAATTATGCCAAATGCTGTTAAGACGTACAATGGTTCCATCAACAATTTGCAAGAATGTTTAGCATAGATATCCATCTTAGGATTGAGAGGCTATCAGGGGAGATCCAAACTGACATGAATAGATATTTCTTTAACTACTCTATTTAGTTGTCCCTTGTGGGAAGGAGGTAAGAGGGGGCACCTGACGAGCATATGAAAAGAGCTGGTCTTTGTAGATGCTAATAGATTGGGAATGAGGTGAGAGGGAGCATCTAAGGAGTATCTGAAAGGAGAAGTCAGTCTATGGAGATGCTAATAGATTGGAGAGGCGAACTAATTCAGACTATATTGTCATCCTCCAAAGAGACCAAAGGTGGCAACCAGCTTTTAGGAACAAAGAGCTAAATGTGGGTTTCTCTCTCAAACCCAAAGTAAAATCACTTAGGTACCAAGGTTTATGAAGATAGAAAAGAAGCATAAGACACTCAAGGCAAAGAGGATGGGTAACAAACTTAGCCTGGAAAGTACTCCGAGGGACGGTCTATCTACAGTGGATGATTTATTGAAGCATGATGTTGAGTGCTTTCTGGACATGAGCTTCTTCAAGAGGCTTTAAAATGGGGAACCAAACCCATGACCCATATAGAACAACGAAATTCATGACCTTGTCAAATAGACGCGCAACTGAAGGAATATCCTAAAATTTATCCTAGAATACACTAAATGCTTCTCAAATATCTCAAGTTATGTTTCAAATATTTAAAGACAAACAAAAAGCATATCCGAATTAGAAACTCAAAAACTTGAATACCAATAACATTTGACAATAATTAGAAACTCAAAAAGTTGAATACCAAAAATATTAGACAATAAGTTCATAATACATACACCATTCGCAAAAAATTGATGCAAGCAACAAAATGTAAAGTTAAAAACATGCAAGGAACTCTCTACAACATATATGAATGATCAAAATGGGTTATAGATATTGACACATGTGCAACACAAGATCTTGCAAAAATGGCACAAACCACTTTGACCTAACATGTTGCACAATATTTAGCCAATTCAATTCCTTCCCCTAGTTGACACAAGGGATGTGAGGTGTAACTTGAAAAATTACATTCTCTTGCATGTCCGCACTCGTGAACAATCCAACTTTCTCGATGGTGAATTATAGAAGGTTGTTTATTTTTACTATAGTCAATGGGTTCTAGGGTTTTGTTTGGGTTGGTTAGGGTAGATTGGATGGTAGATGGGTGCAATAAATGCAAGACTGTTGTTTGCATGCACTAGAGTTTGGGGTTAATGTTAGAGTAGAAGGTAACACAATTAGAAATAAAAGCTTTTAGCGACACTAATTGGCAAGCAATGCATACAAACTTCAACAACTCTACCACTTCTCTTGACACCAAGTAATAGAGAATTTTTAGGATTTGGAAGGATGCTCAAGCAGACAATGGAAAACAAAAAATGATCCATTTTAGGTAAGGATCCTCTCTTGCTCCTTGCAAACGATGAATAAGTACTAGCTTAAGAATCAAGACTTGGAAACATGTATTCATGTTGATCTTGAATCTTACCTACAAATTTATTTCTAGACAGTTTTTGAAAAATAATGGAACAAAGAGGGATTAATCAACTAATGGAGATACAAGATTGTGGCCCTACATAATGGTTTGCATAACGTAAATTTTACAAACATATGGCGATGTTTTAATAAGTGAAAATAATAATAAACTAATTAAACTGTTGGCTTTGAAAATTTCAACCTAAATCTAATACATCATTTTTTATACATTGTGGATCTCTAAAAATTATAAAGATTGAGTGTTAGAAGTGGGGTTGATTTAAGAGGTGTTCGTGCTCACTATTATAGCAAGCAGTCTAGCATGCTCAAAATAGATGTCTAAATATAAAACACATGCAAATAATAATAAGATTGAGTTTCCTCTTGTCGACAATCTAGGACTTGAATCTTCTAAAACTAGATCTCCTACGGGCTAAAACACTCTTTTTGAAGGCCAATTTGAAAATGTTGCAAATAACTATCTTAGGGTTATAGATATTCCATATTTCTAACAACACAATAACTCATGCTAAGTTGGAAAAAATATCAAAAGAGGTATATTCTCCTCTTGGGGAAGATGCTTCCAGCTTTGAGAAAAGTGAGTGCTTTCCTTCTCCTACTTCTTTTGCTAAGAGTAAAAGTGACATGTATTGGTGTCGGTCTTGAGCCGTGTGCACTATAACTACACAAGAAAAAGAGAATGTGGTAGAATCGGTCTACATCTTTTCTGAATAAGAAAAATGTTTATATTAATATTGATAATAAAATCCTAGTACATAGCAAGCCACAAAATGGACTTACCATAAAACAAAAATTTCACATAAAGAAAAAAAGTAAAGTACTTGCACAGCTAACTAAAGTGTTGGCAAACCCAAAGTAAACTGAACAACTTAAGGATGGACACAGGATATTTGAATCGAATGAAATAAAAGGTATGTGAGGTTATCAATCTCTTAACATTCCTTTTTGAAGATTTGTTTTAAGCCTGTGGACACCATGTCAAAGAATGGCAGACAGGATAATCAGGTCTACGAACGGTGGTTCCATTATGTCAATACAGATGGAGATGGGTGCATCACTGGAGAAGCTGCAGTTAAGTTTTCTCCTTATCTACGCTGTTGTGGCATGAACTGAAACAGGTTTGGGCTCATGCAGATACAGAACAGCAGGGCTTTCTTGGCTTAAAGGAATTTGCAACTGTAATGCAGATAATTTCTCTTTGTCAAACTGGGCATGAGATTACATCTGATACTTTGAAAGATGCAAAATTGGAGAATCAGAAAATTAATCCTCCAGTGATGAAAGGCTTAGATAAACTGCTGGAAGCCGCTGTAAGAATTCTTACAGATCAGATTTTGAAACACCTGGGCGTATGCTGTAATGGGAAAAAAGAAGACTAGAACATAGAGATGGAAGAAAAGAAGGCCGACAACCTGAAAGTGCAGTCGAAGGTTTTAAAGGTGATGTCTGACGAAGCCGTGGAGGGTCGGGAAAAAGCTCGTGCACAGGCTTGCAAAGAGGCAGAGAAATTGGCCAGCGAAATTGATGTCAGTGTGAAAATGGCTACAGAGCTTCTAGAGAAGAAGGCAAAGGAGGTTCTGCAGAAGGCTGCGTCTTCAGTCCCAAGAAGTATTTGGGGCAGAGGAGGATACATGCGACATGTTTGACAAAATCCCTGAGAGAAGTTTGGTCCTGCCAAATAGAGCTTTTACCAAGGCAAAGATAAAGAATACAAAACATATGGGGGCTGCCATAGTGAGTGTTGTGGGAGCGACAGTGAATGAGGAGGGCATGGGCATGGGCTGGGATTCTACATCCACTCCTTCACAGCTTCAATGCCAAAGTCTGGTGGATGATTTCCAACTGTTTGACAAAATGTTGGCATAAAATTCTGATGTCGATATTACTGCAGGCAAGAGATCAGACGCTAAGAAGACAGGGCAGCATCTAATGGTTCGTTCCCTCTCTGGGAAAACCATTTGTCTTTGTGCCCAATAGACACATTACGTGATTGATTTTAAACGGAAACTTGAGATTTCTATTGGGATCCCCATGGATCTACAACGTCTCTTGCATGAGGGCAAACAACTTCAAGACCATTCCCCTCTGTCTAGATACCATTTAGGCAAGGACTCTACTCTCTTCTTGGTGTCGAGGATGCGTGGAAGAGCTGCAGGGTCTGGACAGTCTTCATCCTCCAAACCCGTGACATTTAAAGAAGCGATAAAAAATTCAGCCACCAAACCCAGTCCATTGAAGCCACAACCTATCCCACATGCCTATATGGTAGAGCAATCAGATAAGGTGCCAATTGTGGAGATCACAAAAGAGGACATGACCCTATACCAAAGAGTTTTATTAAAGGAAGCAGTTATTTGCAGATTTAATGGGCTTTGGCCTACATCATCGGCCTTATATAACTGGATTCATTCAACATGGACAAAACATTGTGAGATATCCCTCTGCTCAAAAGGTTTTTCATTGTCCTTTTCAATGAGTAGAAAGACTATCAGAGAATATTTGCGGAAAGACCATGTTTTTGGGGAAATGTGGCGTTCATCACTCCATGGTTTCCAGAATTTGACCCAAATACTCTCTCAGTTACCAAGATGCCAATTTGGGTTCACCTTTCAAATCTACCATTACACTTCTGGTATGCTTTCCATGAGATAGGAAACTCCTTGGACACCTTTATCAAAGATGATGTAGGAAGAACTACAACAGGACTGTGCACATATGCCCACATTGGTGTGGAGATTGATCTTAGTAAGGGCCTTCCAAATAAAGTGATTCTCAGATATGGCAAACAAAAAACATTCATGTAATAGATTATGAGAATATTGCATTTCAATGTCATATTTGTAAACTACTAGGGCACCTCCAAGCTACCTGTACTCAGGCTCATGCTCCTACCCAAAAAAAGGGGACAAAATCAACCTCTAAAAGATGGAGTCCTCTAGGTCAAGTGGTAATGGATGAAGTGAATGATCCAAGAGAAGGAAATCAGCATACATTAGAGCAAGAGAATAAAGATGGAGAATCAATTACGTGGGGGAATTTATGCCAGCTGAGGGGGAGAGAGGAGATAGCAATACATTCAAATTCGGAACCCCTGATTTTAAATACACCTTTAGAATACCAGACAGACTTGTAGATTGTCACGGTGGATCCCTCTCGAGGGTTGTGGTAGGATGTAAAAAAGAAGAAAGGTAAAAAGGGCAAGATCAAAGATTACATGGGATATATTTCTCATTGATTTGCGGGCCCTTGGTTCTTTTTTTTCGGGACTAACATACCTGGATGCTTACTTTCTGTTGTTGTCATCATTTTGTTTTAGTTCTAACACTTCCCCATTTATGGGGCTTCTATTGGGATGTCCCCGTCCCTTTATTGTCCTCTTTTTCCTTTGGAATGTTGTATCTACAAAATGAAATTTCTAATTTTACTTAATACGAAGTTACGATTTTTTTTCGAGGGAAAAAGCTAAACAACTTAATTTAATATCATCTTCTAGTTTTTGCCTCAAGTTCAAATAAAAAACTATTCAGTTAGATCTAGCATTAAAGGGTCATACCCTACCATATCCCATGGAAACACATTGCCAAAGTACGAGGTCTACTACAAGATACCTGCTCTATTAATTGGAAGTGGCCTTGTTGATGGCCAAACAATCGTAGAAAGTTTTGTCGTTGCTTGAATTGGGGGTACCAAAAGTAATCTTCTATGCAAATGGGGATGAAAAGGGCGCACTAGTAGGCATCATGTTAATAGTGTTTGATGATGCCTTGTAAGAGAAGCCTAACGACCATATTTTCCAAAATGTTTTTCTGAAAGTCTGGTAAGATTCCAAAGCACTAGAGAAATGTTTGTTGTGGAGAATATAAAAATTTGACGCTTTCCTAGACCACAAAAAGCTTGTGGCTATGCTCGATGATAATGGAGTCAAGCCTGCATATTTTCTTCGACAGTGAATTGAGCTACCCACCAATCTCCGCTAAATGCTCCTTGATTTGGATAACAAACTAATGAAGCTCCAAACTTGAGTGGCTTAACAAGAAAAAATTAACTTGGACGGGCCATTTTCAGTTATGTGGGTCATGTTGGCCATATTAGCAATCAGAGCAGCACACCGGAAGGTGGTTATTGCACTAGTCATTAATTGGACAACATCATCATGCCATTGGCAAAGGATTAGGTTGATTATGAGGCTAAGGCATCACTTGAGGAGGGCTTATCCTTGTTTGGGATGGCAAAATGATTCTTCCTTTCTGTGAGATTAACACTTTGTTGTGTTCAAGGGTTGGGAGTGAGGATAGCTTATTGGATACACATAGGCTGAAAAGTGGTATTTGCAAGGCCATGGCTAGGGTTGGCATACTCAAGCTCAAAGATTTCATCAACACCGATGGTGAAGGTAGGGTGTCTTAATCAAGTCATGTCCCAATCCATCAATGCAGAAGATTCAAAATGAAGAGAATACTAGTGTGGAAGCCTCTACGTTCACGGAAATGTTGATAGCAATGCCTTAGATAGGGAAATAAAGGTTGAAGATTGAGTGGGATATTGTAGTGAAAGTGACATATAAAAGGCCTTTTGAGGCCTTGTTCAAGCATGAGGGAGTATTGGTTCAACAGCATCTACATAGATGAGTCATTCAATCAAGACTAAACCAAATGACAAAAAATCTTATTGCACCCCTTTGGTCCAATCAGGGATTAATACCTTTGATGCATGAGCATCTAGGTCAACTAGCAATCTCGCATCAACCAAACACGAGTCAGCATTTGTGTGTGTTTTTGCGACTTGTTGACATTGTGGCCTGTGAAGAAGACGAGATCATAACCAATCCAAGAAACATCAACAAAACTCCAACGCCCCAAAAACATCAAGTTGATCAGGTTCTATTCATCTCCCAGAGGTCAAATTGACCCCAAGAAACCACTGCTTAATGCAGCCAGCAATTTCAAAACCGCTGGTCTACATTAACCGGCAGTTTCGACCATAGTGAAATAAAAGGTGAAGTAACTACCTAGAACAATAAAAACTGACATGTGGACCATTTTCCAACAATAGGGAACTCAAAGAGACACTGCAGATTGTCAGAGCAGTCAGGGAAGATCCAAAATATTCAGTTGGACGAAATTGTTTTTCAGCCAGTGGATGCTGCAGTTGGAGAGAGAGCAAGAGAGCAAAAGCTGGTGTTGCAAAATTTTGCTCCTCAAATTTAATTGCATTATTTTCCTTATTCTGAAATTTCCTCTCTTTTATTAAATTCTCCCTCTCGGACAATTTCCTACATTTTAATTAGTGGGCACACCAATTTAAATTTAATATACCCCATGTATTAAAAAGGGGGTAATAATCCTTATTCAATATTGGGAGCATAAAGTAAAGTGGCCCCTTGAACAATGAAAAGAAAATAATTCCCATGGGGATGAATATAAAATAGGTCTAGCCCCCTCTCAAAAAGGGGGATAATAAAATAAAGGTACTCTCTTTATTCATTTATCTTTGGAGCTCATGGCAAAATATTTGTAGCAAATGATATTTTGACGTGACCATTGTTTGGATGAGGATGAACACATTTTGGAGGATATAGTGGCCATTCAAATGCCTTAATGGCAGTCCCATAAATATTTGTATGTAGTTAAGAAGCAGTCTTAGCATGGGATTAAGGTAGGAATCATGGCATGTTGCACATTCAAAGCTGACATCTCCTTCTTCTTTGTAAATAAATAGAGTCTCTCTATTTTATAGTTAGATCTGAGATTTTTGGGAGATCTTTTTGATGTTTGGATCCTTTGGGATCAAAATTCTTTTTTCCATCGATTTTTTCTAGCTCTTTATGAGAGATTTAATTGTGTGTTCATAGCCTTAACATTTGTTGCCTGTTTTAATGTTAGTTTATTTCAGCGTTTTTATGCAACTGTGTATGTTGGAAGCACATAATGAATATTTTGTGGTTGTGTCATATCCCATGGTTACAGCAGACTATCTTTCACTTTCGATTTGTAACAAATGACATGTATGCCATGTGGATTTGATCAGGCGGATTTGATTCTGTGAATTTGATTATAGTTGTAATAGTTTCCTTTTATGAAATCAACATAAGTATTCTATTGTTTTATTTCACAAATGAAAGGATTTGATTTCTATATTTTGTTTTCAGCAAATTTAGAATTAATTGTTTTCATATTTTGTTTTCGTATCTGGATTAGTATAGTTAACGACTATCAAAGGGATTCAATTTTCCGTCCTTGGTGGAATCACTTAGAACTCACATGGATGAAAAAAAAAATCCGGGGTGTTCTCCAGTATTCTACCAAGAGGTTCCTACAGGTTGTCATTCTACCATTGGTCTAGTTTTGTGTGGATGTTTAATTTGATTGGAAAATTAAATTGGTTACCTCTTCTATCTAGTTTTGATAGCTGATATTAAATTGAGTCTTGCCATTTGTTTTGTGCTTTCATTCATTTGAACGGCCATTAAATCATCCTATTCTGGCACATTGCCTTTTATTTCATTTGTTGTATTTTTTTGTCTCCCTTTTCAGCCCAACATGTTTTTAGATAGCGCTAGAATAGAAGGAAGCCAACCTTCTCCAGAGGTTTCCTTGGTACAAATACTACCAAGGCTTCCCATCTTAATGCTTTCACTGTGAGTGCATCAAAGTCAGACATTCAAGGGCATCAACAACTTAGAAGCAGCCTGATAGAGAGGTGTGTGTTCATAACTGAGAGAATAGAGTATCAAGTACATAAGGGACTAAATCTGGTTGTTATCTTCTTCACATTATATTTCACTAAATAATGCATGTGTGGGTATCAAATCTTTGTAACACCATCATTCAATGCAATAAAGAGTGTGTTTGATTCCAAGTGGCGCATCTAAAAGTGTGTCCATTGAAGGGTGAGTGAGTCTAAGCTAAAGAACAGGGCAACCATTAATTTTGCACCCTCAATTCCCATATGCATCATTTAGTATTAGATCAAGGTTGTGTCTTGCTTGGTTGAGTATGTGAGGCTCAAGTTGAGTTAGTTGCAGATCGTGAAAGAGTTATGCATTATTGAGAATTGTGAGGATAAGAAATGGCACACAAAGAAGCACCCTGTGCAAGAGGAGGGAGAGCACCAAGGGTTGCAGACTTGGCAAAGATGTTGAGAGGAATCCAAGCGAGATTGGATGCTATGGACGCTACACAGCGTAGAGGAACTACTATTACAAATGTGACTGATGATGAAGAGCACTAGAAGTTCATCTTGAAGAGTTGGTTGATGAACCAAAGGAAGGACTTTTTGAATCCATTGCAAAGATCGGAGAAAAGCATAAGATGGACACTCCTAGCCACTCAGGCAATTTGTGCCCTGTTGACATTTTTGCCCCCATAGGGAAAAATTGTCACCCCTGCACTTCAGAACTTTGCTATGGTGCCAAGTTTGTCTTGTGAATCAGTTTTGGGGTCCTCAAATGAGCATTTACAGCCACCCAAGTGGCCATCTACAGCCAGGTAAAGTTTAGTCATGCAGAGGTTTCCAAGGAGCTTGCTTGATTACAGCCAAACGTGCAAATACAGCCAAGATATTCACGCTGTAAGTTCATTTGTTTTGTCTTCCCAAGGAATTTTTCGGGTATAAGAGGTGGACTATTTCTTCGGACATTTTGTCCGAGAGAAAGAGCTCTCAAAGGACTGACAAAAAGTCTGAAAAAAATGACTAAGTGGCAGTCGTTCAAGGCTTTTTTCTTCGGGTTTTTTGTCTGAAACAAAAGAGGAAGTGCACAGTTGAGAAGACAAGACAAAAGTCCGAAGGAATAAGGACAGTTACAAAAAACCTGAGTGCCCTACAAAAAGCCCGGGTGACCTTCAATTCTTCCGAAAACCCAGTTCCAAAGGCCACCTGCCCTTGCGGAGGGCACTTGGTCAATGAAGTGGACCTTTCTAATTTTCCCGAGGGCACTTGGTCGGTAAGAGGACCCTTCAAAAGTTTTGAAGGGCATAGAGGGGAGACAAAAGCCCTTGCAGAGGGCACTTGGTCTGTGGCAGGTCCCTTCAAAAGTTCCGAAGGGCACAGAGGAGAGACAAAAGCCCTTGCGGAGGGCAGAGACATAAATAGTGGACCCTTCAAAAGTTCCCGAAGGGCATGAAAAGATAGTCAAAGGAGACGAATTCTTTCGGACCAAAAGTTTGAAGAAATTCGGGAGAAAGAAAAAACCCTGGGAAAATAGACAAGACAAAGGGAAGACATAAGAGCCTAAAAGGAATTAATTTGGGGAAATTAACAAGGAAACGAATTCCTTCGGACAAAAATTCCAAAGGAAGTCGACAAAATTCACCGGAAAGGAACAGGTATGGTTCAAGGAAAAGCTCCGAAAGAAAGGAACAGATAGAATTCCTTCAGACTTTTTGTCCGAAGGAAATGGATAGAAAGTAAAGCCCGAAACAATTACAAAGCACCAAACAAAAGAAGGAAACAATTCCTTCGGACAATTTGTCCGAAGGAAATGAAAGAGAGACAATTCCTGCGGACAATTTGTCTGCGAAAAAAAAATGACAAAAACAAAGGCCCGAAGGAAATGAACGGAAAATAACCCTGTGGAAATGAATAGGACAAAAAGAAAAGCCAAAAGAAATTCCACAGAACTGGCTGAAGGAATACATGCACGAGAGCAAGAGGAGACCGATGGCTGTCCAAGGAGTTGACGTAAGATTTCATGCATGCTTCTCAATCTTCAAGAGCTTTTCATACAAAAGGGAGTAAATTAGAGTTGACTAAACCTCGTACTTAGGTTTACTAGTTGATAAGCCATGCTCTTCTCCTTAGTTTTCATGCAATCCGAGCCTTTCAGGTACTTCCAGCTCAGCTTCAAGCGGAGTTCTCAATCCAAGATGTGGCGTGGCTTTCCATGCAAGAGTTTGACTTGTTAAACTTGGGTCCACCTCATCCCTTCTACGTCAACATAGAATTTCATGCATGCACTTTTGTTTAGCTTGTTGAAATCTTTCAACCTTCCAGCAGTTTAAGTAGAGTTCTAAATTCAGTTTTGGTGTTGCATCATACAAGACCCATGCACGTTGATCAATCTTGAAGAATTTAATCTTTATTCTAAATAAGGATTATGAAATGGGCGCTCCATCATTTTCCACGTCAAAGAGCTTTTTCATGCAAGGCATAAGACAAAAATAGATTTTATTTGAAGGCTGAAATAACACAAGTTGGACTGAGTTGACCTCTTCTATTTTCAGCACCAATCTCTTGGATGTTGTATACTTTTCTATATAAGTTGGTTTTTCAGCTTTGAATTGTATCCCTCTCTTGGTAAGACTAGACTCTGCCATTGGTGAGTTGTGTAACCTCTTCAATCAATAGAAAGATTGTACTTTCAGATTTCAAGTGCTGGAATAGTGTACATTCATTCAGCAATTTGCATACATGGTAGATTTCTCTCCCTTCCCAAATTTTGATCCGTACCTAGTTGCTAGCTCATCATATTATGCAAGTCATGTTCAGTGTTCTATGTCTTTTGCTGAAGCTGTAAGTGGATGTTAGGTGGCTGCAAAGTGTCTTGTATCAGACCTCTCTCCATCGTTTTCCTTCACGTTTTGGTCATTGGATCGAACCTTCTCATGAAATATTTATGCATAGTGATAAATTGTAATCAAAGGTCTTTTTCCCTTGTTTGATTCAGTGTTCAAAGTTCCAAATAGAGTGGATCAACATTTTGGTGTATCACCGTCATTAGGTAGGATTTCCCTTTCAAGTTTCTTTCTCCCTTTCCCATGGTAGTTCGCAACACGGAGTAGAGATCCATTGATACATCTTACAGGGACCAGCCTTCTCTAGAGGTTCTTCTCACCATTGAGGCACTCACCCTCGTGAGAAGATCCCATTGTTCCAACTGAAGAGAGGATTGGCCATTTCAGCACATCTTCGATTCAGGGTGCAACTCCAGGTTGACAACATGCCCTAAGAGTCTCATCGATTGCATCACAGAACAGGGAAAGTATTTTGACTGAGCAACTGGAGGATCCCAAGAAAATGAAGTTTCCCTGCACCAAGTTGAAGGGACATGCATCCTTATGAGAGGATTGTGTGTTACTGGAAAGTGTGAGAAGAGGCAAAGACAAAATCAAGACTCGGGATAGAATGATTGCAAAGTTAAAAGATAAGTTTTTACCTTCTAATTATCAACTGAGTTTATTCAAGAAATGCAAAACTTGAGGCAAAGAGAGATGAGTGTAAAGGATTACACATAGGAGTTTTACAAACTTCCCATTCGAGTTGGTCATGTTGAAGATGATGAAGAGAAGATCTCAAGGTGTGTAAATGGTAAATGGTCCTCATGCTTCCATACAAAATGAGTTTGGAATAATCAAGTTGAGGTCAATAGAAGAATCATATCAATGTGCTTTGAAGGCTGAAGAGAAGTTTTCAAGGAGACAACAAAGTTGGGGCCCCGCCCCCCCCATAGATTGATTTCTGAAGTTGAAGTTGAGGTTGGGATTGCCCTATCTCTCTCTATATGGCTAAGCCAGATCGAAACTTAAATCAACGAGGAAAGCCTAGATCTACATCTAGAGTTTGGGTATGCCATATCCCTATCCTATACAGACAGCGGGGCAAAAGCGCAAGTTATATCACTTATGCTCCGAACTGAGCTGAGATACTGAGCCTATGTATGTCTCGTCGGCCTAAACTCTGTATAGAGGCATGCATAAATGACCTCTTGATTGATGCACCTCCCCCCTCCCCCCTCTATATAAACAAAACTAAACTAAACTAAACTATATGGGATATGGGCCCATATATCTAGGGGGCACAGTATAGTATAGAGTTATTTGTGGCCAAGGGGCCGGCCTAGTTTAGTTCTCTCGAGAGGCCGAGGGCCCAAAGGGAATCTATCTAGGTAGAGAAAAGTTTTCAAGAGGAAGGGGTCAAGCAAACACTAGTAGAGGACAACATACTCGTGAGGAAGAAACTAGCACTTCTCAAAATCAAAATCATGCACCAAGAGGAAGAGGATATCCTTCAAGAGGAAGAGGATCCTATGGTAGAGGAAGAGGTAGAGGATTCATGGGTACATGCTTTAGGTGTGTAGATGTTAGGCATATAGCCTTTGAATGCCCACAAGTGTTACAAAACAACAATAGAAGAAATGAAACAATCAATCACATTGCACAAATGTATGAGGAAAGTGTTGCATCGCCCAATCTCATGGAAGAACCAGAACATGGAGAGGCTCTCATGATGAAGAGAATGTTATTAAAACCAAGGAGGAGAATGAACTAGTGCAAAGAAAGAATCTTTTCTAAACCATATGCAAATTTGGAAGTAAGTTTGTTGATAGTAGTAGCATGTATAACTTGGTATCTAATGAGATGGTACAAAAGCTTGGGCTGAAAAGAATGTCTTGGTTGCAAAAATGAAAATCATGTCTTGGTATCCCAATCCATATAAGGTGTCTTGGTTGTAAAAATGATACCATATTTTAGTGAATGAACAATGTACGGTTAATTTTTAGATAGTCATATAAAGATGAGGTTTTGTGTGACATTATGCCCATAGATGTATGTCATGTGTTGTTGGATAGACCATGGCAGTTTGATAAGAAGGATGTGCATGATGATAGAGCAAATACCTACACACTTATGAAAGATTGTAGATACTAGGAAGTATAAATTTAACTCATCGAAGAGCAAAGATGGAGTTGGATAACAATCCTTAGGTGTTGTTAGTTTCCAGAAAACAGTTTTTGAAAAAAGCAAAGAAGAAGAAAGCATATTTTGCTTTCATTCCCAAGCCCGTGCAAGTTGGGACAGCAGATAAGGTGAGTGAAAATCCAAATGAAGTGCAGAATTTTTGAGTAAATATGTTGAGATTGTTTCAAAGGGTTTACGGGATGGATTGCCTCATATAAGGAGCATTAGCCATCACATGGATTTGATACATGGATGTAGTTTTCCAAACAAGTCAGCATATAGGTTGACACCTATGGATAATGCGGTGAAAAGGCAATTACAAGAGCTGATAGAGAAGGGTTTGATAAGAGAAAGTTTGAGCCGATGTGCAGTTCCAATAGTGTTAACAGTGAATAAAGGTAGGGAATGGCATGTGTATGGATTCAAACGCCATCAACAAGATTATAATCAAGTACTAATTTTCATTGTCTCAGATGGATAACTTGATGGATAGTTTGAGCGGAACAAGGTAATTCACAAAGATTGATTTGAAGAGTGGGAATCACCAAATTAGAGTTAGAGAAGGTGATGAGTGCAAGACCACGTTCAAAACAAAGGATGATTTGTATGAGCGGCTAGTTATGCCATTTGGGTTGACAAATGCACCCTACCCATTCACGGTACTCATGAATGTAGTGTTCAAGCCATATTTGAGTAAGTTTGTCATTGTTTATTTGGATGACATATTGATTTTTAGTAAGACTATAGAAGAGCATTTGTTGCATTTGAGGCTAGTATTGTAAAGGTTGAAATAGAAGTTGTTAGTCAACTTTAAAAAGTGCAATTTTATGAAGGAGCGTTGGTCTATTTGGGTTTCATGTTCTCACATGATGGGTTAAGAATGGACTAGGGAAAGGTAAAAGATTTTGTAGAGTGGCCATTGGCAAGGAGTATGTTAGAAGCAAGAAGTTTTACTGAGTTGGCTAGTTTCTATCAGGAATTCATTAGAAAATTTAGCGGAATATGTGCACCCATTACGAAAACAATGATGTGATCGGAAAGAGTTCAAATGGACAATTGCAACAAAGAATAGATTTCAGATTTTAGAAGGAGGTGACATAACAGTGGTTGTTAGCATTGCCGGATTTCAAAAAAGTGCTCTATGCTGATTGTGATGTTAGTGGGACAGTGGTAGGAGCAATTTTGAGTCAAGAAGGTAAGCCCCTTGCTTACTGTTGACCAAATTTTGGCCCTTTAGGCCAAAATTGGGCACCCGCTTTTTGCGGAAAAAACGTTTGCATCTATACCTTTGTTCAAGTCTAGTATGCAAGTTTCATTCGGAAGAAATGTTCTTATACAACTCTGAAGTCTTTTACACATAAAAAACCCAAGTGTTTTCCTTTTGAAATCTTTGTTCTTTAGTCTTTTGACTAAGTCCTTTGCAATAAATTCTTTCGGGTTTTTGTTCTAAGCTTTTGCCGAATTCTTTTGGACTTTTTGTCTGAGGCTTTTTTCCTTAAGTGTATTTCTTTCAGAATTTTCATTCGGTGGAATTCTTTCGGGAAAATTGTCGAGACAACTTTTCCGAAAGGTGTGTTGCAACTTTTCCGAAGAACTTTTACCGGCTAAGTGGACACTTTTAACTTTCCCGAAGGGTATCTTTCTCGCAAGAAATGGTCCACTTCACTTTCCCAAAGGGTACTTTCTTTTTTTCGAAGGGTGCATTTGTAATTTTCCCAAAGGGTATTTTCTTTGGAGAGTGGACACATTTTTTTGGAAGGACACTTGCCTTTCCGAAGGGATCTTTTCAAAAAATCTGAAGGAAAAATTGTTTCGAACATTTTGTCTGAAACAACTTTTCCGAAGGTCCATAACAGTTTTTCCGAAGGGCAACTCAAAAGAAAAGGGCATCTTCAATCTTCTGAATGGTCACTTACAACTTTTTTGAAAGGCACTTCAACTTTTCTGAAAGGTAGGCGACAACTTTTCCGAAGGACTTTTTTAGGAAGATGGACCATTTCAGAAAATCCGAAGGATATCTTCTCCTTTCGAAAGATCATTTCAAACAGCCGAATGATATTTTCAACTCTTCTGAAAGATCACTTGCAAGAAGTTGAAGGGTATGTTTCCTTTCAAAAAGGGTTTTTTTCATTTATCCAAAGAGCATTTCAAAGAACCAAAAAGGGCCAAACAGAAAGTCCGAAGGAATTCTTTCGGAGAAATTGTCTGAAGAATTATTTCGAAAAACTTGAAAAGGTGCCAAGGACCATTTCTTTCGGACATTTTGTCCACGGAAATTGTTTAAGGCATGAAAGACGAAGCCGAAGGAAAAGAACAAAAGAGACAAAAGACTCGAACAAATTCTTTCGAAAAAGTGCTGAGACAAGAAGTCCGAAGAAAATGTCCAAAGGAGTGACGGCCCGCAACACGTCAATTTCAAACTGCGGAAACTAGTTGTTGGAGTTTAAAAGAAAGGCTCGATTGGAACTAGAAGGCAAAGATAAAGGTGACAAATGGCAAAGATCTTGAGCATCTAGTGTACAGCAGGCATAAATAGGCAAGTTGACGGTTCAAGTTGTTGCACCGTTACACAGCTTGACGAGCTAGTAAAGAGCAGCTAACATCGAAACAAAATTCCAATAGATGGACTTATCTAGCAAAATGCAATTTACAATATCTTAATTCCATTGATGTAACCGTGGAAAAAGCATCTTACAAAATGTAATGTAACTGTTTCTTTTCTCGGGGTGACACATGTCCAAGTGACCCTTGAACTCCCTTGGCTCGACCTCTCTCTCAAAGGCTATATATATGCATTCTCTTGGCTCAATTTGGCAGCCTCTATTGGTTATGATGAAACTCTGGCCAGATTTGTATTTGCAAAACTATTGAAGAAATAATACAAGTTTTTTGCCACTCACATGCTGTACTATTGTGTATCGGTTCAAATTGTGTTGTTCTTGTTTAGTGAGAGTTTATCTTTCCTACCCTGTTATCCTCGATTACCTACCAAATGTACAGAAAGAGTATTGTTACAGGGCCTTGTTAGTATTCCTTTTTAAGTGTATAGACATTTTAGAAGTGGTTAAAGACTATATTCCTTCTTGGAATTGTCTATTGCTCTCCTAGATGTCGAGTGCCTTCTTGAATCTAACATGTGAAACACTGATGTGACAATGCACAAAGAGTTGTGCGTTTTGTGTGAAAGAAGCTTTGTTGGTCTTTAAGTAGTGTATTTTCAGTCAAATTGGGAGGACATTACATATTGGTGCATCACCATTTTGTTTTCTTAGTTGTTTTTCTTAGCCCTTTTCATATACAGTTGATAGATTCAAGAGAGCTTTAAATGTGCATCAAGGGGAGCTAGCCCTTAATCTAGAGATTCATCTCAACGAAATTGTCACCCACAGCAAGAGAAATGATTCAATTTTGCCACTTGGATGAGGAGAACTGAGCATCTCTTCAAGGGTGCAAATCCAAGCATCAACACTTACTTTAGTGAGAAGTTGAATGAAGCAAATTAGTAGTATTTTGTTTATGATCAAGGGTTTTATGCCATAGCACAGGCTCTCAATAAGTGGAGGCATTATTTGGTAACCAAGGAGTTCCTTTTTCACACGGATCAACAACACTGCAGTTCATAAACAGTCAACATAAGTTGAACCAAAAGCATATAAAAAGGGTTGAATTTCTTCAAAATTATTCATTTGTCTTGAAATATAGAAGTGAAAAGTCAAATAGAGTTGCAGATGCATTGAGTGGAAGGTGTCTGTTGAATGAGATGAGAGTAGAGGTTGTTGGGTTTGAAACAATGAGGGATTTGTATGAGGAAGATGCGGATTTTCAAGATGTTTGGATACCAAGCAAGAAACCAACTGGAATGGATAGAACTCCATGGCAAGAATTCTTTTTACAAGATGGATTGTTGTTCAAGGGACAACAGTTGTGTATACCTCAAGAATCAATGAGTGAGAATTTGATAAGGGAAAAGCATGGTAAAAAACTAGCTAGTTATTTTTGTGTGGATAAAACATTGGTGCAGCTAAGTGAAAAGTACTATTGGCCAAGGATGAGTGTGGATGTGAAGAAGTATGTGCAAGGTTGTAGCGTTTTCCAACATGCTAAATACAAAATTCAAAACATGGATTTGTATCAACCATTGCCAATACCAAAAACATTGTGGGAAGACATAAGCATGGATTTTATTCTTGGGTTTCCAAGGACATAGAGTTAATAATTCTATCTTTGTTGTTGTGCATATATTTTCAAAAATGACACACTTCATTGCATGTAAGAAGACAAGTAATACCACAAACATTGCCAAATTGTTTTTCAAGGAGATAGTAAGGTTGCATGGCTTGCCAAAGAGCATAGTTTCAGATAGACATACAAAGTTTGTTGGTCACTTTTGGAGAACTCTGTGGAAAAAGTTGGGCACGAGGTTGAGTTTAAGTTCTGCCAATTATTCAAAAATGGATGGGCAAACAGAGGTAGTGAATAGAAACGTCGGGAATTTGTTAAGATGTTTGGTAGGAAACATGCCCAAATAGTGGGATATAATTTTGGCACAAGCTGAGTTTGCTTGCAACAACTCAATCAATAGAAGTACAGCCAAGAGTTCATTTCAAATTGTGTATGGTTGCAGCCTAGAGGCATTAATGAGTTGAGAGATATAGTGGATATGAGTAGAAGTGTTGAAGTGGAGGACTATGGAGCATATATGCATGAGGTGTATAGGGAAGTGAAAGAGAGGTTGGAGTATAGTGTCATGGATTACAAACAACGTGTAGATCTCATGAGAAGAGAAGAAGAATTTCAAGTAGATGACTTGGTTTTGGCTCCTTTGCGAAAAGAAAGGTTCCTAAAAGGAATGTATAACAAGCTCAAACGGAAGAAGATTGGGCAACATAAATTTCTGAGAAAGTTTACAGCGAATGCTTATAAAGTAGAGCTACTTGAAAGGATTGATATCTCGTCTATCTTCAATGTAGTGGATTTTTACCCTTATCATGGGGGAAAAACAAGTGATGAAGATGTAAGTTCAAATTCTTCAAGTACATATTGGAGATAAAAGTTTCCTAAGAAGGCAAGGAAGGAATTAGAGATGGCGATAGACTCTAGATTCATCAAGAGGACAAGAGACAGCGAGCATAAAGAGCATTTGGTCAAGTGGAAAGACAAAGCAACTAAAGATACAACTTAGATGAGTGCATCTAAGATTTCCAAGTATGCAAAACAAGTGGAGAGCTAAATCAAGGCTTATGAACAGGATCCCAAGGATCATTTTATTTACCCATGATGTATGATGCAGAATCTCATGGAGCTCATGGATAAACTAGCAATCATGCATCAACCACAAACATGAGTCAATGTTTGTGTGTGTTTTCAACTTCTCAGTGATGTCAACACAATGGCGCATAACAAAGATGATCAAAACCAATACAAAAAGCATTAACATAAATCCAACACCCCAAGAACATCCACTAGAGCATGTTTCAGTCATCCCCAAGAAGTCTTGACCCCTTTTGAGCAGATAATGAAACTGCCACTTAATGTAGGCAGCAGTCTCAAAACCATAGTTACCAAATCTGGCCCGATCTGGACAAAATCCGACCCGATCCGAATTTTTTGGCCAGCCCGAATAAGTTCATCCGGGTCGGCCCCATTTTTTTTCAAAAAATTATCTTTTTTATTTTTTTATTTTTTAAGGTTTTTTGCACCAAAAAAACCCAAAAACCATAAATATGATATAATATTAACATTTTTATTAATGTTTTTCATTGTATTTGTTAGTTTTGCATATTTATAAAACTATGCGCTCTCTCTCTCTCTCACACACACACACATATTCCTGATTGGATTTTTCCGAACTTTTTCAAGAATTCTGGATTTCGGATTTTTTCACCCTCTCGAACAAATTTGGATTTCCGAACTTGGTAACTATGCTCGAAACTACCGGTTTGCATTAACTAGTGGTTACTTAACCGCCAATTTGCAATAACTAGTGGTTTCGCCCATGGTGAAAAAAAAGGTAAATTAACTACCCAAAATGAGAAAATTCAACATGTGGACCGTTTCCCAAGAACAGGGGAACTCAAAAAGACACTACAAATTGTCAAAGCATTTAAGAATGATCTGGGTTCTTCAATTGGAGGAAATTTTTTTTCAACAAGTACCAGCTGCAGTTAGAGAGAGAGAGTGAAAGAGCAAAAGCTTGGAAGAAACTTGCTGAAGAGGTGTGTTTTCAGAACTAAGAGGAGAGTTTCAAGTCCATGAGGGACTGGATCTGAGTGTAATCTTCAAGTTGTATTTCAATAAGGAAATCATATGTGTGTGCATCAAATCTTTGTAACCCCATCATTCAATGCAATAGAGTGTGTGTGTTTGATTCCAACCCTGAGTGTTGTGTTTGAAAGTATGTGCATTGAAGGATGAGTGAGTCTAGGATGGGGAACAAGAGAGCCATTAATTTGGCCCCCTCATTTCCTTCTACATCAATGTTTCTTGCTATTCAATTCTAATTCTAGCGATACATTGGCTACTGGAGAAATGAATGTGGCTGGTTGGGTGGTTTAGAGTCACTAAATTTATGGATGTGGGCATATGAGAGAAGAGGTCCAAGGTCATATGGGGTCTTGATTGTAAGTACTAAGATGGCATAGGTGCTAAGTGAGATTGTAGGGAATGGTCTACCTTTAATTAATTTCTCGCAATCAATGTGTCTCTTAAATAACTTGCTACAAACATATATAGAAAAGTGTGGATTCCCATATGCTACACACTAGTCACGTGCATACGAGAGGGATTCTAGATACTTAGGGCATGCCTATGTTCACAACATTAAGTTCTAACCTCATTAATTAAAAGAACATGAAGTGCAACTACACCATTAAGACCCAAAAGTAAACACTAAACATTAACTCTATCACTCCCCCTTAATGTTTACTTATTAACCCTTACTCCAAGACCATCCCTGAATTGCTCAAACTTTTAACAACCAAGGGGATTTGGTAAAGGTGTTTTTAAGTTACTCGTTCGTTGACTGGAAGGACAATCTGATTTTTGCATTCTTGATTTATTCTCTAATAAATTGGTGATGCACCTCAATATGCTTGGTATGAGCATGTAACATGAGATTATTGGCAATCTTCAGGTGGTTACATTATCTCAATAATTATGATTGTCACAATAGATGTTTGTCGATTTTGATTGTTGAAGTCCAAGGCCCCTGAAAAACCATCTCAACAAGATAGCCTGATAGGTTGCTCTAGCCTCCAACCATGACCTAATCTTCTACTTCAGTTGATGAAATAGCAACACTAGGCTTCATTTTTCTCCATGAGACACTTGCTGAACCGAGACTAATGAAATATTAAGAAGTGGATAGTCTGCTATCACTACATCTTGCCCAATATGACAGAAAACCCTTACTTATTGTGGACGAATTGGATAGTCTGCTATAACTGCATCCTGCCCAGCATGTTCTGAAAACCCTTGTTGTGGACAAACTCTAAGCCAAACTCTAGTGTTCCCTGCAAATAAGTCAAAACTCTCTTTACACCTATCCAATGAATCTATCTATAATTTTTCATCATCTAGATAGCATGCAAACTGAATACAAGATATCCTATCTACTTGTGGTCAGATAAAGCAAACTTTCAAGTCGCAGTCAATATAGAGTGTCATTCATGGGTTTCCCTTCAACTTTTTCTTCATACAAGACTGTTGTGTTGCTTTGCATCAAGAGTATAGTGCAAAACACTAATATATGTCCTCACTCTTAGAAAGGATGCAGGCTTCCTTCCAAAGAAACAAATTATCTAAATTTCACATACACTAATATAAACTCTATCATCGTGTCCAAATACATTCTGATAGGAAGTGCATATCTCATCTGTTATGGAGGTGGATGAAACCACATTTGCTAAGGTAACAATAATTTGAAAAGAGGGCACCCAATAAAGGGGTCAGTAAAAAGAAAGTGGAAAACTCGAAATTGAAACATCGGGATGGCAACTGGGTCGAAATTAATACCAGTGGAGCCTCTAGCAGTAATCCAGGGGCTGCCAGTGTTGAAGGCCTACGTCCAGATGAGAAAGGGAACCTAATCTTCAGCTTATGTTGGGATCTAGAGGAAACTATGAATGTGGCTGAGGCCAAGGCCCTTTGGTGTGGCCTAACACTGGCGTTTTCCTATCAACTATCGAAGGTGGTTATTGAAATGAACTCCCAAATCTTGGCTTTTTCCCTCCTTTCGGGTAAAAACCTTTGAAATTTAAAACTCAAGCAAGTGATGATTGATATTCGACGCCTTCTTGAAAGGGTCCGAGACTTTTGAATCTATCATACCCCCCTGCAGGACTAACAGGCCTGCTGATCTCCTTGCTAAACAAGCCACTTCTCTGGGAATTGGTCAAGAGTGAACTGGTAGGTTTGAAGATTTACCCCATCTCGAGCTTAGAGCAGGCATAACGACAATTTTAAATAAAGAAAGAAGTTATTGACTCCCACATGGGGGACAGCAGTCCCTTTACCATGCCCCCTAGAGACATTGATGCGATGACTCCCTTAGACAAAGGTGATGGAATGTTATGGGGTGTTGTTATGAGCTTTTTTTGGGGGTGGTGTTCACCTAGTTACTCTGTAAACATGAGCTTTTTTTTGTTTTGCCCTTCTCCTCACCCTGACATCATTCATGCCCTGTCATGTCAGGGGAGAGGATTTAGGTGCTGGGGGCGTGCAAAAAGGATGGAGAGAAGGCAGCAGTCTATCTTCTATTTTATTTCCTTTCCTCAGCATAACTTGCATTTCCTAAATTTCTACATTAATTTCCTGCTTCGTGGTGGTCCTACTTGCCCTTGCTTACTCTCATGGCAATGGTTGGACATTAGCGTTCATCAGCATAATTGGTGGCACTGTTGGCTTGGTAGATAAGGTTTGCAAATTCACCTGGGCTACTTTCTGATACAAGTTGGCTTTAAGCTCCCTCTCTAATTTGTCTTATCTGCTTACACTATGAACGTTTTATTTCCTAACTACAATTTTCCTATATGGTCTACTCTTAGTAGGATTTGGTTTTTAATGGCTCCGAGAACTGCTTCCCATACCTCTAAAGTGGGAAACCTGAATCCAAAAATCTGCTTGCTACTCATTCTGCTAAAAACCCTGCTACCGCCCAGAAAAAACCCCATTTTGACCCTAATAAACAACTTCATGCTTGGAAGGTAAGCTGCCACTCCTCACCCTTTGTTATTGGGTTGAAGTTTTTCAAAAATGTGGAAAACGTGGGTTTCATAAACAAATCTAAAAACCCTGATGCACTGAAAACTATTCTAGTGACTAATCCCATCCCCCCCTTCCCCGAGCCCGTGACAACATGGAAAGACATTCGGTGTTCAAAAATGCTTTTGCTATAGCAGAATTCATTCAAGTTTGGACTACAAAAAGTTTGAGAGCTAACTGGCTGAAAATGAGAGGCTCCATTCCTGAGGAGCTCAAACCTGTTGTTGAGGATCTTGTAATTTTAAAAGATTGTATTATTTCTGCAATGTTCAAACTTCATCCTGCTCATCCTGGCCCTTCCTTGGGATCTTTGGTAAATGATGGTCCTATGGTTAACATGTCTACACAATACTATAATACATTGAATCAGGGATTTCTTAAGGAACTTTTGCACAAAAAACAGAAGCAGATTAGGGATTTATCTGCCAAATCTGTTGTGACTGGGAAGGCTCCCTCTCAGGAATTTGTCCCTTTTAAACCAGCCATGGACTTTGATGACTTCAGGCTGGATGTGGTCACCTTGTTTGAATAGATTTCTGGATGTGTTTATGACATTTCTAGTTGTGGTCCTGCTGTGGAAACAATTCACAATTTGTGCCTCCATCTGATCACCAACCCCTTCATCAAGGACAAGGTTCATGAATCGGCCTCCTGGCTTTTTGCTGAAGTGGGAGAGAAACCCATGGTGGAGATTGATATGCAAGGTACTGGTATTTGTGGGCCTATTATGATTTATCGTGATGCTTTTATGTTTTTTGTTGAATCATGATAGAGAGAATTCCCTCGATGCTAAGTGTCTGAATTTGAAAGCTTTTGTTAGATACTCTATTCTTTATAATGTTGCTAGATTTTTAAACTTAGACTTAAACACATTGATAGTTTTGGGTTTTCTTGGCCCTCATACATTGGGTTTTGCTGAGGATCCAGATTTTGGTATCGACTATATGTTGGAAAGCAGCTAGACTGTTCTCATGGTGCAGCATGTCGTAATTTGTAATTTTCGTTTTGTCTGCTTTAATATCAGAAACTCTCTTCACCTTTTTTCAAAAAAAAGTGAAGAGAGTTTCTGATATTAAAGCAGGAAAAAAATCGAGTGGAGAAACAATGTGGTGAAGAGAGAAAAAAAAAAAATAGCATTCTTTAGAAGATAAGAAAATAAAATCAAAGAGAATGTAACATGAACCTACTAATTAAGGGTGATGAAGGCCCTTTTAGAAGCATATGAATCTGACTCCTGAGTAAATAGCTTTTGGCTAAGAAACTTATAGGAAATAAGGAAGCTAAAACTAAAGTTTACAAGGACATCATCAACATCATGTTTTTGCTAATTTAGCTAAAACTCTCTCAATAAGGAAATATTGGTTTTCCATTAGGAATCTTCTTATACTTTGATCGTGAGTTAGGATGTAGGTGACTATGTTTATTTGAGAGTTTATCTTATGATATCTAAGATGTTCTAGGAGGCAATCCACGAGCTAGTATGTCTACCATCTTTGTTGGTTTAATACTTCAATTATTGGTAATTTTGAACACTTGCATATTTCTTAGCAATCCCTAAGATGTATGTTTGAGTACATTATTGCATCCAAGATCCCTTATAATTTTATAAATTATAATAGTAGTCTTCTTTGGTACAGAAATATCTGCACTATGGCCATGTTCTCTCATTTACTTTGAAAATTTGTCTAAATACTAACATTCAAATCACATTTTTAAACTATGTTTTGAGTGCACTAGAAGATGCACGTAACCATATACATAAATTAACAAATATACCTAGCATGTCTGTGCATTTACAAGTAGATTGATTAAAAATGAAGGAACAAAGAAACAGTTCTGTTAACTCGACAAAATGCCACATTTCAGATGATCTAGATCCTGGCTTACAATCAAGCAATGCTTACACCTTCAGTTATATCAATCTAGGTTCCATGATGCCAAGCTGGACTTGCTTCGTACAATTTTATACCCCATGGTTGTGAGATTTATTCTAGACTCTGTAAGCTTGATAACTATCACAGATAGAGCAAATGCATAAACATCCATCTAACATATCCACCATACTAAAATACAACTATAAATAAGGTAAAAACGAACCTCGGATCATACCTTGAAAATGAATATCAGTACAATTTTATGATTAGCCTAAGCTCAAAGTTATTTTTCAATGTGTTGTGTCTCTGCATTAGTAGCAGATGCACAATCTAATTCAACCATGCACAAGGTTGGTCAATCTTTAGCCTTAGGGAACCATACAAGACTGTCCTACTTCTCAAGCTTCTAATGCAAAACAGGAAGAAACTTCCTAACTGCTACATAGAATTTGGCCTCCCTTCCAAACAAAGATTATCTAAATTTTAATATATACTAACATAACCTTTGCCATCTTATTTAGGCTCATTCTTACTTTAAATTTGTTATCTGTTATCTATCAGAATGCAGATGCCACAACATACCTTTTCTAGAACGGAACAGCAAAATGGGTTTAATAGCTACAAAGTATAAACAAAGAACATTCATGGGAATGCTAGGAAGTAGAAAATGATGAGGATGTAACACAGACCTTATTAATCGTGAAAAATGCATACCCTTTTCCAAATCCGTAGGTGACTATATCTTTTGAATAAAAAATTTATTGAAATTGGGAACATATGTTACAAAAGATAGGATCAAACTAAAATTTACAAGAACATCATCCACAAATTTTTTTGCTAATTAAAGCTAGCTGTGCTAATAAAGAAATATGCTTTACTTAAAATGTTAGTCCTAGAAGGCAAGCTATAATCTAGTGCAGCTATGATTCTTTTTGATTTAATAATTAGAGTAAATTGTCAACATGTTTGAACATACCCTCACATACCACCCAGCAATCCCTAGCATGTATGTTTGTGTGGAATATAAAATCTGAAATTCCTTCTATATAAGATCACTAATCCAAACCTTTGGATAATGTCATAATACTTTCTCAATTACTGCAAAATATTGTCCAAAATTAGACTACCAACATTGAACTCACATAGTTAATTTATAATTTGAGTGAATTAGCAGATATCTAACCATGTTGATAGTGAAATAAAATAGCTCAAGAAGGAAAACGCATTAAACTCAACAACATGCCACATCTCTGAAAATCGAAAAATATAGAAAATCAGCAGAACAAAATCCAAGCAAAAGCTAACAAATTGATTACAGACCTAGTAATGAGAGAATATTCTATTTGATGTTACTGACATGACAAGAAAAATATAAAGCTCCAAGGCACGTTTACCTGCATATTTAAGGCTACCATCTGAGCTCCATGAATCCAAGCAATCAAAGGGTTATAATTTGAGGAATCAACCCTAGTACCTTTCGGATATATTCTCAAGATGTTCTTCTGCGTAAATCTGCAATATTGAATTAGATAAATAACAAAAGACCAATTAAAGATGAAGATACGGACAGTAAATAATTGTAGAGAACTTCGAATATAGAAAATGATAAGTCTTCAGGAGTTACCTAACCACATGACTAGGATGAGCACTGGCAGCCTTTTCAAGTTGTGGCTCACTTAAACTAACACGTCTGACCTGCTTCTCATCCACTTTGAGGGAATCCTTCAAAGATACCCCTTTTGGCTTCCCTGCTTTAATGGTTATTAGGCGCTTATACTCAGGTGCTGCATCTTTATCTGGGTTTCTTTGTGAATTCCCTTCGTCATCATCAGAATCTTCTGCAACTGGTCCAATGGCAAATGAATCCTGCCAGTAAACAACTTTGAGATCTTCGAAGTTGGCGATGAGCGAAAGTGGGGAAGCAATATGTTGATTTTGGAAAAAGAAAAGATCTGTAGCGACAAACAAGGAAAATATGGACAAAATACAGTAACAGACACGGAAATATTTCAATTGAAAGGGTCTGAATCATATGAGCATTATCACCTTTCCTTCCCTTGGTACACCCGCACAATAATCTGGGATTTCATCACCCCATGGTTCTTCATCAGGTGTTTTTTGTTTCAGCTTGTCCCCATTTCCCTCAACTTCAGCAGTCTTAGATTCTAAATACTCTTTCGGAGGTTTAGTTGAGATGATTATGCGTCCCTTCAAGGATTCTGGTGTGGGGAATTCTTCCATTTGTTCTGAATCTGGGTAGTAGAGCAATTCCCCAAAGGTTTCGGTGATCATCTGTCATAAAATTGCTAAACAGGTTAAATGAAGTCAAAGCATCCCTTGTACAACTGATTTAAAAAGGGAAGCAAAAGGAGGAATCTCTCAAGCACGAAACAAATGACAAATGACTTACTGTTGCCGCTTTGGCTTGAAGATCTTTGCTAAGGTGATCCTCCAATGTTATTATGACCGGATACTGGGATGCAACAAAGGCATGGGTTTTTATTGACTTGAGACATTTGTTAAACTCTACAGGAGTTGTCAAAGTCCTGAATAACAAACATTTTGTTTCATCAGTTTGTTGAAAATGGTTATACTCTGCTAGCAAGCACAGAGAGTGCTTGTCATCAACATTGCAGCTATGCATTGCAACATACGAGATATTTTACTGGTATAAATGTGGTAATCAATGCAGTATTATGGATAAAGTGGTGCCTGATTATATTTGAATGCCATTTGGAATTCAAACGTGAAAAGCATTTATATCAAGAATATTCAATGCCTTGGGGTGTTTCATAATCTAGTAAAATTTAGCCATTAAATTTTTGAGTTATTGATATTCATCTAATTTGACTATGATGTTTTTTACATGATTAGTCAGAATATATAAATTTCTTACAGATAAAAATCATTCTTTAGAAAACCCTTATTATAAGCATAAAAAAAATGTGCGCCCAGTTGGAAATTTATACCTTCCATGAAGAACATGTATGTCATCTTTTGATGAATTTGGCCAAATATCCAACTCAATGACACGTACACCATTCTCAAGAGCTTTGATGATAGGTGCAGCACTACAGTCGCTGCTCAGCTGATTCCCAGTTAGATATGAATTATGACCTGTGTATATGAAGTAGTGAGACAGTGGTGCTGTCATATCATGGTGGACCTACATTAACAATCAATGCAGTTAGCAGCTAATCAACCATTGCAATGAATCTGCTTAATTTCTATTGCATTGCATCAAATACTCATGAATTTTACAATAACTACCAGAAATTAATATAAATTATATAATCAAAGATAAACTCAATCAGCAGTGAGATACACAGTTTTAAATCTGTTGCAATGAATCTGCTTAATTTCTATTGCATTGCATCAAATACTCAGGAATTTTACAATATCTACCACAAATTGATATGTTCCAATCGGCAGTGACATATAAAGTTTTTTAAGTCTGGTTATCAAACACACTGACTTCTGCCTACATATTTATCAAGAAAGCTAGCTTCATGTATGCTTCCATACATTCATTGACGTCCTAGGTTCAGTTTCCATCATGACGTGCAAAATTGAAAGAAATGTATTTCCTTTACCCTGAAATGATAAATTTCAATTCACATAGCTATTTTGTCATTTATATAACTTGTCCATGAGGGTGAAATCGGATGAATGATGTCATCTGTTATCTGTCTAATAATGTTCTAACGTTTGTCAGTCTTTCTTACCTCTTAAAAAATATATGGGAATTGGAGTCTGCTACATTTTAATGTAGCCTGGAATTTATACGTAGTAGCTAGTCAAACTCAATTCAGTATTATCTTAAGCATACGCATAATTAATTGTATTATGGTTTTAATGTAACCTAAGATTTACACATAGTAATTAATCGAATTCAACTTGAAATTACCTTGAGGCATATTTGAAAACAATTTAGTATTTATTGGCATCTAATGAATAGTTTACAGTATATGTATAGTTACAATGATCTCTATTCTCTTGTTCATATGTGGATGCTTTCTCTTAGGGTTTCTCTCTTGATAAGAGCATATTGATGCTTTTATCACATATCATTGTATGATATTACGCATGCAAAAAAACTACAATTACACTGCAAAAAAATTGTGCATAAGGAAAACACTGAACATGAATCTCCCCGCCTTTGTTTTCAATGTTTCTTATAATTAAGAATTTAGATAATAGTTGCATAATTTGTATCATTTACCACAAAGTCTCCATAGTCAAAGAGATCTGGATATTAAGCTTCTGATTGATCAATGACATTTGGGCACAGACACAAAATATAAATCGAAGAGATTACAGAGGGATAATGGATTTGCAGCCACTAGAATTCAAAAAGGAGAAAAAGTAGTCCAAGCCGTTGCCAAGATGAAAACCAAACAGTCGTGCGAAAAGGAGTTACGAGTTAAGCCAAAATGGCTGATACATCGTGATTAATGCACCGCAGGAAATTGGGTTCTAATCCCCGGGAGACATGTTAAGTGTTGAAATTGGACAAAATACTGCTCCAACTCTGGGTGCAGAGTACCTCAAGGAACAAGGCCTGGACAAGTACTGGAAGAGATACCCCTGGGTACTGCAATCTAAGCCAAAGGTTACCCTCCAAGGAAAATTTACCAATAAAAAGATGCACAGCAAGAAATGCACACACAGCTAGATCAACCTCATCAAATACAGTTTTAGCTTCAACCCACTAGCACAGTTGACTTTGGAATATGGTTACTGAGTAGTGTGGGGGTTTTGCCATCAAAGAGTTTCATCGAATCATTGTTTAAAACTTTCCCATGATCCCCTCTTTACTTATTTCGGAAAATTTTGAAAAAAAAATCTCTCAATCAATGATTTCTACTTTAATATTACTTTCATAATTAATACAAAAAACACTAATACCAACATGACTGATTTTACCTGATTAGTTCTTTCACATAAATTGAGTTCATCATTGAAGAGATAATGGACAAAAGCTTCAAGGTTGAACCCCCGGTGGCGAAGTGGGCGTAATCTAAGAGCATCTATTGTCTTCTGGGCATCCACCTCGGAAGACTCACCCTCACCCTGAACTTCTACAAGGAATTTCTGCAGATGGCTAACGCTCATAACACCATTTTCAGAATAATTTTTGAAAATGTCTTTTATTTCTCTGGGTGGTTCATCTGAGCCTGCTCTGAACTTCCTTCTGAAACACCCACAAACTCTGTATGCCTCCATCTTCTATATTGACAAGAATTTTCACACATATGGGCATATTTGTTCAGTGTCTATCACCATTCACATCCATTCCTTGTGAAGGACCACGATATGCACAAAATTCAGCTTTTTTCTAATGCATCGGTGAGCATCGAAGTATCATACGGAGCAGTCCCAATGCATACCAACTATGATTGGAAATACAGTGACATTTTTCTAGTCGGAAAGTCAAATCGTGCGTGGAACAAAAATAAAAGGCTGTGAATATACCTGAAAAAGATTGTCAGGGGTATTAAATGATTCCATGTGTTGCATTCTTTCGTTAAAAGGTGGTTATTAAGATTTTCATTAATTTTTTTAAATGGAAAGATAAATAAGTTGTACTATTAATTCCGGTAAATTTATTATGAATCTAATTATTAATTTTTTTCATATTTTTTAATTAAAAAATAAATATTTTATTTTGAATGTATAAATAATTGGTTAGGTTTTTATAATATTTAGAATTGAGTAATATTTATTTTCGCATGAGTTGAGGGAATGAATATTCTTTAATATTAAGTCAAGGGTTAGAAAAAAAAAAAAAAAACTTTTAAATAAAGTATATTTTAATGGATGTGACATATCTGTCAATTTCACTAATTAAAATAAAAAATTATTTTTCAAAAAAATTATCAAAAGTTTAATGTATGAAAAATATGGAGAACAATTATAATAAAAAGAAAAATATTGACTATCTCGTACTCCGCATTTAATTGTATTTCAAATATGAAACATATATACTTTACTTTTTAAATTTATCCACTGAGACGTCCTTTGATATCATGTGTAGAACATACAAGTATACATTATATATTAATGAATAATTTACTTTTAATTAAAATTTAGAGTATAAGAAAACAAAGATACTTATAATTTATGTCAATATTCATCGTACCCAAGGGTGGTAGGGTTGAATGTCCATAAGTATAAATAATTAATTAGCAAAATTTGATGTTCATATAAGTGTTATAAAATATTTTTCCTTAAAATTATGAAATTTTGAGAATATAGTATAATTTGGGGACCAACATAATAATGTAGTTAGATTGAAATTATCTACTACCAATTAACAGAAAATAAATTTAAAAAATGATGAAATTAAATTGATATCTAGTAATATTTTTTTAATAAATTTATTTAAGATATCATTATAGAATTGATTAAATTATATAAATAACATATTTTATTTTATTTTATTTTATTTTGAAGTCTATTAATTTCAAAGCATCTATTTTGGATTTATCACATAATTTTATTTTTGAAAGATTCCATATTGATTAACCAATCATTATTTTTTTGAAAAAATTACGTTGATTAGAGATTAAAAATATATATGGTGGAAATTAAAATTATGTTGATTGTGTGTATCTAATCACCTTCCCCAAGCAAAAATAAAAATTACTTTATGAGAGTTAAATGAGTTAAATGGGCATTGAATATAAGGTCAAATATTTTTATTGGCATTTCAAAATATTACTCTTGAAAACCACCACCACAGCGATAATGGTAGGTTATCCCTATCAATATAATTAGAGAGAGAAAAATTGGTAGATTTTTAATATATTTGTATTAACAAATAAGAGCAAGCTAGTGTATTATCAAAATATCATCAATTCTAAACTTAAACATTCATAAGGTTGTTAATTTTACCAGTAGACATACTTGCACAAACACTTACACTCAAAATTTGATTCATAAAATCTTAAATATTATAATTAACTATCTCAACAAGTAATCTCGTGTGTTGTGGTGCAACGGTTAAAGCGGATGCATTGGCATAGTGGCAACCCATGGTCAAATTCTGTCAACGATTAAGCGACCCACAACAGAAAATATATATTAGTAGATTGGCATAATGAAAATACAGGGACCGAAACCCCTACTTGTATCCCAGGTAAGTGTGGGCCCGCCAACCCCACAATTGTCACGTATCAAAAAAACTATCTAAACAAGTAAATAAGAGTGTTAATGAATCATATAGAAAGGGGGGAGGGTGATTTTGTCTCAAACATGTTATTTTATTTTCTAAGTGCTTTGGTTAGACAAAATAAAAGTTGATATCAAAAAGAACAATTACAAATAACACCTCACCAAAAAAATTGGGCCCAGCACGAGGTTATGTGGCTGCAGTGATGATAATTTGGTTAGGCATGTGCTCTAATGTATAAATATTAGATTATGATTTGGTTATAATGTCTCATTTTGAATAGGGTTTGTTTGTAATGTTTTTATTTCCCATAAGCGATGGGCACTATGGTAGTATTAGGGTATGTTCCCCTCGGGCCTTTTTTGGGTTGTCTCATTGTAAAATTCTCTGATAAGTAATCATTTTTGTATACTTTTGATGATAATAGATGGATGAGGGAACCCCAACCTTTAATTATCTATCTTAAAAAACACCTCACCAAAAAAAAAGATTAAGGGAATTACATTGTCTACATAGGTTCCACAAAAACCATTTTACTTTTAAAAAATATTAAAAATCGTCATATTCTCAAAATTAAAATTTCATTTGTCTTTCATATGTATTGTTATATATTTAATTTATGAGTTTTGGTGAATCTATCTACCCGCTTATAATGAAATAACAAGCAAAAGGGTGTTGAAGTGAGAAAATTACATTATAACCCATAAACGAGAACTTTTTACTTGCCGAATAAGTGGTGCAACACAATCAACAAGAAGTCGACATCAAATGAGCATCAACATGACCTTCCCTTTAGCAGGGTGAGTAGTACAAACCTTTATAGGTAGTCGGATTCTATAATACCACAATTATTTAGACAGGGGAAGGTAGCATACGTTGCCCCTACTTTGATGATAGGGTGGGATCTTTTGAGAAAAAGACATACTTGTACCCTCAAATTTTGAATATCACATTGAATGTAATACCACCTCAAACTCTCAAGGCAACAAGAGTGGTAGGGGAACAAACATTTTTTGTCAATGCAAAGCAATAATGTGGAATAATGAGACATCAACTATCCAAGGCTAAAAACAGTGGTGGCAAAGAAGATAAATTAAAAACAAAAGACACTAAAGATGAAAGAAAATAACTATGCACAAAATAATACAATAATGAAACAAGACAAGAAAAGAACAACAAATACACACCATATTTACGTGGAAAACCCAAGAAATATACCAGGGAAAAACCACATGGCAAAAGATCTCTTTGTCGTACTTTATTAACAACAAAATCAGAATTATGATAATATGTCTAACCCCAAAGGGTCGTGGTTATTTTATAAAGGCCAAAGAAGGATCTAGAAATCATGATGTATGACTTCTAGAAGAGTTGTACCATGTCGTACAATATAAAAGCATTGTATCACGTTGGATGGGATTGCCATATACCACACCACAATGCTGAAGAACTAAATATTAACTTTGCCTCCTAACAAAAGAAAGAAGAATAGAACAAGAAGCTTTCCACTATTCTGCCAAATATAAATAGTTAAATCAAGATAGAACTATATCCCAAACATGGTTTATTAGGACAGAGGGGATAGACCAAAATATAAATAAAGAAGCACATGTGCACCATAACCAAAAGACCATAGAGGAGATCCATGCCATAGATACATCAGTTGAAGAAGATAACATGGGAAAAATCTTAGACAATGAGGAAATATATAACCCCATATCAGCACCATTTTTTGGATAACAGAGCTCTATGTAAAGGAGTTATTGAAAATCAAAGAGAAGGTAGAGTGACTGGAAGTAAGGTAACAGATACAACAACCCAGGTAGAGGCCATGAAGGAGGATAGGTGATCAAAGCCAATAATAAAAGAAAGAGATGTGGATGATATAAAACAAACTATGGATGGTAAAGTGGGATTTTAACATATATGAATGCCAAGCGACCAATCAAGAGATTAAAAACTATGTGAGAGAAACTTTAAACTAAGCACATGTGGACAAAGCAAATTAGGAGAAAAAAGCAATACTACATGACTGAGTTCAACCCTGCTAATGAGCACGACCAAAAAACCTACATAGGGCAAAAATCAAATGGAGAATGAAGATGCTCATAGCTCAATTGAGAATTGGATCACACTAACTCCAATGCGAGACATGTAGGTAGAAGATCTCAAAAGAGAAGTAGGAAGACAGGATATGTCTTTTTTTGCAAATCAAGTGTGGTTGAGAGAAAATGACATTAGATCATGGAGTGCTCTGCATAGGACGACATCTGAACTACATAATTTGATAGACTACATGGTTTTTTATGTTCATTATATTTGAAGGAGAAAACATTGAAAAAAGTGGAGAATTTCTAGCTAAAATCCACAATAGGAGAATGAACCTTCAGAAGCAGAACAATCGCAAGCTTTGAACTAGGGCCCAACCACTCAAATCTTCTCTTTTTATGGTAGCTTCTTGACTCCCTTGGTTATGATTTTTGATTTTGAGGTCCCATAGACTATTTTGGTATCATGGATGTTAATATGATTGAGATCCCTGAGGACAAAGTTAGTGCCCTTTTGATAAGATGGTGTGTTAGAACGTGAAGCATGGTATTACTTTAAACATTAATGGGGCTTAGTGGACTCACTCCTCCAACAACGCACATTAATAAATATGCCATGGTATATTTGGTCCAATTTTTAGGCTAGCATAGATAGGGTGCTCAAATGGTTAAACTGTGTCATGCTTTTCGAGCAACATGTGTTTTTTCTCAATTTGTGATGGACAAACTATCATGGTCCATTTGAAATTTTTCCTTTATGATCATAGTCTTATCACTTACGAGTGGAGTGGGGAAGGGGCCATCTTAAAGTCCCATGCAATCAATTCTTTATGAACAAGTCATTTCTCATATTTGAGGGCACTATCTAACTCATAGCTAGGGTGTGGATTTTGGCTCCACGTCTGCCATATGGTGCCAACTAGATTGAGTGGTGGAATGAGGCGATCAACCACACCGCCACCTTCCTCTGCGACCATGGCAAGCACAATGTGTGTGTTAAGAAGCAGGTCAATGGTGTTGTCATCAAGGAATACCAAAGGATTTCCTCCATCCTTGAGCAAAACCCTTTTAACTCGCACTTACAAGCCATCTTACCTCTCTCAAACACAAGATCAAAATTGTTGATAGCCATGTGGCCAGAATGGCATAAATTAGAGTCCATTTGTACTGGGTTGAAATAGGGGACCGTGCCTTAAAGGATTTCTTCAAGTTTATCAGGGCCAAACAAGCCAAGGAGCATATCAAAGCCATTAAGCTTGTGCATAAGTGACTCACCAATCTATCAAAAAACTTCTTGGCTTTTCTAGACCACTACAAATAGTGTGCCAAGCCCAATAAGATTTGACAAAAAGAGCTTAAGCTTTACATGTATACTTGGATGTGGTGCCTTGCAAATTAAGCCTTTTAGACCAAAAACACTGTGATGCTCCTCTTTCTTCTGAGGAGCTCTTTCACACAGTGCAATGCATGGCCAATGACAAACCACCAAAGATTGATGGCTTTCCTTGTGAATTCTATAAAGCTATTTGGCAATTTGTAGGCCTTGACCTATTACAAGTTTACAATGAAGCCTTAAAAAATAAGTCCTTAGGAATTGCATAGATGCAAGAAAATGGGGGACAAAAGGGGGGGCTTAAAGCGACGTTTTTTTTATGAAAATAACAATAGTTGAACTTGGGGAGAATTTTAGAGACACTTGGAAAAAGAATTTGACAATAATATAAGAATATGAATTGTGGAATTTCTAATCTAGTTTCTAAATTTTTTTTTTTCAATACCCATATGATAAAAGTGTGTCAAATTGATGCATTTATATCAATGGCTTGGTACATTTTCATGAAAAGATAAGGATATTGCATGTGTACAGACATTTTTTTTGAGTAAACAAATAAATTTTTGTATGAAATTTCATATATGGATAGAGGAAAAGTTGAAGATTGTTGAGAATATTTTTTTATTAATTTTTTAATAAATAAATAATTTTATAAGTCAAGACAACTAAAAAAATGAAACTGCAAATGTATGAACACAATTTTTTGACCTTAACTTCATGAAAATATTTTTTTTACAAATAGCCAACAATATGTAGATTGTTGAGATATGAGTTTTATAAATTTTTGAATAACAGTCAAAATTTTATAACAGTATTTGTAACGATATATATCATGTAGGTTGGTCCATGACAAGGTTTAGGCTAGGTTCGGACCCCCCAAGCCTAAAACCGAACCAGTTTTGAAGGGAAAGCAGAAAAGTCAAAAAAGTCTTTTTGAAAGGGCATATGTCCTTTGCTAAAGGGCGTACACCCTATGTAGTAGAAAGGGCATACACCCTTTGATTCACAAAATGTTTTGGGGTGGATTTTGCTTGTTCGTGTTGTAGATATTTAGTAAAATAAATTTAAAGTATAAGAATATAAAATGTATATAAATTAAATGTAAAATTTATATTATATTATATTTTATATTCTTATACTTTAAATTTATTTTACTAAATATAACAAATTATGACCACTCTACATTTTTTGAAATCGATTCTAGAGCTATAAGAGTTATCATTTAGAAGTTAGTTTTTCAAAATTCATCCTCGTCAATACTTAGTTTTCAGAATTTCAGTATCGAAAACTGACTAAATATTTGACTTATTAAGCTCTAAGCTTAGGTATGGATGTCATTGGTCAAGATAGAGATAGGGAGCCATTTATATAAAAAGGGGCTCAATTATGGATTGGTCGAGATATAGATAGGGTCTATGGTAACACAAATGCAACACCTACGTAATATGATGGGATGGAGCATGCACGAATGCATCGACCTATCTCGATGGATACATCCAACCCTTGGTAAAAACCCAGATTGTTATTCATATATCATATTCATGGTCTAGGTTCTAATGTTAACATTGTTCTAGGTGGTGATATTCCCAAACTGAGGCCCAATCGTACTTTGAGTATGCCCTAGTCCCCAATACAATAAATCAAAGGATATCGTAGGAATGGGGGTTACACCATAGATATATGGGGTGCACCATTCTGAAGGCCCTATCCCAATTTCAAGCCTTCGCCACCTGATAAGGCAAAAGAAGCTTGCCATACCTACTTCATCAATGCCAAGGAGTAAGGCGAGGGAAGCTTATGTTCTTGATATCTAGCTTTGCTTCACCTAATAACATATTAAGGGAAGCTTGCCTTCCAAATAGATAGCAAGGGAGTAAGGGATAAATATCAAGGGAAGCTTGCCTTATCAACATCTAGCTTTGCTTTACTTCTGGATTGAGGCATAACTATCGAGGGAAGTTTGATTCCCAATAAATAGCTTTGTTCTTGCCCTACCTACTGAGTTATGCCCTTCTCGATAAGGCAAGGAAACTTGCTTCTCGATATATAGCTTCATTTTTGTCCTACATACTTTCCATTTCTAGAATAGATTCTTAGCTATCAAGGGAAGGTTGCTTCCCGATCTATAGATTGCACATATTCTTTCCCGACCACTTAGCTTCTGTCGTTGGCAAGGGAAGTTGTTTTCCAATAAATAGAATGAGAAATGAAGTTTCTAATCATGTTATGTATGTAATAGATCTATATCATTAAGTATGCCCTACCTACTTTACCTACTTGAGTATGCCCAACACGATTGAATACCTGAGCTATATCTTGATCTTGAGTATGCCCTACCTAAATACCTGAGCCATACCTGGATCTTTATCATGCCCTACCTACCTTCTTGTACTTGAGTATGCCCTACCTAATTTACCTACTTGAGTATGCCATACCTACCAATCTTTCTTTCCCTACCTACTTGAGTATGCCTTACCTGATTAATACCTGAGCCATACCTTGACCTTGAATACCCATATATAATCCTAACTGTGTCTATCTTACCTTAGCCATATCTTGAATACCCAATACCCAATTGAATACCCGAGCCATATCTTGAAAGGAGAGGGGGCATTATCATGCTTGAAAATTAGTAGAGGGGACATTACCAGATCAAGGTATAAAGGAGAAGAGGCATTATCAAGGGATGCTTGAAAGTCAAGAGGGGGGCATGATCACCTATATAGATAAAGGAGAGGGGGCATTCTCACATATATAAAGAAAGGAGAGACTAGGGACAATCAGGCAAAAGGATTGAAGGCAGATTCAGGTTGAATTCCTAAATAATTTGTGGTATTTTCGATCAATGGATCTATCAATATGCATAAATGATTGGCCTGTGGCATGCGACCCGTAGCATACTTGTAATCATGATACGGTCACTCATACATGACATCTATTGCACACCTAGTACTGCGTATAGGTATGCAGTCACTCAAACATGACATATACCTGTAGTCATGATACGGCCACTCATACCAAACATGAATGTAGCTAATCACCCTAGTACACTCCATTCAAAATAAAAGGAATAAAAACACCATTCAAGAGTCATCCTAAAAATATATATTTCACTCTGAAATAAATGTCAAATAGATGGGTTAATCCATGCATGCTTCGATTTGAATCTCATGCAAGCATGACCTGACCGCTTTACTCCAGACTTGCAAAGAACAACGTCATCTTCTAACATTCCAAACTCACATAGAACACTACCATTACCACAACCACTACTATATAGAGTAGAGGGGAGTGCTTTCAAAACCCATTTTCTCAAGCTCATATCAAAATCACTCACATCGTTATCTCCCTCTCGTCAAACCATATGGAGAGATGGGGTCAAGCGCATAAATCATCATTCATCATTGTAATCACTATCTCTAGATCTCAAGTTTCCCCCCTCCGCCAACGCCCGCCCCCTCCCCCAATAAGGTAGGGGAAGCTTGCCCTACCTACTTCATCTATGCTAAGAAGTAAGGTGAGGGAAGCTTGCCTTCCCGATATTTAGCTTTGCTTCGCCCAATAATGTATCAACATAATGAGGGAGTGATTATGAATGATGAAGGATGATGAAGGACAACAATAGAGCGATTATGGATGATGAGGGATGTGGAGTGTCAATGATGGAGTGATTAGGGATGATGAAGGATAATGAGGGAATGATTAGGGATGATGCAGGAGTGCCTGAGGACGATGAGAGACGATGAGGGTTAATGAAGGAGAGATTAGGAATGATGAGGGCCAATGGAGTGGTTAGGGATCATGAGGGACAAAAAAAGATGATGAGAGAGTAATTAGGGATGATGACAAAGTGACTATGGATGATGAGGGATGATGAGGGAGTGATTAAGGATGATGACGGACAATAAGGGTCGATTAAAGATTGTTTGAGGACAATAAGGGATAATGAGGGTTGATGAGTGTGTGACTAATGATGAGGTCCGATGAGGGAGTGATTAGGGATGATAAGGGATGATGAGGGTCGACGAGAGAGTGATTAGGGATGATGAGGGGTGATGAGGGATTGATTAGGGATGATGAGGGTCGATGAGGGTTTGTTTAATGAAAATGTGAGCCGATGAGAGAGTGATTAGGGACGATTATAGATGATTAGAGACAATAAGGGATGATGAGGTAAAATAAGAGAGTGACTAAGGATGATAAGGGTCGATGAGGGAGTGATTAGGGATGATGAAGAATGATGACGACCGATGAGGGGGTGATTAAGGATGATGAAGGACAATGATAATCGATGAGGGTGTGACTAGGGATGATGAGGGATGATGAGGACTAATGATGGTGTGATTAGGGATGATGATAGATGATGATGTACAATGAGGTTTTATGAGGGAGTGATTAGTGACGATGAGAGAAGATGACGGTCGATGAGGGAGTGATGGAAAAAAATGAATGATGTTTTGATTCCTTATATTCTGATTGGAGTGTACTAAGGTGATTGGCCTCATTCATGTCCAGTAGATTAGGTAGGGCCATGATGGATTACTCTAGGGAGATTATCATATGATTTCCATGGTTGAAATAAGATATTATCAAGTTGATTGTGTTATTTAAGTATTAAGCATTGGAGTGTTGATTATGGAGTGACTCACTTATATCTCTCTCCTACCTCCTCACTAGTGAAAGAAGATCTATGGATCCACACTGATGTTGGGGTGTAAAAGTGACCCAAAGGTTCTATCCAAAGCCCAACTCTTCCTTTACCTTTGCTTTAATAAATGACAGATGTCCCCAAATCTAGATAGTTAAGGGTGAAAAGAAAGAAGTAAATGTGAAGTTATCATATTTTTATTGAGGGTTGGACATATCTGTCGAGATAGGTCAATGTATCAATGCATGCTCCATCCCATCATATTACGTATATGTTGCATCCATGTTAGCATAGGACCTATATCTATCATTCATCTTTGTTTCTATCTCGACTAATCCATACTTGAGCCCCTATCTATATATATGGATCCATATCTATATCTTGATCAATGACATATATACCTAAGCTTAGAGCTTAATAAGTCAAAAATTTAGTTAGTTTCCAATCCTAAAATTTTGAAAACTAAGTATTGTCCAGAATGGATTTTGAAAAACTAACTTCTAAATAGTAACTCCTACAACTCTGGTATTGATTTCAGAAGATGTAGAGTGGCCCTAATTTGTTATATTTAGTAAAATAAATTTAAAGTATAAGAATATAAATTAAATGTAAACTTATATTACATTTATTTTACTAAATACCTACAACACAAATAATTAAAATCCACCACAAAACATTTTGCAAATCAAGGGGTGTACGCCCTTTCTAGAGTGTATGCCCTTTATTAAAGGGCATACGCCCTTTCTAGATTGTATGGCCTTTAGCAAAGGGTGTATGCCCTTTCATTCAATATTTTCAACCATCAAATATTCCCTCCAAAAAATGTGTTTCAAAGGGCATACACCCTTTGCTAAAGAGCGTATGCCCTTTGTGAAAAAGGGCATATGCCCTTTGCGAAAAAGAAGTTTTGTGCTTGGGATCAAACCAATTCAAATTTGTTGTGATTTTTTTTTAAGGGTGTACACCCTTTTGAAAAAGGTGTATACCCTTTGCAAAAGAAGTTTTGTGCTTTCCATTTTGTCATGTTTGTTGTCCCTCAACTTTGTGCATCCACCCAACTATCATCAATAAAGGGAATATTAAATTTCATCCCCAAGTATGGAGACCGGGAGCTTATTACCAATTGGCATCCAATCACCCTTTTGAATGTCTCTTATAAAGTCATTGCCAGGGCCATAGTGAATCACCTTTGCCATATTCTATAGCAATCACCATACCTGAACAAATAGATTTCATCAAAGAATGAATATACTAGATATTTTAATTGTTGTTTGGGAAGAAATGTAATGAGCTTGGGCCTCTCGCTAGACTTTTTCAAGCTTGATTTTGAAAAATCTTATGATTGGATACAATGGCCATTTATTATCATTATGCTTACGACTCTAGATTTTGGTCGATTCTCTCTCGGCAGTGCAAACTTTGTTTTTTGATGCATCAGCATGTCTTACCATCAATAGGCATAAATCTGATAGTTTTGGCCTTTTTCACTCTATTAAATAAGGTTTCCCTTTAGCTCATGAATTACATCTTTTGGTTACCAAGGCATTTGGTTATCTTCTTACTCACAAAGTGGATCAAGGACTTATCTTGGGTATTGTTCTTCCTGATTACTCCTCTCAGCTCATTAAAGGGCATTTTTCAGATGATACTTTCCTTACCCTTAACAAGCAAGAAACTTCCTTCAAAGATGAACTTTGATGCCTTCACATCTTTTGCAAAGCTTTAGAGTCTAATTTACAATGGGCCAAAACCCAATGCTACAAACATAGCATTCTGCCTTACATGATGCCTTTACCTGAATGGCTCCATCATTATTAATGGAAGTGGATACAAAAATGAAAGAGATTTATATTCCTTGGTATTCCTTTTACTTTTGATAGCTCTCCTTCATATTTGTGTCAATATGTTATTGATAGAGTGAAAAAGGTTTCATATTGGATTTCCAAACCTCTCATTAGCTAGTAAATTTCAAGTTTGTACCAAAATCCTCATGACCACTCATGTTTACTACTCCTCATGTTGGGCCCCTTCCAAAGCCTCGTATGATAAATTAGCCAAGGTTCTTAGAGACCTTCTTTGTGGATCTTCCACACTAAGCTTCACCAACACATACCCTTTCAAGTCAAGGAGTTTCCCTCAAGTTTTATGTCATAAGAAAACACCTAAAATGTTGTTTTAATATGTATTTCAACTCTTAAGATTGTCATATACAATATATAAAAGAATAACTCCACAGTTTAAACATGTTACTACTCCATGCATGACTGCAATCAACATGTTTGCATAGAGGTGCAATGCCAAATGTGAAGTTCTTTAATAATAAGGTTGAATCTTGGGCTCTCTTAATCGTTTGTGTATTAGCCTAGTTGCAAAGAATGTAAATATGCAAGAAAAGGAAATAAACACAACCACCAAAAAGAGAGATAACATAAGACATACCCTAGAAAAACTCAATGTGAGAAAACTCCCGCAAGAGTGAATCCATGCTTCCTCATCTCCACTATGTTCTGCAATTTACAAGCTTTTCTGCCTCTTTGAGCTTGCAAGTAAAATAACATCATAGAGTCATAATGATCTTTGCAATTTTCTTTAAAAGATTTGAAAGAAAACTATTGAACTCAACATTTTCCAACTGTGTAGTATTCACTCTATCACCTACGGCTAAGCAACAATGAGAAAATAGTGAACAAAGACTCAAACATGAAAAATAAGTAATGTGAATCCAACTTCGATCCATCTCGTTGCACTTGTTGTTTTTTGATCTTTTTTAATCTCTTCTCTCGTAATCTGCCTTCTAAGACCTGTATTTAAACTCCCCCATGCTTAGAATCCACCCAGCACTTGAAATGAACAACCAAGCATCAAAACAATTCAAATTCCCGCATTCTTGGCTGGCTCTGGAGGCGAACAATCCTCTGGTTTCGGAGTCCAACAGTCGGGCTCCCGAGAAACCCCACAGGTAGAGTATGCCAACTTTAAATGGTCATAACTTTTGCATACAACCTTGAAACAGTGTGCCATTTTTTTGAACTTGTTTATTTTTTGACAGGGAATCCAAATATGTAATTCAAAATTACTTTTGAAACCAAAATATGCTGTTTTAGCTCATACTAGCAATTTTAAGGTCTTAGTATTTCACATATTACACATATTTGACAGTTTATTGTTCTACCAATTGAATTGAATGATAAACATGATCAATTTTTTTATCAAATGCCCAAAAATTACGGCTTTTGGGTCTCACAAAAGCTATAAAAAGAAGATGAATATTTACCTTCTATCACCCAAGTGAGAAACCTACCATATCATCCTTTTGGACAATACCTATTTTAGGTTCCAATATTATCTTCTTTTGGACAATACCAACTCAGGGTTTAATTTGATTAGTTTTTGGACAATGCCTTTTTCAAGTTATAATATATATTAATTCTCCAGTCCCAAAATTTCAGTAACTCGAGTGGCGAGGACTCCTTACCCTACTCCTTTGAATGCCATTTGGATTGTCTTGCTCTCCCCTTCTTGATGCTCTTGCCTTCATCTGCAACAACAACTTTGTCCCACACCTTTTGGCCAATAGGAGCAAGTATCTAAAATCAAAGGTACAAAAGATCTTCTTTGTTCCATATAAAAGGCTCAAAGAAACATCGGTTTTAAAATAAAAAGAAAAGGAGACATCCAAGCAAAAACTTTCTTCCTCAAACTTCAGTGTTACTTTTGGAGGCTATTCTTTGCTCAAGTGTAGACATACCCTGTTGTCATAAGGAAACTATGATCAAATCTACGTTGACCATATCTTTCTTTGCACTTTGCAATTCTTTTAACCATTCTTTCTTTAGAAGAGTAATTTATGCCAAGCTGAATGCTCAGTGTTTTTCATGTCCCGTGGATGGTTGGTCTATCAAATACTTTTGGTAAATACCATCACATCACAAAAGCCCATAATGTCTTGCATCAACAACAACAATAGTGGAAATTAAAACCACCTTGCTGCAAATGAATCAAGACAATTTGTCTACTAGCACTTGATATCCAGGTAATGGGAAACATCTACACAATCGTCACCACAACAACCACCAAAATAGAACATAAACAAAACTAACATTTACGGAAATATGTTAGCAAACCTTTTACGACAAAAAAGATAACCTACTCTAATACCAATGTGATTCATAAACTAGGTGGATATTCCACACTAAGCTTCACCAACACAAACCCTTTCAAGTCAAGGTGTTTCTCTCCAGTTCTATGCCACAAAAAAACACCTAAAATGTTATTTTAATATGTATTCCAGCTATTAAGACTGTCATATAGAACATATAAAAGAATAACTCCACACTCTAAACATGTTGCTACTCCATACATGACAATAATCAACATGTTTGCATAAAGGTGCAATGTCAAATGTGAAGTTCTTTAATCATAGGTTTGAATCTTGAGCTCTCTTAATCGTCTGTGTATTAGCCTAGTTGCAAGGATTGTAAATATGCAAAGAAAGGAAACAAACACAACAACCACAAAGAGAGATGACACAAGACATACCTTGGAGAAACTCAATGTGAGAAAACTCCAACAAGAGTGAAGCCATGCTTCCTCATCTCCATTATGTTTTGTAGTTTACAAGCTTCTCCGCGTCTTGGGCTTATAAGTAAAATAACCTCATACACTCATAATGATCTCTGCAATCTTCTTTGGAATATATGAAAGAAAACTATTGAACTCGACGTTTTCCAACTGTGTAGTATTCACTCTATCACCTACAATTAAGAAACAATGAACAAATACTCAAACTTGTAAAATAAGAAATGTGAATCCAACTTCCATCTATCTCATTGCACTTGTTGTTTTCTTATATTTTCTAATCTCTCCTCTGGATTTCTTCTCCCATAATCTACCTTCTAAGACGTATTTAAACTCCATGCTTGGAATCCACCCAGCACTTGAAATGAACAGAGAAGCATCAAAATGGTTCAAATTTACGCATTCTCAACTAGCTCCAGAGTCCAACAGACCCAACTTCAGAGTCCAACAATGGGGCTCTGAGAAACCTTAGAGCTAGAGTATGCCAACTTCAAACAGTCATAATTTTTGCATACGACCTCAAATGACGTGTCATTTTTTTGAATTTGTCTATTTTTTCAAAGGGAATCCAAATATGTAAAGAGGAATGGGCATCATTGATGTCTATAAAAAAAGTATTGCACTTTGTGCTAAGTGAGTGGTTAGAGATTGAAGGTAATGAGGCTTGAAAAATCTTTTTAAGGCATTGCATTTCTATAGGTACCCCCTATGGTAAAAATAGTTGGAAAAACATTGTTTCCACACTATGTCGATTACCATTGCCCCTATCAGGATAGAAGGTTCTTTTGTATCAAGTAGCATATGGAAAGCTTTTGAAGTTGTCAAACATTTTATAAAATAGGTTAAAGATGGATATTGTAATAGTCTTTCCTTTAACGACCATAATATCTAGTGGTCACCTGTAATGACCAATACTAGTCTTTAGTAGATATGGAAAGCTTTTGAAGTTGTCAAACATTTTATAAAATAGGTTAAAGATGGATATTGTAATAGTCTTTCCTTTAATGACCATAATATCTAGTGGTCACCTGTAATGACCAATACTAGTCTTTAGTATAAATGCCAAGTATAAAAGCTCTACAACTATTTAAAAAATAAATTCACACTATTAAAGATTTGATCTCTTCTCGAGGTTGGATCCCATCCAATCTGCTAAAAGACATATATAAATTACTTAATATAGACTTACCTTCCATTTTGTGTATCCAAGAGTTGATGTTTGATGTCATGTTGTACAAGATGGGCTTATAACCTTTGCATGCATGGTGGAAGGATTGGAGATGGAATTGTGACACTCCACTTAGAAATTTTTCTCGTGGTCTCATTTATCAAGTCATGAGCTCATTCTCTTCTACTCTTGACAAGTTAAATATGTGTTGGAATTTAAATCTTTTGTTTAGGACTTTAACCAGATTTCACAGAATATGGAATGCCAAGCTTGAACCAAGTATTTTTTTAGTGGCGAATCTTCATTAATTCATGAATATTCTATTTTTCGAAGTCGGCATTTGGCGATTTTGTGGGATAGTCGACAGTGTGGGATCGCCTAAATTTTAGGGTATAATTTAAATTTAAGGTTTGGTTCGCCTACTTTTTAAAATAAATTTCCTTAGGATAAATGTATGTCATCAGCACTAAGAAAGTCATTCTAGGGGCATTCACCAGTATATATAATATATTAAACTTTCTGCAACCAACAAACGTGTGACTGCATCATGCAGTCGGATGACAACAAGAAGGTGTCAGACGATAATAAGCAGGTATCAGATGCCATCAAACAAGTGTCTAATAATAGCAAATAGGTGTCAGATGCCTATAACAAGCTATTGGGCGACTGTAACAAGTCGTCATTTATTTGCAGTGTTGATTTGATGGCTTATGTTGAGTGTTAAGGCATAAAAATATCAAAACCTAAATATTACTGCATATTTGGATTCCTCTCAAAAAGTTATGCAATAAAAAAAAAATCATTGCAATCTGAGTCCTAATGCAAGATTTACAGCCTCAGGAAGCTAGCAATTTGGAATTGGACTTGCAAACGGACTTCTGCAAGTCCAATGCCAAATCGCCAACTTCCTGAGGCCGTAACTTTTGCATACGAACTCAGATTGCGATGATGTTTTTTTGAAATTGCATAAATTTTTGAGAGAAATCCAAATATGCAATAATATTTAGGTTTTGGGAAGTTTTTTAATGCAAAAAACCTCAATTTTCCATGTTCCATCACTAAGATCTATGGATGATTGCATCATGTTGTCGCTTGACTGCATCATGTAGTTGAAAGACTAGAGCATGTAATCAGGGGACAACATGATGCAGTTAGGCGACTACATCATGTTGTCCCCTGACTGCATGATGTTGTCACCTGATTGCATCATGCTATCGCCTGACTGCATTATGTTATCACCCAACTACATCATGAATTCAACTGACTGCATCATGCAATCAAGCGGTTGCATTGAGTAGTCGAGTGGCTGCATTATGCAATCAGACGACTACATAGTCCTAGGATGTTGTTCCTACTCAAATTACATTTGCCATGTGCTGCCTCATAATTCACCTACACTATTATACACCTTCCAACATGATTCACCATCATTATGAATCCCATTTGCCTAGTGACCTCCAAGTTATTTTTAATATAGACCACTAAAATTTTACTTGGCTTGAACCCAAGCTCACACATTTTGTTTGATGCCTAGTTTATCAAGGTGTTCTTCTTGGGGAGCGCCTTCTACACATTGGAATTGCTCAACCCAGATGTTTAACTTGCTCTAGAATTAAGTCCTTCAAACATCTTTTTTGCATGTATTTTTTCCCCAACCGTTCCACACAAAACCCTTCTCTTGGTGCATGGTTTTCTTTTGGGATAAAGAATAGTGGTCAATGTATATTGCTTTTATATGGAACTTCTTCATAGATATTATTTTATTTCAACTATGAAAATCTAGGAATTCAACTATTTTTAACAATGAAGAACCAACTTTAGAGTTTTCTTTTAATGACAAGGTGATTTTATCTCTTCAACTCTTATGCAAATCCAAGCCTACACTAAGAAGGCGATGCTTGAGTTTCAACACTTACAGGGGCTACTCAACCATTAGGGGAGTGTTCCCTGCACCATGAGTTGTGTCCCATCGGACTAACCACCTAATGGCTCCCCTTCTTCAGCACTTAGGTGTTGGCGGAGCTGCTCTCACAACTACAATTACTTCTCCACTCCTCAGTTGGGGGTTGGAGTCTATCATTGCCATGTTGGAAGTTTGTTGTTTGCCCATTACAATGGAGTTCCCCTGTGCAAGGGGTGGTCTGGTTGGAAGCTTAGTTCAACCACCTTTTGGTTGGGGCATCATTATTTCTTTGGCCTCCCTTGAAACCTCTCAGGATGGTTGGGTGGCTCCTAATCCTCCTATAGTCGAGCCCTCTGCTTGGAGCGCCCAACCTCCCAAGGATATCTGCCTCCACCACCTTCTAAGATTGTAGCATGTGCCTGAAGATTTGTTATGAACTTTGGGTTGTTGTGCTTTACTAGTATATTTTTGTTTTGAACCGTGTCCTTTCATTGGCGAGGAGTTTGGGTCATGCATACCAACCAACTGCTTTATTAACCATCCTTGTATTATTTTTTATTTTTTATTAATAATGGATATGGTGACACATTCTCATGGTAAATTATGTTAGTGACCATGCCCATCCATTTTCCCCTTAAAATCAAAGTGTCTGTGTATAAAAGAATAATTTTCCCTTTGTTTTCATGTTATTTTCATCATTATCTTGTCAATCCCTTTTCTTTAGGGACAAGAGCATCTTCTAAACCGATTGCGAACCAAACATAGACAAAAATACAATATGGTATAAGATAATCCTTTTCTTTAGAGACAAGTATAATAATATACGCTCATAGATTAACGACGCCATAAATTTTCAACTAAATTATTTTAGAAAGGAAAAATCATAACAAAATAAAAACTAATAAATAATTATTAAAAAAAAAAATTTAAAATGAAACAAAATTATGAGATAAATAATTCTTAATATATTTATTTCAAAATTTCATAAAATCGTATTAACCATTTTTACAAAATTGTTTCAAATCGTATTATTTGAAAGTGCCACGAATTCGTCAAATGATATTGCCTCTACTAATATCTAGCATCACACATATTCAAATGAAGGAGACTAGCATCACACATATTTAAATGCAGGAGAGACGCTCAATATTTGAAATTGTCTTGAATTTATTAAATAATATTTTGTCATTTTTTTTAAGTTATTTTTTATGATAAACTATTAGTAGTAAAGTATATATTTGAATTTAATATCTAATATAAACGAGGTTTTTTATATTTAGTTTAAAATATGGTATATATTTGTAAGAAATTTTTTCTAAAATCATTATATATGTGTTTTTAGATTGATATTTAGGATCATGCTTTTTGATCTATCATTTTATTTTTATTTTGATAATAGATCATAAAAAGTCATTCAAAATGTTGATCCAAAAATATATACATAATGATTTAAAAAGCATTCTCTTACATTCAACATAGATTGTGAAAATATTATTGCTCTTATGATGTATGTCACTCCAAATATGATCATATGCTCAAATTCTTGTAGAAGTAAGAGACTCATTATAAAACCATACGAAAATTCATAACATTTCTAAAATTAACATAGAAGAATTCCTTTGAACTCAACATGAGTTCGGATTCAACTTAAAAATTCAGTACTTGTTGAATCTAAGGCCGTAAGTTTCTTTTTTTTTTTACCCCTATATAAATATTATTGAATTTACATATAAATATATGTGAGTTCCTATAAACTATATCCTTAAAGAATTTCTTATTTTAATTAAGATAAAAATTTAGAAAGACACTATTTATCAATATGTTGAAGCACTTAAAAGATTAAATCATTTACATTTTTAATATTTTTTAATATATATTTATGTAAACCCAATATGTTGGTTTATTCCTAATCAATTAAAATATATTGTTTTATTTTTCAACTCACCAACAACTTAATCTCATATAAAAAATTTAGATTTACCTCACTTAAACATATATTTTAAGACTTCTAATATAACTTGATAATATATGCATATATATTATCACCTTTAACCCTACAATTAAACTATTTTTTACTCTGAAAGAGTGCACATATATGAAATCCATTAACTAGGTTTTCGTTTTCAAAAAAATCACTAAATATTTTATAAAAAAAAATCTCAAAAACTAAATGCATTTAAACATTATGTTTATCGGGATTCATTCACCCTTACTTATTCACGACTACTTTGTGATTATTATGAGATAATTTTTTTTAATAAATAATTATTTATTAAAATTAATTCTATATAAAAATCTTACAATTGAAAAAAAAAAAAAAAAAAAAAAAATTAATTAATTAAATATTTATAAAAAATTGTTATGCCACATTAATAATAAATATAAGATAAGGAAAGTTTATAAAATATTATATGTATCAAAAATTGTGTTAATATGAGATATGGTTTAATATCATCTTAATTTTTAAATCATGTTAATGTTATTTTTGAGGTGTTTTATAAGTTCTTTTAAAGAAAAATCATTATACATAAAAATTAATTAGCAATTGTCTTAAAGATATAAGTTATGTTGAGACGGATGTGACTTGATACTTTGATAAAGTGGGATTTTGTAAAACGAAAAATTATAATTTTGAAGTCATAACTCACACGAAACCCATGACCATTGACCATGTCTTACCTTTTATGTATGAAAAGTTAAACTAAAATAATCTTATATTTCATAAAGATGACGATATAAAATGAGATTTTATATTTCTTCATACAACATAACAATGAATTATACAAAAGAATTACTTTCACTATAAACTTGAACAATGACAAAAAAAAACATATAAAACAGACAAATTACATGTAATGAATATATAAAATTAAATAATAAAATATAATATATATTATTATATATTACATTTTTAAAAATATAATATATTAATAACAATATATACATTATATTAATATAATTATATATATAATTTAATAATGTGCATTAAAAACTTTGATTGATATGAAACATGTTTGAATTCATGTCATAACATTTTCCTCGTTTTTAAACCATATTACTTAATGTCATTCATTTGCGAGGTGCTTTATAGGTCCTCTTGAAAAGAAATCACTATGCATATAAATTAATTATGAAATAAATGGCTTAATATATACAAGGTTAAAGATCCCACATCAAATATATATGAATTAAATGTGTTAATTACATCTAAATTTTTAATTATATTTTAAATGCTTTATCAATCCTCTCAAAGAAATTAATTATGAAATAAATGGTTTAATATATACAAAGTCAAAGATCTCACCTCAAATATATATAGGAATTAAATATGTGTCAACTATATTTATTATTTTATTTATATTTTAGTAATTGATCATAATAATTCATTCTTTTAAGATTGAAGGGTTTATTAAGTATAGACATTTAAAAATGATTTTCAAATATTTATTAATTATAAAATTGTATTGATTTAGGGTATTAGTATATTTATCGATTATTAGTTTAAATTAAGTGTTTGGAATTAAATGTATGTTAATTAGAGATAATTTTTTAACCCATATTTTAGTAATGATTCATAAATACTTACGCTCATGAGATTGAATGGTCTATTTGGTGTAGACACCTAAAAAAAATTCTTAAATATTTGTTATTTATAAAATTGTATTATTTTAAGGTATTGGTATGTGTTGATTATTAGTTTAAATTAAACAGCATTGGCATGTTTTTTTGGTCATTATCATTGTCCCCCTCCTCCTTTCTCCCCCTTCTTCTCTCTTCCCCCTCTCTCACATCTTATTTTAGTGGTCCTCAAAAAACGCATGGAGTAAGTTTCTGAGACCTTGGGTCTTTTTGCCCGTTAGAGTCCCCCAAAGGTTTGTTGTCCCATCTTATCCTCTTTTTCAAATGTTTATTATGGGTCTGTGCATTAATAGGGCCCTAATTTGAATTCAAGAAGTCTATAAATATACAATAATTTTAGTGATTTAGCCACCAAGAGACATTTAGAGGAAATTTGACGGAGCATCTAACATTTATTTTCAAACTTATGTATTGAGCATTTACAAGCATCCTAGAGAAATCAAGAAAGCATTTATAGATCATTCAATTTAACTCTCAATTTCACAGTAGCACCACATAACATCATATTGGTTTGTCTATGTAAGACATTACTGCATTTACTTGGTGTGTTGTTTTCGATATCATATGTATATGAGGGCCCTGATATGCAAACAATGCTTACAAACTAAGGTAACCCTAAACAAGGCCCAAAAATTGATCCTTTTCCTTATTATTTGGAAGTTCAACTACCCTATTAGGGTTTGAAGAAGTGTAATTTCCTAGTGACCAACGCAAATTTTAAAATAATTGAGCGATATTTTAGAAGCCTTGGATTTGATAAACATAGTCATCAAAATCTTTTGCACCTGCTTAACACTTCCCATAATTGTATTGTCTAGGGTTTTGGTGAGGAAAAACAAATCTTCACAATTATGGGGAGGTTCTCATTTCATTCCAAATTTTCTGGGTTGACTTCATCTTATTGTTTGACTATTTTCAGATCATCAAAAAATCAAGATACTCTTCTAAACACTCTCTTAATCATTTTTTTATAAGGTCTAAAAAAGGGCGCAACTCACTAATAATAATATGTGAATACAAACCCTGTCGGAATCAAGAAGTTTGTCTATACATTCTATCACCTTCCATATTGGAGGTTCTATGAGATACAAAAGCAAAAATAAGATACAAAGTAGTGTAAACTAACACTAAGCATCATCACTAGAGTTAAAGACCATCACAATGGGTCCCCACTCCGTAGCCTCGTCCTCCAAGGTGACAACAACCACTGTATCAACAAAGAGTGAATCCATAGAGGAAGAGGAGTTGGTGCCCAATTTTCCACATATGGCATCAATCTTCTTACCCTTGACATCTTCCTTTGCAGCCATGGCCTTCAAAAAAGTTCAAACACGATCAACCCTGTAGCCCAAACTAAAGCCTAATGCTCCACATCTTCATGGATTGCATGAGTGTTGCTAGCCCCAAAGAGAACGTGTTGGACTCCAATCAATTGAACGTCATTGAGAGTTTCAAGTCTATGAGTGGACCGGTTAAGGTCACGCATAGCTTGAAGAATATCGTCCACAAACACACCATCCCCCATCCTAGCAACGTGTTGTGCATGAAACAAATTGGTAGCACGTCACTTAAGTATATTTTATTCCATTATTCCCTCCAAGAGAGAAGTCTTTTAGAACTCAAAAGCTTGCTCTACAATTAGTGTTGTAGACTTATCAATTAGGACACCATGATTAAGTAGTTATCTTAGTTTAAGATTTTCCACAAGCTCAATGAAAGAAGAATGAATGTCCTCAATTGAGAAATTGTGAATCATTTCATTAGTGTTCTACTTGATAGTGTTCACCGAGCAGTTTTTCTCTTTTCTAAAGCGGGTGGTTTTCTTAGAAAAAGGCCTAGTATCCCCACACACTCCCTTATTTTTCTCCATGCTACAAGACGTAAAGATTTACAACCAAAAATAAGCCTATACTACATTAGAAAGTACAAATTTACAACCCCATGGAGCATGTGAATAACAAAGAGAAATCTAAGAGAGGATACCATAAGAGTTGGGGAATTGTAAAGCCTAGACAACCAAGACAATTTCTCCAAAAAATGAATAGGCTAAGAGAAAGCTCCAGGGCATAACAAAACATAATGGCTGAAGGGATAGACATATCATCTATTTTCAATGTCGTTGATTTGTGTCCATATTATGCAAGGCAAAGTAGTGAAAATGCAATCCCAGTTTATGAAGAATCAAATTGGAAATATCAAATGCTTGAAAAGGAGCATGACGAAGTAGAACAGGTGTACGTGCAAAAATGAATATATAGAATATCTAGTAAAATGGAAAGGGCGAGGAATAGAAGAAGCAACATGGATGAGCGTATCAAAAGTTGTAAAACAAGGAATACCATTAACATAGCTCTTAGAAGGGGCATGAACATGAGGTCATGTTTCTTTTGTTACTTAGGGTGTATGATGCAAGAGCATTTGGGTTCAAATGCAATCTTGCATTAACCAAAAATATGACACTTGAAGAATTTGTTTTGTGTTATTTTGTGCACGTTTCTTATTGCACATATGTCTTTGTTGTAAGCTCGTGTAAGTCATGTCTTTTGCACAAGCCTTCTTTTAGTCATTTTGTGCCACCTTTGTGTACATGTGTCTTGTGTAGTTTTTTGCAGCATGCAAGCACACATATGTTTGTAATGTTATACGCATATGTTTTTGCATGTAGCTATATTTGTTGTTTGTCTAAATAAGCTTGTGAAGCTTTGTGCAATAAATAATGTCAACCTTTTGCACCAGCGCAATCTTGCACTGATTAGTGGATAAATTTCAAAAAATTGTCTTCATTTGGTTCCTTGTAGAGTTTGATTACTTTACGCAAAGCAACATGATTGATGAGATTCCTTGAAGGATATTGTTTATCACTTGGTAAACCATATGTTGATTTGTTAGTCATTTGGGGCACGTGTGATAACATGCAGTCATGTTCTTGAGTGAACATGAGGATAACAACACAAGGGTTTCTAGTGAAATTATTGGTTGTGAGGTATTGTGACTTCTTTTGCGCATTTGGTTTGGGTGCATATCCTTGTGATGTGTTACGAAAGGATTTGTTACATATTGTTTGGCATTTAATTCCATAGGTCAAGGAAATTTGATAAGGATATATTTGATATTGCATGTGATGTAGTATGATATGATGCATTACACTTTAACGTGTTTGTGCCTTGGAATTCTGAGAGACATTTAATATTTGTGGCACACTAAGGTTTGTTAAATGTCATTAATGGGTGTAAAACACTTAATGTTAATAGCAGGGTCTTATGCTTATATAAGCATGCATCTACACTTGTGCAAAAGAAGGTTGGGACAATTGAGGTTGGGCCTAATATTGGAGCTTAAGAAATAATTGAGTGATTGTTGCAAAGACTATGAATTGGCAAGTAGAAATCTGCAAATTTGATGTTGTAATGCATTTCATTGTGCAATTTTGGTGGTGTTGTTATCATTGCCTATTATGTTTCCTTGTTATTGAAATCTAATAAAGTTTTGAGTGTGTTTCATGCATTTTATTACATATTTTGATGTGTATTATGAGGGTTGTGTGGCCTAAGTCATCTCTTAATTGAAACCCCTAACCACAATTGCATTAGACACCCTCTACAAGAGGTTCAACCACGTGGTGGTCGCATACCCCGCCTCGTTATGGCAACAATGACTCTGCAAGAGAACTGAATGGGGATAAACGCCACTCCATTTCACTTGGGGATTTTATTTTACCACACCAACAACCGTTATTGGGTAATTGTTTTGCAACACTTGGATTAGAGAAACATATATAGGATGGGCATGGAGAATTATTCATGGAGGATTCATCTAAGTACATTTGCTCTTTTGGAATGCTTGAAGCCTATAAAGTCCTCTCGTAAATTCTCTGTGCGCGCCCCTATCAACTGTTTGGTATTCTAGATTTCATTTGTTTGCAAGAGGTTAAGATTTTAGGATTTGTTTTGCAGTCCTCTTTGAGAAGTATATGGCCTAATGCATCTCACATTTCCACTTCATATGAAGATGAACATGGTAGCATGAGTATTTTGGTTTCACCAAAAATTTCCCCTTTAATTATTGCCTTGAAAGAAGATCAGTCACATCGATTTATTTGGGAATTACTTGACATTGATGGTCATCCCCCAAGGGTTTTCAATGTTTGTGCCCATAATGATGGCACTAACAAAATGATGTTATGGAGATAACTCGCTAATAATTTACCTTTTTTCCCTTGGCTAATTTGTGGTGAATTTAATATGATCGAGAGTCCCAAGGACAATGTTAGTGCCCTCCTGATGAGGTAATGTGTAGGAGAACATGAAGCATGGTATTATTTTAAACGCCGATGGGGTTTGGTGGACCCACTCTTTCGGTAATGTTCATTAACTAACAAACCATGGTTCACTTGGTCCAAATATTGACCTAAAACCAATCAAGTCCTCAAACGATTGAATTGTGTAATGCTTTATGAGCAACACATGTTCTCGCTCTGTGATCCCGATGGACAAGTTGTCATAGCCCATTTGGAAGTTGTCATCTCTGATTGTAGTCCCATCACCTACATATTGGAGTGGGGTGGCGGCCCCCTTAAAGTCCCCTCCAATAAATTCTTTTTGAACACGTCTCTTCTAGTTGTGAGGGCACTATCTGACTCATTGCCAAAGTATGGAATTTTGGCTCCACCCCTGCCATACACTACTTGTTAGATTGAGTGGTGAAATGATGTGATCGACCACATCGCCACCTTCTTCTGCCACTATGGCAAGTATATTGCATGAGTTTGGAGGCAAGCCAATAGCACTATCATTAAGGAATACCAGAGGATTTCCTCCATCCTTGAGTGGACCCCTTTCAATTCTCAAATTTAAGCGATGGCTAGCTCTCTCAAACACATGATCACAGTCACAGATATCCATACAACTAGAGGGGCACAAATTAGAGCTTATTTACATTACACCAAGATTGAGGATCATGCCTTGAAGGATTTTTTCAAATCTCTTAGGGCAAAAGAGCGAAGGAACAAATCAAATCCATCAAACTTGCTCCAAGGAATCTCACTAGTTTACCGAACATATCATCGACCTTCTTAGATCAATGTAAGCTAGTGTTCCAAGTCCATGAAGATTCGGTGGAGAGAGCACAAGCTTTACAAGAATGTTTGGATGTGGTGGCTTGCAAATTAAGCTCGTCGGCTCAAAAACACTATGATGCCCCTCTCTCTCTTGCTAATATTTTTGGAATGATGAAATACATGGCCAATGGCAAGCTGACGAGAATTGATGGCTTTCCTTGTGAATTTTATAAAACTCTTTGGCAATTTGTGGGGATGGGCTTGATTCAAGTCTACAAAGAAGCCCTACAAAATCAACGTTTAGGGCTATCAATAACAAAGGAAATATTAAGTTCATTCCTAAGATTGGTGATCTGAAACAACTTTCTAGCTAGCACCCCATCAACCTTTTGAACATGTCCTACAAAATCATTACTAAGCCTTATAAAATCATGTTCGTTATATCCTCCCTATAATCACAAGACCAAAAAAATGGGTTTCATCAAAAATATATACGCACTAACTAATATAAATGCAGTTTAGGAAGGAATGAAGTGGACTCATGCTTCTCGCTAGAGAACCATCTTTCGCAAGCTTAATTTTGAAAAATCTTGTGATCGGATAGAGTAACCCTTTACTCTTGCTATGCTTCAAGCCTTGGTTTTTGGTCTATTTTTTCTCTTGGCAGCTCAAACTATGTTCTCTTAAGCATTATTTAGTCTCACCATTAATGGGCATAAATCCAATAGCTTTGGGCTCTTCCACTCCATTAGATAGGGCTACCCTCTTGCCCATGCTTTCTATGTTTTAGATGCAAAAGTGTTTGGTTATATACTTACTCATAGAGCAGAACAAGGGCTCATCAGGGGAATTATCCTTCACGATTGCTCATCTCAACTCATCAATGGGCACTCTACAAATGACTCTTTCCTCACTCTCGATGAGTAAGAAGCCTCCTTCAAAGAGGTGCATCAATGCCTTGACATTTTTTGCAAAGCTTTAGGGTCCAATTTGCAATGGTCCAAAACCTAGTGCTATAGATAGAGCATGTTGCCCTTGCCAGAGTGGGTCCAATCTTATCAGTGGAAGTGGATATAGAAAGGGAAAATTTTCAAATTTATGGGTCTCCTTTTTGCGTTTGACAGTTCTCCCTTCAAGCTATGGTAGTATGTTATTGATAGAGTGAAAAAGATTTTTTTTATTGAATGCCTAAGCCTCTTTCCCTAACGGGTTACTTTTAAGTTTGTATCGAAATTATCGTAGCCACTCATGTCTACTACTCTTCATGTTGGGCCCCTTTTAAAGCTTCTTAAACTAAATTAGCAAAAGTACTTAGATATTTTCTTTGGGCTAACGTTAATCAAACTCGAGGCTTCCATAGAGTAGTTTGGTACATGTGTTGCCTTCCTCGTGACAAAGGAGGAATGGGCATTATTGATGTTTAAAGGCAAAGCACTACTCTTGGTGCTAAGTGTGTGACTAGGAAATTTTAAGATAATGAGGCTTGAAAAATCCTTCTAAGGCACTTCATTTTTGTAGGTGCCCCTTATGGTAAATCTAGTTGGAATAAAATTAGTTTGCTAACTTTGTTGATTACTATTGTCCATGTCAAGATAATGTTCTTGTGTGGCTAAGAGCATTTGGAAAGCCTTTGAAGCTGCGAATCCTTTTAAGAAATGGATTGGGGATGGATTTCGAATTAGTCTTTCTTTTAATGACCATAAAATCTGGTTGTCTCCTATTATGAACAATAATAGTCTTCCTTTGGAAGATATATTAGGCATAAAATTCAAAAATGGAAATCACATAGTTAATGATTTGACTTCCTCTCGAGATTGGATTGCATAGCTCTTGCTAAAAGACGTATATAAGTTGCTTAATATGGATTTACCTTATATTCAGAGGATTCAGGAATTGATGTTCGATGTCATGTTGCATAAGATGTGATTACAACCTCCACGTGCATGGAGGAAAGATTGGAAGAATTGTGATGTTGATTTCAAAAACTATTTTCCCAAACTCATTTACCAGATCATGAGTCCATTTTCTTGTCCTCTAGACAAGCTAAATAGCCGATGGAATTTACAAATCATCACCCAAGACATGGCTCACTAGAATTAAATAAATTTGGAATGCCAAGCTTAAGCCCCAAATTTGCACATTTATTTTGGTGTCTGGTGTATTAAGGCCTTCCTCTTCGTGAGTGTCTCTTCCGCATTATAATTACTCAACCCAGGTGCCTGATCTACG
>JARHVA010005636.1:1122500-1140000 GCA_037957365.1 Torreya grandis | reverse complement strand
ATAGGTAGTTTAACCACTAATAAATATTTGTGATATGATAAAGAAATTAAAGTCCAAAAAATTACCCATGTATGAATTTATCACTTTTTTTGAATCTATCATAGATTTATGGCATCAAAAAAATTAAAAAGTGATTGATAATTTTCTCTTAATGACCTTTTTCTTTCCAAAAAAATATGGAAAAATAATTATCTATGGGTAAGGATATAATTGTGTCTTTATATGTGACAAAGGTTCTATGGTTATAAATAATTTAAACCTAGGTTATGACAAAGAACATGGTAGTGGATAAGGCATGTGTAACTACATTATTGAAGTTGCCTAGTTGTCATTAATAAATATCATAAGTGTTATAATCAAAAAATTATAATATGTCATGAAAATCCTCTTCTTGAGTTCTAGGACATAAAGTGTGTGAATATTATAGAATCCAACCAAACCACACTCATGTAGAGATAAGTTATGTCCCCTCCAATGATGCAATGTGAATATACACATCTAAATGAGAGACTCACAGTATCATATCATATGTTACTAGCAAGTAGAAAAAATGTATTTCAATGAATTAACAACCCATAGAATCACTTCTAAATAGGTGTGTGAAAACTATGGAAGGCTACATAAACTTAATGCTTGAAGATTATCTTTGAACTATATATTAAGGATATTGGTCTATTTTCTATAGATGTTCCATGTTTTGTTGATAAAAAATATTTGGTTGAAAATGGTTTGAAAGGTACGATGGTTTCGAATGTTTGTTAGATTAAGTTAGTTTGCATCACAATAATTTGAAATAGCTTCGACAAGGCTGTGATGGTTGAAGTTGGTAATAGTATTAATACTCAACTCCTTAATAATAATCCACTCACTCAAATGTATTATATTTTACATAATTTAATAAGGGTCTTCCCATTTCAATTAGAGTTAAAGAAAATTAAAAAGAAAAACTTGATATATAAAAATAGAGTTAAAACCCACTTGTTCCTAAACAAGTTCTATATTAAATAGTGATGTTAGTGGTCTACCTCAATTAATAAATAGTATAAACAAACCATCTTATCATGTAGTATAATAATATGCAAAAAATAATAAGTAATATGTATCAGTGACTACTTTATTACAGAGTGATTTCAATTATCACAGCTTTGTTGTATAAAACTGTGTAGAAAATATTTATGAATTATATAGCACCCCAGTTTTGTAAACTTGGAAAAATAAGACCTTGGTTGTTCCTCTCAATTCTACATCTTTCCTATTTATATAAGTTTAACATATTATCTCTCTTTTTCCCCTTATTTATAGTATGATTAAACCATTATTTGTCAATATGATTTTGGGTAATCTTGTGTGTGTTCTTGATTTCTTGTTGATCTTTTACTATTACTATCTAGACATCTCCATGATCTTTATAATGTATTTTAGCCCTTGTTGTGACCATAATATCTATGATTCAATGTTAAATTTACCTAGACATTTTATCTTGTATGCCACATGGTTAGTTTATAGTTATATGGTTATCTTAACCTTTCATGGTGAGGTAACTACTAGTCTATATTACTCCATGAACTTGAAGTTGGGGAGAGGGGCACGTAGATTAGTAGGGACATATCATAGATGAATTATTTCCATATATTCATAGCTCTAGATTTAATGGGGGCATGTCATACAGGCATGTCTTCCATAATTTCATAATCTCATATTCATTAGAGGCATGTTTCATAAACATGTTCTCCACACTTATTCAATATGCAAGATACTTGAATTATAGTGAGGGCATGTTTTGGAGACATGTCCTCCACATTAGAACTTAAACCATTTTTTGTATTTTTCCATATATAGTGGGGACATGTTTTTGATATGTCCTATCCATGCTTAGATAGTTTTAAATTGGCTAAATTCCACAAATATATGATTCAGAAATAAATTTATGAAAGAATTATATACATTGATACCATTGTTATACAAGTTTTAGTATGAGACATATCTAAGGTGCATATACTATGCCATGTGTACCTATTTTTACAAAATCCAAATAAATTTCAGATTTTAAATACTTTCATAGATTATCACTTGGACTTTTAGAGACTCTAATGAGCCAATTTACTACATTAGTTGGTTCATGTTTTAGTATGGTTTAGGTGATTAAATCACTTATTATGATAAATTTTATAGGTTGGACTTGACTTTAGTATCTAGATTGACTAGTTTGATAATGTGATATGACTTGGTTCACTAACATTCACCAAGTTATAAGTATGATTGGGTTTCATGATTGAGCTAGTCTCAATTACTATTTGACAATTCACCTTTTCTCCAAGATTGGGGGAATGGACCCTCCTTTATATCTATGTCTCTCTATATATCTCCTTAAATATATATAATTTATAGATTTATATTTGTCTTAATCTTAATTTTAGTGATTCATAGTGATACATATTTCAAATTAAATTCTTAAGAAGCAAGAGGGTGGCATTGATAGATAGGTGTACTCCTAGACCTTACTCTCTTTCAATTTCAATCATTTCAATGATTTAAATTTCATATTATATTCACTAATTATATACTATATCATACTATTGGTTATAGTTAAAGTCACCAACAAATCACTCAAGTCAATCTCAATCAAAGTCAAGGTGTGTTATACATATCTGTCTATATATTCCTCTAATTTAAACTAGTAATCTGATTACTATATTAAATGGGTGAAATGTAGATCATATTTATGAATTATATATCACCCTAGTCATTTACCCTTGGTAAAAATTAGAACATGGTTGTTCCTCAGAATTTTAGAACTTTCTTACTTCTGATATCTATTATGCACCTTGGCCTATCTCTTAGTTTGATCAGTCTTAAGTTGATGACCTAAGACTTTTATCTTTCCCATAATGCTTAAAATCTACTTATCTATAACCTATGCATGTTTTGGACTTGTACCTAATCTTTTCTTCCTAGACACTTGCATCAAAATTAGATGCCTACATTAATGCAAGTGTCCTTCCCTGAGGCAAGTGTGTAATGTCCTAAATTCATTTAATTTGTGAAAGAAATGTATCTTAATGGTTAGCCTAAGTGATATTATAGAATATATTACCTAAAGAGATTTATTATAAATATAATATCAACCCTCATTTATTCCTCACCTAACATAGTTATAGAGACTCCCAACATTCAAATAAAATAACATTCAAAGATCATTTAATTGAATAAGAGGATTCCCTGTTTTCTCTTATTACCATATCAATCATAGGGAAAACACATCTATAGGTCTAAAGTACTTAACGAGTAGCTTAATGACCATAATTACCAAGTTATAAGATATGTCATTTTTGTAATTTTTTATCACACATTTTTTGATTCACACACAAGCCAACATGTATAAAATAACTACATAAGTTTGAGGTCCTTTTTAGAGTATTAGCTATGAAGCCAATGATCATTAAGATAGGGGTCTTTGGGGTAGCTTGACACCATGTTCCCACTAAGCCATGTCTACCATAACTACTATGAAAATGAGAAAATAGCTTTTGATCATTTGACAAAGAGTGACATTATATCACACACACACACACACACACACACACACACACACACACACACACACACACACACACACACACACACACACACACACACACACACATGTACTAGAGTGAAGGTGAAGAATAATCCTAAATTATCTAGGTGGTCACATCCTATTTCAGTAACTATTTTTTTTTTTGACACCTATATTTAATCCAAACACTAGTGTCAACATAATTATCCTAGGTTGATGCAAATTTGCATGGATACAAAGGTATATAATATATAATTTATTTAATCTTGAAAAATATTATTCCAATATAATTCATACTTATTCCAATTTCATAACTATATTAGCATTAAAACCAACTATGTATCTTATTTTTATTACCATTACAATATCTAGCATAGTTCCGCATTCTATTTTTAAAAATATCTCAACACAATAAATTTAGTTTATTATTATATCTAAGTTTTAATATTAAATATCCTAATATAGATCTTTTTATCACCTTTTTATTAATTTATGTATATATTATTAACCTAGTCTCCCATATTAGGATCTATATCCAATTTAGTGTAAAACATATTGAGTATGTGAGATTCTCAGGCTCGATGTGTTGGTTGATGCTTGAATATTTTTTATAGTGTTGCTTGATTGATAAATGAATGATTCAACCCAACAGGGAATTCCATTTCATGGACAATAATTTATCAAGATGAAGTGACATTGGTAAGTTTTAAAAATTGTAAGGGGTGACAGGGCTTTCCATCCAAGTTCATAATTAAAGATGACCACATTTTTTTTAATATTGAAAATTCTGAATTATTATTTATCCTCATTTAATTTATTTTTATTTTTTTTAATTTTCTGAAGATTATCTTAGAAATAATGGGGAAAATGTTTTGGGCCCTTGCTAGATTATAAAATAGTAAAATTATATTGATATTTATGAGGGCTTTCCATAGTAACAAAATTGAAATTGTAAAAGTTATAATAAAAATCCAATGTTATGTAATATGTTTAAGATAAAATTGTATGATTTAAATAATTATTTAAATATTATATTAATAATTACTTATTCAAACAACACAACAACAACAACAAAAAGATAAAATCCAATTATTAACTTTAAAACTCACTATACCAAAAAGAGTTTGAAGAATCTCTTTCTCCCATAAAACAAACTATTTATGTTCTTATTGTTCTAACTATGACACAAAGTTATAATTTATTTTAAAATTCACAATTGAATTGATGAAAGTGGATATAATGAAAGAATCCCAATTCAAACAATTGAAAAAAATATAGTGTAATTTCTTAGAGGTGGTTCACTAATAAAAGAATAATAATTAATAGTAGATATTAATAATTTAAATTGAATATCTTGATAGTAATGTATTTTCCAAGAAATACATATTGAAAAATTGCATTCATAGTAATTCAATGTATTAATGAAAAATACATATAAGGAAACTATACACAAGTATAAATATTTAAGCATCTATGAGAGTTGAGTTGTTATAAAGGATATATAATGTATGCATATAGCATTTCATCTTAAAAATTATTAGAAAGGGGATTATTTTCATCTCAGAATAAAAAGGATTACAAGTGACTTGTTTCATACCATAATTTAGGATTGGCTAAACTATCTCAATTCCCATGATGCTCTCCTAACATGTCACCATTTGGATGTTAGACCATATATGGAATAGGTTTCCAAAGAAATATAATGATGGACCACCAAAATTTACAATGCTATATGACCTAAAATCCTAATATCTCATAGAAAATGCCCAACACATTTATTAATTTGCTTGTTTGAGTTTTGGTTTTAGTATAAAAAATTATTATGCATATTTTGTATTTATATAATTTACCTTATGTTTATCAATATCGACTAACAAGTGAAAATGAGATTGAAAAAAAATTAAATGGTATAATTTTGAAACATGTTGATTAATTGTTGATAATGTGTACTACATATTCTCAAAAAATAAAACTAATGAAAGCCTAAATATTTATGTAATAGGGGTTATTATTTTTTTAGATCAATATCCTATAAAACATAGATTTTAAAATAAATCCATTGATCTGGCTTAATAATAAACATTGTTAAGGTATTTAACCTTTCAAAACTTAAGAAAAAACTGGATGTGTTTTGAAGACAACTACAACCATTTTATAAAATAGATAAAAAAACTAAAAATGGATGCATAGATATGCCTCCTACCTGACTACAAATTTATAGACAAAAACACTAGAAATTAATCCAAAATGATTAATTCTACCACCTTACCATCATGACTCATCAATTACCTAGTATCTAGCATCTTCACTTTCTTGGAAAAACTTCCAATAGGTTCTTCTCAGACTTTAACTTCTAAAATTGGGCCAACCAACACCATCTCCTGACCTATCTAAGAGACCTCTACCAAATAAAATTTTATAAAATTCAACCTCATCTTGCTGCTCCCTTTTTCCTAAAATTTTCTATCTTTACCTTTTTACCAAGGTGGTTCCTTGAAAATACCCCTTCAAATTCATTTGGCTAGCCATTTTATATCTTGTACTCATTTTAGCTTTCACCTCTACATATGCCATTCTTCTATTTATGGAATAGGATTCAACAGAACTTTAATCTCAGTCATCACAATACCTTTATTCTCAATTTTCCTTTTCTCACCCAAGCACACATCATATATTTCCTCCATAAATATAACCATAGCTAAAAATATGGTTTCTAAAACTCAAAAAAATGATAAAGGAATGAAACCCATATTGTCTTTACCTAAAAAGGGTAGAGTTGGGAAAGGACCCAAAGAAAGAGAGTCAATTTTTGTCATGAGACCCACTCTATTCTATTATCAGATGAAGAATTCAATGAACATTTTGATCTACTCTCTACCCATCATTACCATGCAAAGGTTACTAAAAAACAATAAATCCATGTTTGAATTAACATGCACCCATCTACTAAGTGTCAACAACTCCAACCACAAAAATTTCTCAATAGCCTCTACAATTTATACCATGGGTATCCAAAAAACATTAAAGAGATGCATTTTGGAAATGCTACCTAAAAATCTCATCTCATGAGATTTCACTTTATCAAATATCAATATCCAACTTACTAATTCTATGGAGTTGGATTCAATATTTGATAGCGTGAAGAAATAACAAACCTAGGCAAAAAAACCACCTCTGACACCCATTTCAAATAAATCCTTTGCCTTATAAATATACACATAAATATATCATGACCAATTAATTTTCATGAATACCTTCAATATAATCAATAATGATACATTTAACACCAAGCTACCAACTCAATCACTATAAAATAACCCACTGCCACTTCTAAACATAATTAAAGCCCCCAAAAATTTCAAAATGTACCATTAAAAATTTAAATTTAACACCTTTATTCTTTAATTAAACTTAAAAATTACAAGCCAATTTCATCTAGCCCAATACAATCTCCGCATCCTTGTCTCACATTATCAACTTGCTCAGTCACTTGTTGATCAATACTCATATTAGCTTTAAAAAACTATCATTTAATTGATTTGACTAAAGAAATTGAAGCATTTCCATTCCTGAAACTACTCCAGTTTAGGCCAAATTGTTTCTAAAATATTATCATTTTTTCATGATCTATCCCTCTGAACTATCAAAGCCTAGATGACTACCTATGAATCCTCTTCAATCTCTAGAAAAGAAATCCCATCTTTTAAATCCATCTTAATAATAATTGTCATCACTTGATCCTCTACTTCATTATTTGTTCCATCTACTAGCTTTAAAGACATAGATCTTATTAGTGAAACACTATAATATTTTATCACACAACTAGCCCAAGAAGCTCCTAGATTTCCTGTACAAGATCCATCAATGTTTAGTTTGAACCAACCTGGTCCTGGAGGAGACAAAATTTCACCATTTCTATTTTTCTAGTTCTTATCTACAATTAACCCTTTAACATGGGTAAAATTTTGGGTAATAGAATTTTGAAACAGACCCAAAATGGTAGACATTTTTATAATTGGAATACTCAAAATAATGGTGAATAGTATCCCTAAGCCATGGAATATGGACTTTCCTCATGGCATTGAACACATGTTTGAAGCCACATGTCGACCCCCATCATATTGAACACTAAGTCAGTAGCCCATTGAATTATAGATATGTTTCATGAATAAACCAACATATCTAAGTGTGAAAATGATGATAGAGGGTGGTCATCCCAGTGAAATGGACCTTGAGACCTCCAAATTTTAACACTCAGCTCTCTCCTCACTAGGATATCATTATCAAGTTTAATAGGGGTCATTATTAAAGATGATAACTTGTGGAAATTTAAAATTCTAATTATAAAATCATGTTGTATCATGACCATCATATTTTTTGGTCTATCAGTAATGTAATTAATAATCCAATTTGTTTAATTTAAGTTTCTCAAACTATGTAAAAAATATTATACATTTTTGACATCTTTATTAGGGAGTGACTTCAACTATCAAAAATTATTTTTTAATACTGAGGATGGGGCATGTTTTGGATTGATGTGTTGATGGATTCTTGATTATTATAAACAATGTTGCTTACTTGATAAATAAATGGTTTAACCCAATGAGCAATTTCATCAAATCATATCACTTTGTTGTTAAGAATCATTTTCATGTTAATTTGAAAAAATGCAAATGTATAAGCCTAAAATCAAGCACATTTAATTTGATTTACTTACCAATTATTAAATCATTAAAATGCTAAAAATAATTATACTTGTTAAATCATTTTAGTATAATTTTTGCAACATATACAATAAATCTATAATGTTGTGACACATGATTTGATCAAATTAAATAGTTGATATAATGTAATAAACCCAATTAAGATAATTGAAAAAAAAATTATGTTTTATTTTATTAGGAATGCTTTATCTAGAGAGAATCCACACACTAAAGATAAAATTCTCTAGGAGTTGACAAAAAAACATTCAAATATCATGCTTGATATGGAGTGCAACTGTTTATCACACTCACTTAAAAAAATAATTGAAATGTGATTTTTATTTTTCCATTAATGGAATAATATTCATTATTTAAATCAACCATGTTTACCATTATGTGTTTTATATAAATAAATATTACATAATTCTATTAATAATAATTCAAAGTATTAATGCACAATGTTTATTAAGACACTATACCCAAGTATAGATATAGAAATATGCCAAGCAAAAATTAAATTGAAGAGAAATGGATAATCTACGTGGTAAATCATCTGATTAGTCTCTACCAAGTGATGCTAGAGGTATATATCACTATATTAATCAAGAATGGTTACTATAATTCTATGTGTCTTGAGTCAAATTATAATTTGAATTGACGTGTTAATTAGACACTAAGAGTTTCATATTTTATGTTTATATTTGATTTATATGGAGGGCATTGAGGTTTATCTTATCCATAAGTTTCAAATCTCTAGAGTATTTACTTATGATATATTATATGATAATATTAACCATAAGAAATATTGAAAATATTTTTTTAAAATATTATGTGAATATTTTATTATCATCAAATTTTAGATTGCATTAAACAATTTGCTATTAAAATGTAGAAGCCATATGATATACTATATTTTTTTTCTTATATATTATAAATAATATATTTCATCATCAAAATTATAATCCTATAATTTAATTCCTCTACCTTCCCAATTAAAAATAAAAATGAATAAAATGAATGTTTTTTGTATTTTTTATATATTCAATTATTCTGTAATTCTAGTGCGCTCTATGAGCATGTCTTTTTGAAGACAAGCACTGAGTAACATAAAAATCATATAGCTTAACATTTTATATGTAAATGAAAAATTCACTCCATTAGTTTTCCTATTAAAAATAAATATGATTTAATTAAAATATAAAAAATAAAATCCAAATAAATAATGCCAATTTTGTAATTCTATTGCGCACCATGAGTGTCTCTAATTAAAGACAAGCACTGAATAACATAAAAAACATATAGCTTAATGTTTTATATGTAAATGAAAAATTCACACCATTATTTTTTTTTTGATTAAAAATAAATATGATTTAATTAGAATATTAAAAAAAATAATGAAATAAAATGGACGGATAAGTGCTCTCACGAGGGTGGTAGACACTTAAAAAAAAAGCCCCTTGCCATTTATATTTCATTATGTTATGGCATTATTGAAAATTTTATGGTGATTTCTTATGTTTGAAATCTTCTTTTGTGAGTTCTAATGCAACCTTTGCTCCATGCTTTAATTGTCTTCAATGTGTTGGGAGCGTTTATATAGTCCTAACATCGATCATAAAAGTCTTTAATCTTCTGTTACAATAGTCCATTATAACAGTCAGTGTTATCTCTTTTAAATCAGTTATACTTATTTGAATATTCTACATTTTTCACTCTTAAAACTTAGAAATTAGTGATTCATATGAAATAACCAAAAAATAAATTCAATCATTTACAAATAAATAAGTGAATTGGTTCATTTAATCATTTATTCATGTTTAACATACTGAGTTTATATTAGATGCAAATATAACATTTTTTATAGTCATTACAACATTTTATCAAAATTATTATATCAATTTTGATAGCAAAACATCAAAATTTGAGGTTTTAAAGGCTTAACAATATATAAATAAATGTTGAAATTCTTTAATAAAAAATTTCAAGTTAAATTTAACATCAGAGTTTTTGATGTTCACCATTATATTAAAATTAAAATGTAATAACATATATAATTTTAATTGCATGGATTGCTTCATCGGTGATAAATTTCCATGTCATGTCATTCATTTTGATAAACACATACATGTGGAAAGTACAAAATAATGTTATGAACACTAAATTTTCAGTGTCGGTCCAATTTCATTTTAAAAAGAAATAAAATGTTTGCATCATGATGTACTATATTACATTATCACTGTATTACATTAAGAAATATTTTTATCATTGCATTTGTTTTTCAAATGGTTGGCATGTCTTGTCTAAATGCCACATTTTAAAATTGAAATTATATTAAGGCCAAGTCATCATTGCATTAAGATATATTGACGTAAACAATGTATTACTTTTTCAAAGAATCCAAGGTTTTGACATAAGGTTATCGTATCTACATCCATCAATGTATAATCAAAAATATATATTTGCCATATTAAAGTTGTAAACATTCAGAAATATATGTATTAAAAAAATTTACCACTAAACATAAATGAATGTCTTAATTCTATCACTATAGTATATTTGTCCATCTTTTTAAAAATTCATTTGTTAAATTCTCTTAAGAAGGCAGCATATAATTATAGAATTTATTTATTTTTTTGATGATTTTTAAAACTATGATCTTATGATTACGAACTGATATCTTATTCACTTATGTAAATATTTTTATTATAATAATATATAAATATTTTAATTTGCCTAAATAAATATGTAAGACAAAGCTTAATTCTACTAAGCATTTTAAATTTTTATTTGAAGATGAAATACAAATAAATATTAATACTTTCAAATTTTAACATTACGTACTGATATTTTTATATTTAGTTTCATAATTATTACATTAAATATCTAAAAAAAAGTTAACAACACGTTTAAATGTTATAATCTGATTATTACAATTGATGAGAATAAAATTTTCAAACCTTGATAAATAAATACTAAATAACAAAATAAATAGTATTGTAGGAGTAAAAATAAGAATGACACACTACATAATTATATGAACATCCACCAATCCATTATCGAAAGAATACACTTTGAAATACATACTATCTAATTATTGGTATCAATTACATTTCATCTCTCGGTTTGGGCTTTCCAACCCTATGCTAGACATTATAGCTCCATATAAAATCCTTTCCATCTCTATTCAAAGTATATTACCACAACCCTATGAAGAAGATCATTTACGTAGTTGGTTGTTTGTTAGAGTGGCCTTTTTCAATGTCCTCATATCATTTATAGAGTATTCTTCACTATTATTCCATGACACATATTCAGAAAATTTCAATCTTTTCCCAATTTTTATAACCCCCCTCTCGCCAACTAATGGATATGGTGTCACTCTTACCACAAGTTAAGTATGATTCTATTTAATCCAATTTCTTCTATGAATCATTTTGAATCTAGGAGGTAATCTTAAATGAGGCACACATCTTGTCCTATTTGGATATTAACTGGTCTAGGATTTAGGCTAATTTCTTTTCCTACTAAAATACCATCGTGAATACATAGTGACTATTAGTTATAAATACATAATTCATAAATCATATACATATATGTGTATGTATGTATGTATGTATGTATGTATGTATGTATGTATGTATATATATATATATATATATATATATATATATATATATATATATATATACATATATGTCTATATATATATATACATATATGTCTATATATATATATACATATATGTCTATATATATATATACATATATGTATATATATACATATATATATATATATGTATATATATATATATATATACATATATGTATATATATATACATACATATATATATATATATATATATATATATATATATATATATATATATATATATATATATATATATATATATATATATATATATATATATATATATATATATATATATATATATCTGTGTGTGTGTGTGTGTGTGTGTGTGTGTGTGTGTGTGTGTGTGTGTGTGTGTGTGTGTGTGTGCAAAACATGAACTTGTACATCAGTTTATTCAAATCCACATTATTTGTGTAAGGGAAAAATGATTGCACCAAACGATACTAATGAAATCTTTATAGTGCATATGCCATTGCTAGTGCTTCATGCTCTATAATGGTGCGATTGTACTTTGATTGAGACAAACATATATTTGGAAATTAAAGAGAGAAGTTTATGTTTTTTTCCTCTCTTATTATGTGAGTAACAATTCCTAAACACCCACCTAGATAAGGAATGTATTATTTCGCTGAGGAAACTGAATAATCAGGGTGTTGGATATGTTGAAAATAATTATCTTTAAATATTCTCAATTTATCATTTTATTAAAATATACAATGCTTATCTAATATTACTTCCATTGGCCATTTATTATGCTAAATGATCTTGTCTTTCTTCCTATGGAAATATATAATGCTTGTCTAATATTACTTCCATTGGCCCATAAATCTGTGTGGTTCCTGATAAACTGGCAACAATATCACATATGTCCAAGGAACACATACACATGGCTTTACTTGGAATAAGACTTTAAATTATAAAATAACTTATATTGCCATGAAAATTTAAAAATAGAGTGGTGAATGAGTATACATTTCTTCAAATTAAATGAAATTTGTAATTGTTTACGTCTATCAAACATTATACATAAATTTTGGTGTTGTAAGGTCCTTTTATTTTGATAAAGTGTTTATCTTTGACAAAGATTATTATGAAATTATGATTTATATATTATGATTATTGAATTATGTAGTTAATTCATATTTAGTTTAGTCATGCAAGGATTTATGAAGACTTTTCATGTGTTGGAAAATATGAAAAATACCTATTATCAATTATGTTTTGGATTGTGTAGTTATGAAACTATGATGTTTACATTTCATTTATTTAATGTTTCTTTATAAGATTTGATTATGTCTATGAAATATATTAACTTACATCATGTTGAGTCATTTCTTCAAAATATATGAAATAACTACTTATGTATTGAGTCATACGAAATTATCTACGTGTATGTTGATATTCTATGAATGATTGATTATGACTAGTTGATTGAAGTTGTATTATTTGATTAAATTATATATATTTATTTATTAGGTAAGAATAATTTTATGTGTGCATCAAGTGTGAAGTAATAAGAAAATGGATAATGAATGAAACAGACTATGCCAAGCATGGTTATATCACTAATTAGTTTTACCCTTACAATTATCCTAAACACATGCCATGTAATCGGTTGCCTAGTTTACCACCCTTACTAACTTAGTATATATTTTAGGTGGCCAACCTTTAATCTTGGTTAGTGAAAATTGTTTTCATTTATCCTTTAGATATTACATCCAATGTCTAAACTATCTAGTGACATACTGACAGATCATGTATTAATTGCCCTAGTCTTGATCAAGTGGAGAAAGAAGGAAGTCAATCTTGGAAGTAACAACAAAAGCCTCTGAAGCTACCATGCACATTAATTGAAACATGCAAAATAACGTCCCTTCAATGAGGTGTGGTTTGGCAAGTAGATGGTGGTTGGTTGATTATGGAGTGACTGTGTGTTGGAGTCAAACTTTCTTAGTTTAGGAATTTTTTCAATTCATAAAGAATTTAAACTTATCATAAGATAAGGAGAACCAGTAGATAGAAATAATTAGTTAGGATAGTGAAGTCTAGATAACAGGGGGATAACACCCAAGAGGCCTGGATGATGACATGTGGGATTCCTAATAACTTATATTTTATGTTCATTTATAATGAAATTGTTTTATTATTTATTTTATCATCTTGATTTTAAGAGACTAAGACCACTTGGTTTATTCTACCTATTTTATTGTCTTTTCTATGGTTGTGCATTAACATCCATGTAGTTCTTATCTATTTGAGGGCCTTGGAGAGTTGATTCCTGCTTAGTGGAATGAAAATATTTTTGATTTCTTATGTGATAACATATATGATTTTGTGATACTGAGTGATAGTGGTCTATGAGTAGCATCTTCATGGTGGAATAATGTCAAGCCCTCCTATGCTAGGCATGGTGGTAAAATGCTTGACCCTCCTATGCATTTCAAGGTGGAAGATGTTAATCACTCTCGTGATAAGATGTAGACGTATCTTGATTAACCTTCCCATGACTATTGGATGGAAGTAATAAAGTGATTTATGTGCTTGATATAAAATCAAATGGTGGGCCTTGTTATGCTGTGAAAGCCTGATGATGCAAAAAAATAGCACAAAATTTCAAAGACCATAACTTTTGACGTGTATCTCTATTTGAGTTCGTCCATATACAAAAATGATGTGATTTATACATACATGTTTTTCTGATATTTTTTGGAGGCCATACGTGACCATCTAAGGGTCTAAAATTATAGTTTAATGATTTTTCAAGATTTTTGTATTTATAAAAATTATATATTTTTATGACTAGATGTGAAATTTATTTCAAATTCATCCTATAGATTAATTTGAGAGTTTAGATTATTTATAAATATTTTTAGAGTCACACGTACTTGCATGCAAAACTGGCTAAAAAAATAGATGCTAAAAATAGAGTTTGTATAGATTTTAGTTTTTTTATAGATTTTATGAATGGTTTTTAATTATTTTAATTAATTAAATACAAATCAATATTGATTATTGTTTCATATTTTGACCTATGGTAATTTTGTTATCTTGATAGTATTCTAGTTTATTATTTGGTATCCAAGCAAGTTTGAATCTTGGAGTAAGAAATGGTGAGAGGATGAGGAGGTATTGAATACATGAACCAAACTATACAAGAGGTACATAGGCAAGTGTAAAAATTAACTGATATTATTACTAATAAGATAATAAGATAAGGTGGTGATGAGACCGAGGAAAACATAGATCGTGATGAAGAAATTCATCAAGAAGAAGAATATAAAGATCAACCACCATCAATTGAACAGAGGATGGTTCAGATTTTAAAAGGAATAAATGAATGAATCAAGGTTGATGTTATAAATTATTGAGGGATTTTAAAATAGAAGGATTTGATAGATTGGATGAATAGCATGGAATTTTTTTTTGAGTGGAAGACTATGAGAGAGGATAAGAAGGTAAAGTTTTCATGCAAGAAATTGAAAGGTCATGTAATGATTTGGTCGGATCACATGCAGAAAGAGAGATAGAGAAAAGTTATTGATAATATTAATATATGGAGAAATATGGAGAACAATATGAGGGATAAATTTCTTCATATGAAGGGAAAAAAATGCTCTGTACTAAGGAATTTATCCAAGATATGAAGGTGGTAGGTTGTTGTTATGTATTACTAGCAAAGAATGAAGATAGAGAAATGGTGTAAATACTAAAAAAATTATCAGGTGTGTTAAAATAATATGTAGATGTTATCCCTGATGAGTTACTACATGGTTCACCACAAAAGATAGATATTCAACTTCACATTGATTTGATTCCATGATCAGCTATACCCAATCAAGAAGGTTATAGGATGTGTCAAATAGAACATATATAATTAAATTAACAAGTTATTGAATTACTAAGAAATAAGGTGATAATAGAGAATATATGTTCATGTGTAACACTAGAATTACTAACTCTAAAGATGGAGGATGGAGAATATGTATGGATAGATCAATTAAGAAAATTATAATCAAGTATAAGTTTTATATACCTCATTTAGATGATATGATGGATTTGCTTGTAGGAGAAAAATATTATACTAAGATTGACATAAAGAGTGGTTATTATCATTTTCAAATTTGAGAAGGAGATGAGTATAAAATTTCATTCAAGAGTATGGATGGATTATGTGAGTGGATGGTATTCGGATTATCTAATGCTCCTAGCACATTTATGAGAGTGATGAATACATTGCTATGAGAATATATTGGTAAGTTTGTGGTTATTTATTTTGATGATATTTTGATATTTAGTAAGACTAAATAAGAACACTTAAAGCATTTGAGAATGGTAAGGAATTTTTTTAAGAAAGGAGAAGTTGTATGTAAATTTTAAAAAGTGCAGATTATGTAGAATTATTTCATATATTTGGGATTTATAATTGCAATAGATACTATGAGAATGAATGAAGAAAAGATAAAGGTAATTTTTAGTGGTCTATTCAAAAATTCATTATAGAGGTAAGAATTTTCCATGGTTTAGAAACTTTTTAGAGAAATTTAATAAAAACACTAGTAGTATTATGACACCATTAACAAATTGTATGAGAGGGAAGGAATTTGCATGGACTGGAGCAACCATAGAAAGATTTGAATTTTCTAAGAAGATTACAAAAGCACAAATTTTAGCATTACCATATTTTAAGAAAGTTTTTGAATTTTATTATGATGCTTCATTTGTGGAAATTGGTACTAAGTTGAGTCAAGAGGTAAAGCTAATAGCATATTTCAGTGAGAAATTGAATGATGTAAGAACAAATTTTTCTACTGATGATGTTGAACTTTATGTAATTATAAAAACATTAAGATATTAGAGGAATTACTTAGTGCATAATGATTTTATCCCATTTAAATATCATGAGGCATTGAATTATGTGAATACACAGAATAAGTTGAATAGTAGTCATGCAAAGTGGGTATATTTCTTACAGGGATACACTTTTGTGTTGAAACATAAATCAGGAAAACATAATCAGGTAACTAATGCATTCAACAAGAAAGTAGCATTATAAATAAAATTAGACCTTCATAAGTTTTTTATACTCAATAAATAAAGTTAGATATTTACTATACTTAGATTTTTCTATCATTACCTTTTAATATTCTTAACAACCTTGTTCTCAACATAGAAAATGAACTTTAATTAATTTGTATATAAATATGCATAAATGAATATCATATATCATGAAAACTATAGAGTATATATAGTAATTATACAATCATTCATACATTACATCTAATATATACATGGTACTGCATGTAGGTATTCAGTCACTCATACATGAGATATTCATGTGGTCATGATATGGTCAATCATATTAGACATGAATGTAGCTAATAACCTTAGTGCACTCGATTTACACCTAAACCATTAACCATAAATTACAAACCCCTAACCCAAAACACTAAACCTTAAACCATATATATTTAAACCTAAACCGTATACCCAAAACCCTAAGCCATAACCCCTAAACCATGAACACTAAATAATATACCTAAACCCTAGACCCTAAGCCCTAAACTATGAACCATTGTCCCTAAAACAGAA
>JARHVA010005636.1:1115000-1117500 GCA_037957365.1 Torreya grandis | reverse complement strand
TACAAACCTATTTTCTTGGCTTAAGTATCTCATTAGGTTGGTAAAACCATGTTTAAGTTGTTATAATCAAGTATAACACCAATTCTTTCTTCCCAACTCCTCAAAGTGTACTCTTTACTAACCTAGGCTTAAAGTGCATTCAACTATGACTATGTGCCTACTTAGAAAAGGTATGCTTATAGGTGTAATTTATATCTTAGATCCTTATATACCATTTTGAACATATTCCATAGATAATAACCCTAGTGCACCCCATTTCCACCTAAACCATTAACCCTAATCCCTTAACCCTAAACACTAAACACTAAATCGTAAAACCTAAACATTAAAACATGAACCCCTTACCCTAAACCCTAATATATAAACCCTAAACCATGACCACTAAATAATATACCTAAACCCTAAACCCTAAGCCATATCTTTAAAGGATATGGGTCATTTTAATCTATATAAAGAAAGGAATGACTAGGGACATTTCTGTAAAAGACTTTAAGGTGGATTCAAGATGAATTCCTAATAATTTATGGGTTGTTTAATCAATGAGTCTATCAATATGTATAATTGGATAGCCTATAGAACTCAACCTATAGCATATATATAATAATGATATATTCATTCAAACATTACATCTACCCCATACCTAGTACTACATGTAGGTATGTTATCACTCATACCAAACACAAATATAGCTAATCACTATAATATAGTCCATTTACACCTAAACCATTAACCCTAAAACCAAAACACTAAACCTTAAACAACAAAAACCTTCAAATTTTAACCCTAAACACCTTAATCTTTAAGCACTTAACCCTAATACATTATCCCTAGACCCAAAATAATAATACCTAAACCAAAAAACTTAGACCCTGAGCATAGAACCTTAAAAGCTTAAACCCTAGACTTTATGTCCTAGACCTTAAGCCTTAAAACCTAAACTTTAAGCCCTTAACCCTAAATCCTAAACCTTCATCTTAAAATCCTAAATGCTATACACTAAACCATAAAACCTTAACCTTATAGCTATTTAATATTAAACAATAAACTTTAAACACAAAATTCAAAATCATAAACCCTAAACCCCAAACACTAAACCCCAAAACCTAAACCTAAAATCTAAAACCTTGATCCCTAAACTTTTAACACTAAACCCTAATCCTAAAACCCTAAGCACTAAACCCTAAACCTTGAAATTTGAACCCTAAACCATAAAACCAAAACCCTAAAGCCTCAAACATAAAACCATAGACCCTAAATCCTAAAATTGGATAAACCCTAAACCTTAAAACCTAAATGCCAGAACCCAAACAATGAACTCCAAACAATGAACTATAGACTTTGAACCCTAAACCATTAACCTCAAAACCTAAAAATGAAACCTAAATAACAAACACTAAACATACATTGTGGAGACCACACTATAGAGGAATGATGCAAGCATTGGTAGTTCAGCTCAACCTCCTCTCCGCTTTCCTATCATAATTCCCACACAATCACAAAGATTTCAATGTAATGAGAAAACATTCCATGACAAATTTAGTGGCACAAATGCTAATAGTTTTTTCTCATGACCCACATAATTCTTTAAGAATAACTCATAAACATGATAGAATCTAAAAATGATTTGACCCTTTCACTCAATGGTTTGCAAATAATTGTGTCTAAAATAAGGATTTCATGTCATATAAAGCAAACAAAAAGAGGTAATTTTTTTTACCTATCATCATTCTTCACCATACCTCATCGTTCAAAATGATTTTTTTCCATACAAGTGCAAATAGTTTCTTATCATATATTCACCATTTAAATCATTCAACAATCTCCCTAGAGTAATCCATCATGACCCTATCTAATCTACTAGACATGAATGAGAATAATCACCCTAGTACACTCCAATTAAAATAAAAGGAATTGAAACACCATTACATATTGATCTAAAAAATATATTATTTATTTTAAAACAAATTTATACTGACTAATATATTTAAACACACTCTACTAGATGAGGGAGTGACTAGGGATGATGATAGAGTGATTAAGTATGATGAGTGACAATGAGGGAATTTTTAGGGACATTAAGGGATGAGGACATATGAGGAGTGAGTGATTAGGGATGATTATGGATGATTAGGGTTGATGAGGGAGTGATTAGAGATGATTAATGATGATGAAAGATTGACTAGGGATGATAAGAAATTATGATGGTTAATGAGGGAGTTATTTTAGATGACAAGGGATGATGAGAGTGTGACTAGGGATGATGCTTAAGATGATGAGATATTTATTAGGTATGATTGGCGTGGATGAGATTTGATGACTTGGAGTATTTAGGGATGATAAATGATAATGAGGGTTGATGAAGGAGTGATTAGCAATAATAAAGGATGATGATGGCCAATAAGGGAGTGATTAGGGATAATGAGGGATAAAGAGAATTAGTGAGGGAATGAACAAAGATGATAAGTGAATATGAGGGTTGATGAAGGAGTGATTAGGGATG
>JARHVA010005636.1:1067500-1110000 GCA_037957365.1 Torreya grandis | reverse complement strand
TTTATTTGATAGATAATTAAACCAATATCAATAATATTGGTATAATGTCATATTGTGTTGATCTAAGAAAATTAAAGATTATTTAGTTTAGTAAAGACCTTATGAGGAAGGTAGACTAAGCTTGAGATGCATTAATGGAAACATACCATTAAGAGGAAAACTTTCCCTTTAATTTAACTTATCCTCCTTCATACAAGCATATATCTATGCACTTTAACTTGTATCTTAGTCATTTTTAAAAGCAATAGTTTTGACATTATCTCTATGCCTTAAGCTATTTTTAGGTTATAATATCTAAGCAAATATTGTAGTAGATAGTAGCTATTACAAGCATTTTTATTTTCCTTAGCTGAGTTCACATTAATTAAGTTATATTTGAGTTTTCCTTTGGCTAGTGCCTTAGTAGAATCATGACATTGATTGTACCTATGTTTACCTTTATCTTGTCCTTCATAGTTTATCGATCTTCCTTAAATAGTGTTTTGCCTTATTATAATTTTCCTTGGGATTCTCTTTGTAGTTGTTTACCTTAACCATTTAATTACTTGGTTTTATTTTGAAATTTTTTCTTAGTTGTCTTTGGAAATTTTTTTTGATTTGATTGAAAGGAAGCCATGTGTTTTCATGTCTCGAAATTAGGAGTGATGTCAACTTAGTCTAATGTACAACTAGCACTAGGCTGATGAACAAGTGAAATATTTCCTTGTGGCATCATCCTAAGGAAAATGATCTTAGAGATGACCATACAATAACATTGACTTTGAGCCAATGAACAAGTGGGATGTTACTAAATTTCATCATCTACTCAACCCACATTCATGGAGATGACCATAAAATAATCTTACCTCTGGTATAATGGGAAAGTTACATATTACAATGTGGCTTCATCTGGTGACCCATGATCATGAAGATGAATTTATAAAGAGCTTGCCTCTAGGAAAATAAAATAGTAAGATGTTAACACATGGAATCATCCTGATGCTCTATATTCTTGGTATGTCTTTAAAAAGAGTAAAGCCTTTGAGCTAGTTGGATAATAGGACATTATTATGTGGCATCATCCTAATGGTCTGCAGTCATAGGGCTATAGGTGTAATGTAAAATCTTGTCAGACAAGCTAGTAAATGGTATAATTTTGCATGGAAATAAAGGTCCCTAGAAGCTCAAAGGGAAGTTTTCATGGCCTTGGATCCAACTAAAGTATCCATGTGGATGCTAGATTCATCATCTACAACCTAGGTTTCATTTGATGCACGTCTCAATGTCAATATTGGTAACCTTTGGTAAGAACTTGAGAATGAGTTTTTGAGTGTTGGATAAAATTAATCAAGTATTATGGGATTCTTAAATAGGATATTATGCCTATGTGATTCTTAATAATAGTTACAATATTTATATTTTCTTATATGTAATTGAATGGATTCTAGTATTTATCCATTTTCATTAATGTTTTAATATTTAAAGTTATGTGTCACACCTAATTTTAGATGGAAAATGGGGCATAAGAGGTATCGTTATTCAATGAATACATTTAATTTCTATTCTTCTAAACTAATGTAGAGAAACTTATAAATAAACCCAAAAATCATTATGTTATATGTGAAAGACTTGCATTGTATTCTAAATGTGTTTTTGAGGTCTTGCTAATAGACTAATAATATTTACACCAATGTGTAAATATCATAAATGAAAACTCCTAGGAATGGATTTGTTACCCATGCTTCATTTGGTACACAATATCAAATAATTTCATGGTTATACCTCCTTCATTAATACTAAAAACAACATTGAGCGAGCTTTATCACACTCTTTAATAACATAAATTATTTATGTAAAAATTCCTTTTTTATTTCCTTTTTTACACTTCTACCCAAATTTGGGATTATTCTATAGGTTTTATGCCTTATAATAATTTGATATTGATTTTACCTAATAATGAAGGTACATAAACCATTTCAATAGAGCTTATTGATAATAGTTGTTGAAATTCCTTTAGTAGTTTCATGATGCAAGCCATTTCTACATATGAGAAATAATATTTTGTCTTTGATAAGATCACAATATTGACCTATTATATGTGCATTGTCTCATAGATTTATGATTTTGGTCACCACCAGGTGCATCATCAACACCCCTCCCTTTTATTGATGTTTTTATATTTAAATTTCCCAAATCCTCGTCCAAGTAATGTTTGTTGGAATTATTATTAATTCCTAATTTTTACACCATTATCTCTACACACATCCTATCTGTATTGAAATATTGGTTTCCACCAACATCAAACATTGTACTAATGTCTCCATCGTAAAAAATATAGGCATTCCACTATCTGCTCACTCAAGAGGCTTTCCACCTTCACAAAAACCATCTTTTTTTTTTAATTTTTAAAGTTAAAGTTTGTTTGTATGTCCGTTGTCAATCTTCTATTTGGTTATGGTGCCTGTAATGGTCTTAGTATGAAATTAAATCAATCCTTCATTATCATCAAACTGGTATTAGAGCCATCATCCAATCAATATAGAAGATAAGCTAGGAGATCTAACTAGAGAAGAGATGCTGCTAGAAGAGGCTAAAGATTAGGTACCTTTTGACAGTCTTATATTTCAAATATTATGGGAGGAAAGGTCAACTAGCATGGTAAAAATACCACACATCCACAAGATCATGGTAGACAAGTAGTTTGGAGAAGATTCATAGATGATGGGACTTGTAATGTTCTTAGAGAGCCATATTTTGCTATTAGGTCATTAGAAGATCATGGGAAGAAGTGACACAACCACATTAAAGAAATGTGTAACTATAAGGAGGGAGATAAGGAGGATGAATTTGGTTTGGGTGTTGGTTGAATTTACTTTTTAGTCCATTAATAACATTTTAGATTAGGCTTCACTCATTGAGGAGTTGATAGAATGTAGTTAAGGCATAATCAACTGTTAGAGTAGTTTTGGAGATTCAATGAATCAAGGATTTATGGAGGAGGTCAATCAAGAGTGGATATGTTGTTTCTACCAATAAAAATTCATATTTAGAATATAATAAATAAAGGAGTCACTTCACTTGAGATAGTTGATACTTCTGAAGATGCAAAAATTTATGATGTAGAAAAAATAGACCAAATTTCTAAAGGCCATAACTTTTAACCTATAATTCTGTTTGAGCTCTTCTACATGCCAAAATGATTGTTTGATTTCTTATTTATTATTAGAGTTGTCTTAGATATTTTTTAGAGCCCATACATGACCATTTGAATGTCTAAAATTATAGTTTATTGATTTTTTGGGGATTTTTGTATTTTTTAAAATTATATATTCTTATGACCAAATGTGAACTTCGATTAAAATTCATCCTATAGGATAATTTTAGTGTTTATAATATTTTGGGATATTTTTGGAGTTATTCATGCTTCTATGTGTAAGTTTATAAAAAATATCAACTGCTAATGATAGATTTTTTTTCAAAACTTTGCATGTCCGCACTAGTTTTAGATTGAGGATTATTTATGCATGTTTCATAATTATTTCAATATATTAAATATGAATCAATTATTATTTACTATTTTATATCTTGGATATTATAATTTTATTATCTTGATAGTATTTAGGTTCATTAATTTAGAAGAGGATGATGCACTGTTGTTATCCCTATTTCTATTGTGTTATCTTTCCATATATGGGAAGTGAAGTAGTGGGATAAGCCATGAAAGGAATCAAAAAATCCTAGCCAAATATGAATTCAAGGAGTGAAGGAAACTAAATCCAAAGGATGGTTCAATCAGATGTTAAAAGTTCGTAGTATCTATAAACTTTTGATGGTCAAAAATATGATGTATGGGCTAAGAAGATGAAGATGATAATGGTATCCAATGACTTGTGGGAGTGTGTGGTCACCATATTCACATATTTTATGGATCAAGCTACCTACAATGCATTTTCAAATTCTAAAAGGATCTAATTGAAGGATAATTGGAGAAAGGATGTAAAATCCTTGAACTTGATCGAGACAACTATGGTGGAAGCCATATACCCTAGAATAACAACAATGAACTACTCAAAGGAGGCATGGGAGATTATCCAAAACACATAAAAAGGTTATGATAAGGTGAACTTTGTCAAAATCTAACTACTTAGAAGGGATTTTGGAAATCTTGAGATGAATGATGGTAAGTCCATTTCAAATTTTCATAATAGATTTTCTAGTCTAACAAATTAGATAAGGATTAATGGTCAAATAATGGAATATCAAAGGATCATTGAGAAGATCCTAAATATTTTTTCAATGAGATTTGATCTAGTGGTCATTTCAATTTAAGAGGATAAATACCTTTCAAGAATGGCAGTGGATAAGTTGATGGGTTCGCTATAAACCCCTCAACAGTGACTAAATAGCCACTTATTCTTCCCTAGAGTAGGTCTTCATGGCTCAGGATATTTTTAGAGGCAAGGGGAGAGGAATAAAAAATATAGGAAAAATATTTATAGGAAGAGGAAGAGAAAGAAGATACTATCAAAGAGAAAGATCAAGTAGTCAAGAAGGATCAAAGAACTCACAATCAAACTCCCAAGACAAGAAGAGGAGAAGTATTGCAACTCAAAGGTATGACAAAAGTAAAGTTTAGTGTTACTATTGTCTTAAGTATGGTCACTTTTCTAGTGATTTTTTAAAGAAACAACATGAAAAAACAAATCAAATTTAAAATGTAGCTAAGGAGATAGTAAATGAATATAATGATTTACCCAACATGTTCATTTTATGTAATATTGTTGAGCAGAGCAATGTTGAGGTTCAATTCTTGGAGAATGATTGTAGTAACCACATGAGAGGTAATGAGAGATTATTTTCTTTTATTTATAAGATAATTTAATGTGAGATCAAGATGGGGAATAATGATAAGGTTCCAATTGTTGGCAGAGGGACTATAATCATTAGCACCAAGAAAGGTGACAGAAGAGCAATCCAAGATGTCTACTATGATCCAAAGTTCAAACCCAATCTTCTGAGCATTGGAAAATTGGTCCAAAAATGGTGTAGAGTCTTGATGGAAAATGGAGAGTGCTTAATATTTGACAAGTATGGAAGCAAAATAAATATTGTTATGGTTCAAATGATAAATAACCACTTGTTTCCACTTAATATGCAAACTAGTTTTCCTAATAAGGTGAACTAGTATGGTGGGACTACAACAAGAAGCCTTCAATACAATCATCAAAGATACATCCCAACTCTAGGATTTGAGTTATGGGCATTTAATTTATTTTGGATTAGTTTTTTTATCCAAGAAATATATGTTAAGGGATTACGAAACATAGTACAACCTGATAGAAAATGTGATGGATGCATCTTAGAAAAACAACATTGAAAACCCTTTCAATCAAGGATGTCTAGGAGGGTAAAATCACCATTGGAGTTGGGGCATTCTAATTTGTGTCTCCCAAAGAAAACTCTCATAGTCGTTAGGAATGCATATTTCATGACTTTTATAGATGACTACAACATGATGACTTGGGTTCATTTCTTTAACAATAAATCTAAAGTGTTTGATAAATTCAAGTGGTTTAAGGCACTTGTTCAGAAATAAAGTGGTCACTTCATCAAGGACATAAGAATATATAGAAGGGGAGAGTATATCTTTAAATGATCCTTGAGTTTTTGTAGGAATGAAGGCATTGAAAAATTATTCACCACCATGTACACTCCACAAAAAAATGGAGTGGTAGAAATGAAGAATAGAACCATCCAGAAGAGGGTTACAAGCACATTTTTAAATCCAAGGCACTTTCAAATGAGTATTGGGGTGAAGATATAAAAACATCAGTGTAATTATCAAATAGAAGCTCGATAAAATCTATACAAAATAGGATTCTATAAGAATCATGGATAAATAGAAAATACACTATGGAACATCTAATAATTTTTAGATAAGTGTCATATGCACATGTGTTAAAGGAAAAGAGGAAGAAACTTGATGATAAAGGATAAAAATTCATCTTCATTGGCTATAGTGAAGAGTCTAAAGCATAAAGACTATATAACCTTATTACCAAAAATATTGTGATCAATAGGGATGTTAAATTCATTGAGAATGAATCATGTAATGACATTATTAACACTCTATTAGGTATCTCACTAAAAATACCCATGGATGATGTAGAAGGTGGAAATGAAGATAGTCATGCTGAACTAGTCATAGATCATGAGCCTTTGGCAAGACATCCATCTACATCAAGTTCAAAACATACTCCTAAATCAAGCATCTCTAGTAGTAGTTCAGATCCAACCCTTACTTCTTTGATACCAAGAAAGACAAGGAGTTTGAGGGAGATTTATTATAATACAGGGTATGATGATGAAAATATGAATTTTGCTTTATTTTCTAATAGAGATCCTAAATATTTTGAAGAAGTGGTGAATTAAGATAAATGGTCTAAGGACATGGATGATGAAATAGATGTAATAGAGAGAAACAAAACATAGAAGCTAGTTGATTTACCTAAGGGTAAGCAAGTTATCAGAGTTAAGTGGATTTATAAGGCCAAAATTACTATAGAAGGAAAAATTGAGAGTTATAAATCATAATTGGCTATTAAGGGATACAAATAGAATCCTATAATATATTATGATGAGACATATGCTCCTGTTGAAAAAATGGAAACTATATGGGCTACCTTAGCAGCAACTACACAACACAAATGGAAGGTATATCAAATGGATGTGAAGTCTGCTTTCCCAAATGGAGTGATTAAAGAATAGGTATAACTAGATTAACCACCGAGCTATGAATTCTCAAGATAATGAGATAAGGTGTATATGCTGAAGAAAGTACTCTATGAGCTTAATGAAGCACCAAGGACAGGGTACAATAGATTTGATTCAAAATTCACTAGAAATTGATTCATCAAAACTAGTAATTAGCCCACACTTTACATCAAGGTAAGCCATGTTCAGATTTTGATTATTGTACTATATGTAGATGATTTAATATTTATATGAAATCAATATCCTTTCATTTGTAGGTTCAAAGAAGTAACAAAAAAGGGAATTTGGAATGACAAACTTAAGTTTGGTAATGTGTTTCCTTGGCATAGAAGTACACATAATAGATCATGGAATATTTATATATCAATATAAATATTCCACAGAGATCTTGAAAAGATTCATAATGTTTAACATAAAACCTACGCCGACAATAATAGCCATAGGTCTAAAATTGAGTAAATAAGATTTTAGCATTGAGGTGAATCTAACCATATACAAAATCATGGTTGGAAGTATAATATACTTGATAAATATTAGGTATGATATTATGTATTTAATAATCCTAGTTTATAGATTCATGGAGACACCTAAGGATACACACTAGAAAGAAGGAAAAAAAATCTTGAGATATGTCAATTAAAAATTATGGCATCTTCTATACTATATCAATTAAATTTGATATGGTTAGATATACATATAGTGATTGGGAAGGTAGTGTAGATGATAGAAAAAGTACATCTAGATATGTGTTCCACATGGGTTTAGGATCCATTTCATGGGCTTCTAAAAAGCAACCCATAGTTTTTCTGTCCTCACCAGAATCTAATTATGTTGTAGCAAATGTAGTTACATGTTAGGATATTCAGCTCTTTAGAATCCTAATTGACTTGAATGAGGAAAAATAAGGTGGTACTATAATATATTGTGATAATGTATCCTCAATATCCTTGATGAAGAATAAAATTTTCCATGGATGGAGCAAGCATATTCATATCTATTATCATTTCATAATGGAACTAGATGAAGATAAAGAAACTAAGATTCTTTTCTATACGTCAAAGGAGAAACTCGAAGAAATATTCATGAAGGAATTGACACAAGTGAATTTTGAATGCCAAAGACAAGATTTAGGCATTATGGATGTTGAAGCTATGAGTAGTAAGAATCAAGGTAAAGTGTTAGAATTATTAGTAATTCATACTTTTTGCACTGATGTCTCCACTCACATCCCATCTACACAAAAAGGTTGATCTCCAACATCACTAAATATTGTACTAATATCTCCATCGTCGAAAGTGAAATCACTCGATCATCTGCCCACTCAAGGTGCTTAACACCTCCACTAAAAGCATCATTTGTTTATTATTCTTTTTCCTAAAGTTTGTCATTATGTCTATTGTAAATATTCTATTTAGTTGAGGTTCCTATAATGTTTTTAGTGTGAAATGAAATCAATCTTTTATTTCCATCAATGGTATCCCTCTATTTTGAAAATGGATATATATTTTGCTAATATGTTTTCATATGCATATTGCTACCCCTGTGGATAACTTCACATATCCATGTCATTATTTTAGAGCTGAAAGTCTTTATGTCTAACTCTTTTGGATATAATGTAATGTGACATACATAATCTTGTTCCTCATACACCATCCACACTTGATACTCCATATATGGATCCTCTTGAAATATGTCCAAAGTTGCTTATATAATCATGGATATTTTGAGTAGAAAGTGATTCTTTTGCTAATTTTTTTTCATCTTTTCTCATTATATGGTTTTCTATCACATAAATCCTATAATGTACCATATGTAAGCTCATGGTTTTAATGTGCTCTACAAAATATGTACCCAAAGCCACATATGTAATCCTAGGTGATCCTCTCACAAAATTATTTATAGACACTCGTGTTCTCCTGGTTCCATGTTTCCCTGATAGAATGATCTAAACTATTTTCTATTGATTATTTTAAAGTGTGCAAATATAAATTATTTTAATTTTTTTCTAGGTTAAGAGGTGATCCCAATACACTTTCCACCTATAGTAAGTTTTAGGATGAGTGTGAATAAGATATGTGATATTTTCCTCATCGTTTGATAAACACTCCTAGATATTATTAATATACATCTATGCAAAATAATAATATCTATATATATATATATATATATATATATATATATATATATATATATATATATATATATATATATATATAATATTCCTAATTGTAACATCAATATAACAGTATAATAGTAAAATAAAAGTAGTGCATGTATGGTAGTAATTTCTTAAATTAAAAAGGTGTTTTCATAATACTTTAGTTGAAAATGATTTTATTTTTTTTCGTAAAGTGATCTAAACCACTCCCTTTGCCTCCTTCCTCATTACCTACCCCCATTTCTTTCCACATCATTATCATCCTTGATTTTGTGCGATCACAAAATATTGAATTTCCATTGAATGAATCTTAGTCCTTATGCACATGTATGAATTGTGTTATTTGAAGCTAACATCTAGGGTTTCCATGTAAAAACCTCCATGATCTATGTCAGATTAATGCACTCTTTTTCTTATTTTCTAATGTTTTAGCTATTACTCATGTCCTCTAAATACATAATTTCTACATAATCAAGTCTGTGATTGTTGTCAACCGTTATGAACAACAGATGTACATTGTTATAAGAAAACATATTTGTTTACAAAATAGGGTAATTATAATAATTAACCAATTCAATTACATTTCAGTGTATAAAAATCTCTCTACCACAATTGACTTTCAAATTTTTTTAGTATTCTTATTTTCTATGGTGTAGATATTTTACTTGTCATAAATAAGACATGAGGTTAAGGGGATGTGGATGTGAAGTTTAGATTCTCATTATCCTTTAATTATACTTGGTAAGGATGGTTACTTTTTGTTCATGTGTGTCATCCAATATGTCACAAATCAACAACTTATTGATCCCACAATCAATGATCAACTCCTAGTCATATATAACACTCATTATTGTCCTAATATCTTTTTATTTCCATTAATTGTCTCATTATCATTTCCTTACAATAGGTTGTATGAGTCTTTAGCAAGGGTAAAAATCCTTATATTTTTTAGATAATAAATATATTATAAAGATCCTCTTTTTATTTGGAGATATCTCCCTTGTGTTTACAATATTTTATTAGGGTCTTCATATCCTTTGTATTTCAAAACTCTCCTTGTACATTTCCTACCATATATTAAGGTTCACACAATATTAACTTCTAGGTTACGTGATATAAAAAATCCATCACTAAAATTTATAATTTAAGGTTTATCATATCTTTTTTACTAGTAAACGTCATTTTAGCATGCATTTATATTCAATAATGTGTAGTGATATTAATATGTGGAATAACATAGGATATATTGTACACTATTTTCCTTAAGAATTTATTGATCTTATTATTCTATAATGACCATGTCCTTATTCTATTTTTTATCCCATTAAATAATATTTTGACATAATATCAAGAAGTCCTTAGTTTTGTAATCCTTTTAACAATGTTTACAAGAAGGGAACTTGGATAAATTTATTTGATGTTATCTAATTGAGGAAAACTTAAAAAACATTCTTTGGAAATGACCTCTAATCTATCCACTTCTAATATGCCCATATAAACAAACTCCATATATAGGAGTATTTGGTGTTGGAGCTATCATGGCATTCTTAAACCTATGCTCATGATTTTTTAACATTTTATCCTTGAATTTATAATGAACAATATTATAGGGAGTAATTTGACATAACTTACACCTAAATATAAATTTTACTTTGTTGGACCTTTGAAAAAAGGGTCCCAACTCTATTATCATATATTTAAGATTTTTTTTCAAGATATAATAATTTTATTCATACTGTGCAAAAGATATTTTTATTATTTTTTGCTTCGAATTCATAGTATATGAAACATAACATATTTTCAATATCATGCATATTATTATAATTATGCCTCTATAACTACATGGACATGTTTGATATTCAAACTTACATGAAAGGATAGATTCCCATATAAAAATTTCCATTTTTAATTCAACCTCTAAAACTTTAGGTACCTCATTAAATCATTTCACAAATAAATTCCTTTAGAATGGTATTGAAAATACTCCTAAAAAAACATTACACATGACATAAATTATGAATATCATAATAACTTATAGACACCATGGTTTTCAAACTATCATCACATGTATGAATTCTTTCTTAGACATCTAAATTTATCTCTTTAAGAAATAAAATGCTCTATTTTTTAAATTGTGGAATATAAACTCTTTTAATGATGGCCACTTTCAAAAATATATAATGATTCTCTACTTGCTTAAGGTCATACTTCTTATATCATATGTGGACATGATGTAATGAGGTTTATAAATAATAGTTTTCCTTATTCTAATATGTAATAACTTCATTTGATGACCAAAGGCTCTCACATTTGTAATAATGCTCATAATCATCTTCCATACCTTTCTAAAATCTAGTACCTTCATCAAAATCTCATAAAATAGTTTATTCTATAAAAATTGAGCCTATAGTTCTTGATAAATTTCAATACCAAATGTACACTAACTAGGTTAAATAACCCCGATTAAATATTATGTGCTTCCTTGTCAACATTTGGTAGTGGAACCACTCTTTCTGTCCTTCTACCCCATTATTGAAATCATGTTTGTTACTTTATTAGTAACTACTGTTACTAACTTAGTTTGATTACCTATGATTAATCTAAGATCACACAATAATTTCAAACACATAATTACATATACAATTGATGAGTGGAAAAAAATTTATATTATAATTATTGATTATTTATTCAAAGTAATACATAAGATTATTTAAGTAATTTACTTATCACAAATCATGGCTATTATTGTCATGTAAAACTAAAAATGTAATAAAAATAAAAGGCTGCATAAAGTTAAATGAACTTTCTATTTTTAGTAGTATCAAATGATTAGATGGGCCTAATAAATGTCCATAATTTTTTTAAAAAGTAATGAGATGATGGAGATGCTGAGAGGATATTTTTCAAAACATTATGTGCAGGAATGTGGTGATGGAGATGATGATGTAAAGGGTGATGTTACAAGACCCATTACTTCTCTACCAATGAAAGAGGACATAAAGGTGGACCCTCCATTTTAACTATCTTGGATTTTAGGTAACCTAAAAAAAGAATCAGTTTAAAATATTCCAAAAAGGTAAAATTAGCTTCTTGGAGACCCAAATCAAAAATATTCTTGGGTGGGAAATCTTAAAGGTAAAATAAAGTAATATGAAGAAACTATCTAGTTGAGGATCTTAAAATTTCCAAGGGTTCAAGAGAATTTAATATAGATGTGCTAGATTATCCGAAGGCAAAATCCTCTTCCATATTAAATGTATGCTCTTGTGGGTAAGTTTTTAGGAGCATGTGCCAATATATATTTTTTTGTAGGATATGAACTCTGAAGAGGCATTTATAAATTTATGCAATGAGCATTGCTTTCTTCATGATCTAATATGATAATGAAGAGGACTGTGATAATATATTTATGGGTGGGCCCTAATTTTTGTAATGCCTTATTCATGATCTAATACAATAATGAAGAGGACTGTGATAATATATTTATGGGTGGGCCCTAATTTTTAATGATATATGGTTTGTTTCTAAGAAAAAAAAGAGACTAGGATTTGATTGTACATAATAAAATGTAAATTTGATGCCAATCTGTGTTAGGCTTCTTATGATCCAAATGGAGTTTTGGGAATATAATATTTTCATCAATGGTGAAAAGACCATTAAGTAATTGATTTCTTTCGATTATGCTACAAGAGCAAGAATTCTTATGGTTAATATGGGGTTTTGTGTGAATTCCTATAGGGATCAAAATCTAACTTCTATTATTTTGAAATCTCTAAGTGAGGAGTGGATCAAAAAAATTATATATGAATTTTTTTTAATCAAATGTGAAGCTTGTAATAAATTGGTACATATGACTAGAGAGTGTCCATAATTTATGAAGAAAGGTAACACATTTGTGTTTAGAAAAGATAAACAATTGTGGCTAAGAAAGAGTCAAAAAGATCCACAACCTTTAATGGTATAGGTACAAAGAACAAAGTCACAATAAATAGTAAGTGATCAAGAAGAAATAAATAAGGATATAATACAATTGGAATTTTGTGATCTGGTGGGTGCTAAGAATGAGGTTCAAAAAATAATGTAATAGTTCATATCTAGTCCAGTTGATAAAAATGTAAAATTGGAGCATAATTTACCATAGGGAAATAAAAATAATGTTAGTGATGCCGGCCAAATATATGAATACAGGGATAAATGAAAATCAGTTGAATAATTTTTATGAATCTTTAGAGGTAAAAAAATGTGCATAATAAAGAAGGTGGTGATGCATGGCTACAAAAAAATATCTTTAAAACAAGGTTTACTTTAAGAGTTAATATATGCAAAGTAATTATAGATGTTGGTAGTTTTGAAAATATGATTTCTAAGGACATGATAGAGAAACTAGTTTCAAATGTTAAAATCATCCTAATCCTTATAAAATTTTATGGTTTAAGAGAGGTAATGAAGTTACATAAGATAAAAGGTGCTTCATCAAGTTATCTATAGGTAAAAATTACAAGAATGAAATATGGTGTGATGTTATACTAATGAAAACATGTCATGTGTTATTTGGAAGTCCATTGTAGTTTTATATCAAAATAATTCACGATGGAGAAAATAACATGTATATTTTATGGAAAGGTGGTATGAATCTTGTTTTATCACTTTTTAAAGAAGAAGGGGAAGGATGAATTTATGCTGACTGAAAAAGAATTTATAAAATACATGAAGATGATATGTTGTTGTTATACATTAGTAGCAAATAAAAATGACATAAAAGTGGTGTAAGTACCAAAAAAGTAGTAGTAGTGTTGAATGAATATGTAGATGATATACTTGATGAGGTACTAGATGGTTTACCACCAAAGAGAGATATTTAGAACCATATTGATTTCATTCTGGGATCATATATACCCAATTAAGCAATTTATACAATGCATCCAATAGAACTTACATAATTAAATTATCAAGTTACTAATTTGGTGAGGAATGGTGTAGTAAGGTAGAGCATTAGGTAAGTGAAACACTAAAGTTAGTAACTTCAAATAAATATGGAGGATAGATAATTTGTGTGGATAGTAGAGAAATCCATAAAATTACAATCAAGTAAGGGTTTCCTATACCTCATTTATATGTTATGAGGGATGTTCTTATAAGAAAAAAAAATATTTTACCAAGATTGATATAAGGAGTGGATACTATTAGATTCATATTCATGAAGGAGATGAATAGACAAAATCATTCAAGACTAAATATGCTTTATATGAGTGGATGGTAATGCGATATGGATTATCTAATGCACCAATCATATTTATGAGGGAGATGAACATAGTACTATGAGAATATAGTGGTATGTTTGTAGTGATTTATTTTGAGGATATTATAATATTCAGTAAGGCTAAATGAGAGTAATTCTTTTACAACATTTTAAAATGGTACTAAATTTTTTAAGAAAGGACAAGCTCTATGTGAATTTGAAAAAGTGTAGGTTTATGTAGAATAGTTAGGTATTTTTAAGATTTGTATTTTTAGAAGATGGTGTAAGAATGCATGATGAAAAATTAAAGGTAGTTGTTTAGTGGACAATCCCAAAGAGCATCATAGAAGTAAGAAGTTTCCATGGTTTAGCAACTTTTTACAGAAAATTCATTAATAATTTTAGTAGTCTTGTTGAACCAATAAAAAATTATATGAGAGTAAATGAATTTGTTTGGATAAGGGAAATAATATAAAACTTTGATTTTTTAAAGAAAAAAAATATTTAAAACCCTATTTTAGCATTACCATATTTTAGCAAAGGGTTTTAGATTGATTGTGATGCTTTGTTTGTGGTAATTGGTGATGTGTTGAGTCAAGAAGGGAAACCAATAGCATATTTTAGTGAGAAATAAAATTAGGAAAGAAAAAATTATTCTACATGTGATATTTAATTTTATGACATTATATGAGAATTAAGACATTTAAGGTATTACCTGGTGCTAAAGGAGTTTATCATATTTATTGATGATGAGTCTCTAAATTATGTGAGCAGTCAAAAGAATTTAAATAGTAGGAATGCAAAGTGGGTGTCATTATTTTTGGGTTATAAGTTTATGTTTAATTACAAAATAGGAAAATATGAAAAGGTAGTTGGATCTTTAAGTAGGTGAGTGGGGTTGATAACTACTATGGTGAGTGAAGTAACTAGATTAGAATATATGAAGTATATCATACTAATCTAGATTTTGGAAAGATAGTTGACACAATGTAAAAATACATTCATAGTTGATGAAATTAATATTTATGATGATTATATTATGTAGGATGGTTATCTCTTCAAAGGCAAACAATTATGTGTTCCAATTATGTCTCTACGAAACAAAATTATAAGTTATTTGTGCATTGGTGTTTTGGACAGACATTTTAGTAAGATAAAGATAACATCTTTGATGGAATAGAATTATTTTTGGCCAAATATGAAGAGAGATGTGACAAGATATGTTCCAAGTTACAAGATATGTTAGATTGCAGAAGGACATGCACAACATATAGGTCCATACATGCCATTATTGGTTTGAAGAGGACAACAGATAGATTTGAGTATGGATATTATGGTAGGATTACCGAACACATAGAGAGGTAATGAGTAAATTTTTGTTGTTGTAGATAGGTTTTATAAGATGGTTCATTTTATTACATGTAATAAAACCAATGATGCCACTAGTGTTTCAAAACTATTTTTTAAGGGTATTGCGAGATTGCATGGTATTTAAAAAACCATTACATCAGATAGGGAAATGAAATTTATAAGTCATTTATGGAGAAAGGTGGAGACTAATCTAAAATTAAGTAGTGTATATCACGCCCCCCTCCCCCCCCCCCCCCCCCCCCCCCCACCCAAAAAAAAAAAAAAAAAAAAAAGGAAAGATGGACATACAAACATTGTAAATAAAAGGTTTTGGAAATTTATTTAGATGCATAATTGGATAGAAGCCCATGAAATGGTATTTAGATTTACTACAAGTTGAGTTTATATAACATAGTTTAGTGAAGAAATCAAGAGGAAAATTAGTATTTAAAATTTTTTAATTAGAGAAATCCTATGAGTGTTTTAGATTAGGTATTGTTAACAATTTTAGAATGAGTTAGTGATGATGTAGAAGCGTTTGTAAAAAATATATAATAGTTAGAAGTAGAAGTAAGAATAAAAATACAAAAAGGTAAAGAAAATTATAAACAAGTGGAAAATGTCAGAATACGGTCAAAAATATTTGAAAAAGGGGATTTATTTATGGTTTATTTGGGTAAAGAGATATTTCTAAAATGCAAATATAACATGTTGAAGTACAAGAAAATTAAACCATGTAAAATTCTGATGAAAATTAATGACAAAGCTTATTAGGTGAGGTTATCACATCACTTGATATCTCTAAATTACTTCACATTTCATGTTTATATGATTTCCATGGTAAATATGGCGAAGGTGAAAAATATGAAGAAGTAGATTGGGATTAACATGTGCCAAACAAGAAGAAAAAAAAATAGTGTAGGTTATAGATAAGAAGATAGTAAACACAAGGCAAGGAAGTTATAACAGGTAGTTGGTACATTGTGAGGGATTACATTAAGAAGAAAACTCTTGCATTACATTATGGGAGCTAAAAAATATTCATAAGAATAAATGGAAATAATACAATCATAGAAACTCGCATGAGCTGAGTTACTTTCAACCAAAGGAGAATGATATAGAAAAAGAGGCCAAACTTCTGGAGTCCATAACTTTTGATTCATAGCTTCATTTGAGCCAACATTCATACCAAAACAACCATCTCAAAAAATTTAGTGAATACATAACCCACCACATATATTTATGGATGTTTCTACTAAATTTTTGTGGCCACACGTGACCGTATAAGAGTCCAAAAATGCAATTTTATATTTTTCATTATTTTTTTATTTTTAGAATTTGTATATATTTTTTAACTAGTCTTGAAATTCAGTTGATACTCATTCAATAGGTTAATTTTTGTTTCTAGTTTATTTTCAAATATTTTTATAGTTGTACATATTCGCATATGAAAGTTAGTAGAAATAATAGTTGTTAAAAGTAGATGTCAATTTTTCTAATTTTCTAGAGTTTCAAATTTTGCATGTGAACTCTAATTTTGAGTTGAGGCTTATCTATGCAGGGTTTATAATTATTTGAATCATTCAATATGAATAAATGTAGGTTATTATTTCACAAGATTTACTTATTGGTATTTTCTTGTCTTGATAGTATTTGGGTTCATTAATTCCTTTGAAGATACTATAACATGTATCATCATTCATCATTATGAGCACTGTTAAATTATGTACTACACTCTTGGTTACTGGTTGAGGGACAATTTTAATATCCTCAAAATCATGTTCCATAGAGACCACATTTTAAAAATCATCATCCTCCTCCATATAATTCTTTCTTAAATATTCATATTCAACGAACCCTTGAGGAAGCAGATAAAAATTCCATACTAAGGTGGGAATATTCAATTACACATTGATTAGTATTTTTTGTTAGTTAAAGCCATCACCTACAATTTTAAGCATTAATGGGATAAACCCATCATTTAAAAACTATTGATGTATGTGAAGAGTATATGGTGTGGAATAATTTGGATTTCCATCCTTTTTTATAAATTTATTTGAGTTCTTTATAAGAGAGCCAATGATTCTATTTTCTTAGAATCTATTTTTTTTAAAAGAGAGCTCCAAGGATTCTATTTTCTTATAATCTATTTTTTTAATAAACATTATATGGAGACTCCCAACACATTTTAGTAAATTTAGTTTTAAATAATTTTAAACTTAAACACAATTTCTATATGTAATTTTTATGTATCCCTTAAATTTTTGTCTAAATTGAAGTAAGTCCACAAATGTAACCTTATGGGCTATACTAATTTGAAAATAAGATAATAAATAATAAACTATAGGTATAAAAGAATATATGGATGGATATAGTATAATATAACACTAAACAAGTGGTAAATCCTTCAAAATTCTTGAAAATATGTAAACTAATACATTTTCATTATGCATGATGTTTAAACAAGTCTAATAGAAAGAGTATCACTTTTTCCATTGAACAATTAAAAATATTGTGTTATAAAACTATTGGAATGGATATGTAAGGAATTCATAATCTAATTCTAAACAAATGATGAATAGATGGTTTATAATTATATTTTTAGTTACATAAAATTTAAAGATAATTATTGCAATATAATCACATCAGAATTAGGGGTATTGTGGAAAGGAAAGAGAACCATAAAAACTTGTGGTGACTTAAGACCCTTCCTTTAACCATTCACTTCCTTTTTATTGACCCAAAGACTATACACTTCATATTTTGGCTCCCATATCTCTGTACTCCACAATTTTGGAAACTTGCAAACAGGTAATATATTGTTTTGCTCAAGTTTAGGGATCAAAAATCCTTATTGAATATTCAAAAACTATGTTATCAAAATCAAGTATCAATGGGATTTTTAAGCACTGATTACTTAGTAAGCCTCTCAACTATGTTATCAAAATCAAATTGATTGATTTATTTGAATGAGCAGAGCAATTTATACATAGCATTTTACCTAGATTAGCTAACTAACTATTGGAGAAGGAAGGAAACTAGAAATTGAATTATCTATATTAGATAGAATCAATTATACCAAAAAATAATGTAAAAATATATTATAAGATATGTTAACATTCCCCTCCTTATTACATTATTTTTACAACTGTAAGCCCTAAATAGCTCAAAATTTAACTTTCTAAGGGATTTGATGACTATATTAGCTATGTCTACATCTGTTGGGTAGTACGAGAGTTGGATATGGTGGTTTAAGATTTGATCTTGAATGTAGTGACACTCAACCTCAATGTTTTTGGTTCATTCATTAAAAATAAGATTCTTCACAAGATTCAACACACCCTGATTATCCCATTATAGAATAGGTGGTTTGTCTTCACTAATGGCCATATTAACTAAATGCATCATAACCATATTGCCTCTCACACAACTCTATATGTGATGTGATAATTTTCCTTAGTGGATGAGAGATAAATAATAGTTTGCTTCCTACTAATCCATGAGATTGGTCCAAATCTAAGGTGATATATGTATTGTAACAATGACTTTCTATCATTAAAAAAATCTGGTGTAGTCTGAGTCGATGTATCCCTACAGGAAGAATTGAGTATTTTTCTTTAAATCTAGAACATACACAAGGTTATCGTAGACATATCTCAAAACATGCCTTTGTAGAACACAATGACATTTATTTGGATTCTACATGAATCTGGAGAGAAACCTCATAGAAAAACATATATATGGTCTGGTGTAGGTCAAGTAGACGAGATGTCTATAGAGAGTTGCATCTACTTGAGGTGAGTCCTAGAATCATGAAAGTTGTAAACCTTTATCCATTGGTGTTGAAAAATGTTTATAATTTGATAATTTATACTTTTCCAAGAGTGTCTTGGTATATTTTATCTAGGAGATAAAAATGTGATTCTATTTCTACTATATCTCCAAGCCAAGGCAATAATGGAGTAGCCCTAAATAATTCATGTCAAAGGATTTTTTGAGGTCATTATTTACAATATCAACCTGATCTTTTGAACTTCTATTGATCATAAGATCATCTATATATAAAATAAGAATGATGATTTTTGTTCCTACTTTATTTATGTACAAGTTAGAATTTGAGGGGCTACATGTAAAACCATGATATAAAAGGCGATCATCTATCCTGATCTACCATGTGCTAAGAGCTTGTTTTAGTCCATAAAGTGAATAGATGAGATGACATACCTTTTTAAGATGTTTTTCATCATCAAATCCTTCTAGTTGGTTCATGTATACTTTTTATTTGAGATCACCAAATAATAAATCACCCATCCATTTTGTGATGCTAGTGTGCAAACAAATATATTGGTCTTGATATTCATAGTGGGTGGAAAGGTCTCTTCATAGTCAATGCCTTCCTTCTAAGCATATCCCTTTACTACAAATCATGCTTTGTGATTGTCAATAGATCTGTCATCCTGATATTTTGTTTTGAAAACCCACTTGTAGCCTGTGGATTTATTTCTTGTAGGTAGATCAATAAGTTCCCAAGTCTGATTCTGTATGAGTGAGTTATACTTAGCATCCATTGCTTTATTTTACTGAGATGGATGTAATGCTACTCAAACATTTTTAGGTAAGGAATTATCAACTACTATATTCATGAGTGCAAAATCTACCTCATTTCTTATCTGACTCCTTTTTAAACTCTAGATGAAGTATTCTAGGAAGTTTACACATGAGATTCATTGATGGTGCTTCATACCCACTTTGGACGAGAACTTTATTTCTACCTTAAATAACTACTTTGGTTATGTGAATAACTACCTAGTGGATTTTTTAATTCTTCAAGATCAACATACACCTTCCTGTCCATCTCAACTTCTCTATGAAAAACCTCCTCATCATCTGACTCAAAGAGTAATTGGTGTGAGGTAGTTGATGTTGATTCTTCTTTCTGCATCACTGAGTTAAAGGATGACTCATCACAACCCACATCTTTACTTTCATAGATTTTCTTCATCTCAAAATTCTTGAGATGGTATGCTTTCGAGGTAGTACTATAGCCCAATAGGATGCATGGGAGTGTTTTTGACTCAATTTTCTTCCTCTTTTGACTTGGGACATGCATATATATTACGCAACCGAACACTCATAGATGAGAAATCAATGGATTTTTACCACTCCATATGTCTTTTAGCAGTTTATCCTTTAGACTCATCATTGGTTCCTTGTTGAGAAGATAAATAGTTGTCTGGATAACTTTTGCCCAATATCATTTCTCTAGTTTTGTTGTTAATAGGGTATAGCGAGCCATTTCCATCACTATGAGATTGTGTCATTCAACAATGCCATTCTACTGGGGCATTTATGGAGCAGTCAAATTTTGTTTGATGCCTTATTTATTCAAGAATTCCAAGAACTTATTTGATGTGAATTCCCCCCTGAATCCAAGAAGAGATGAAGAAGAGGTTATCAAGTCTCCTTCACAAACTGCTAATAGAAGACCTAGAAATGATGAAGGACCTCACTCTTCTTCTTCAAGAAAAACAACCATGTTTTCCAAGAGTAGTCATCCATGAATAGTTAGAAGTATTGGTATCCCAAAAATGAAGTAGGTAATAGTCCACTTAGATCAGTATGAACAACCTCCAAATGTTTCTTGTCATGAAAGGAGCTTTCCTTGAATGGATCCCTATGTTGTTTACCTATAAGACATCCAGGGCAAACAAGAAAGGAATAGGACAAATTGGGAAGTCCATGTACCATCACTTTTGAACTCATCCTGTATAAGGATCTAGTAGATAGGTGACCATAATGATAGTGGTAGAGAGTAATAGATTATACTGTGGAGGTAGATAGAGATACTGTAAAAGATGAAACAACATCTAAAGAAAATAATTTATCTTTTAAAAATTCTCTAGCAAGAGTCATACATTTTCATGAGATCAAGTAGGATTTGATGCCATTATCAATAATAAACTCTACCTTTAGATGATGATTCAAAAGTTGGCTGACTGATAAGAGGTTGGATGTTAATCTAGGAACATATTTTACCTTTCATAGTGTACATTTTTGTGTTCTCAGAGGAATGGTGACTTGGCCTATTCCTTTTGCAACATACTCTTTATCATCTTCAATCTTAACCTGATCTCTAGTGGGTTGGTCTATCAGTGAATCAAACATCTTGTCACCTAGAATGTGTTTAGTGGCATTTGAGTCTATAAATTAGATATTCCTCATGGGCTACAAGGTTTGGGAGAGTAGCACTCAGTTCTTATGTGCGCTATAATTGTCTTCTTCAAGTGTCTCCTCATTTGGTCCATCATCTTGTTGAGCTGCAAGATGTCCCTTTTGCTTCTAGCAATGGGGATGCCTTTTTGATTTCTATGAATCACCGCACCCTGATATGTTTTCTTTACTGAAATACCCTTATTTTGGGCCATTATACTAGTAGTTGTCTATGTCATGAGTGTTGGTTTGACAAATGTGACACCACTTCTTAAATTTTTTTCATTTTTGATGTTATCAAGATTGTTGTTTCTATTGCTTCGATGGTTGATTCTATAGAGGTCGCTTGAAACACTTATAACCTCATTGATACTTCAAGATAATAGCTTTTTCTTACAACTCATCTTGGACTGAGTTGATGGCTTCTTCTTCTTCCTGCAACAAGTTCATGAGTTCTTTGAATGAGACTGTCTATTTGGAGATATTCAACATCATAGCGAACACTCTAAATTTGGAAGGGATAGCTCTTAAGGTGATCATGATCAAGATTTGGTCATCAACCATCTCACCGAGTGATAACAATTCCATTTGTAGCTCAGCCACCTGACGTAAGAATTCATCAACGTTCTCGTCAGACTGTATAGAGAGTGTCAAATCTTGAATATAGACGGAGGAAATTAGTCTAATTTTTTGCCTCATAGAGGGTCGCTAATTTATCCCATGTTGTCTTCAATCTATCAACATCCCTAACATGCAGTTGCATGTCATCAGTGATGCTTAACATAATCAGTATCAAGGTTTTATCCCTAGCCATTTCATATTTTGTCAGCGCATCAGGATCAGTAAGAACCTGCATAGTCCCTATCATGATGCCCCATAGTGCTTCAAACAGAAGGATGGTGTGCATCTTCATTTTCCAAGTGGCATAGATTGGCCCTTTGAAAAGTTAGGCATCAGAGAAAACCAATTTAGGAGTAGACATTGTAAAGAAAAACAAATTATTTTATTACTAGCAAAGAGAATTACAAGTCTTTTTACTCACTGAAAGAAAAATCAAGCTTGGAGATGAGCTTGATAATTACATACTAAGATATGGGGACTCTTTCTATGCCCATCAGCCTCGTCTTCACAGTCTATGTTGTATCCGAGTTCATGTTTTGGTCATATTCTCCTTACTTTATAGCGTACCTCGAATAAAAAATATTTCAAAAGTCTTTTGTGGATTAGCTCATCGAACTGAAGATTACCGGAATCACAGAGGCCTTTTAGCAAGGCAAAGTAGAAACCAGAGCTCCCCTAAGCATTATGATGGTTTTCCATGGCCTGGAAGTCTACTTGGTGGCTTTTAATGGTTCTAACACTGTCCTTCACACTGGACATACGTGGCAATCTCGCTCGTGTCTCATCTCTATGGGATCTTTTGCTTTGTGCTCTTGTCTTCAGGTTGTACCTCTAATCATGTTCAAATGTTTCCTATGTGGATTTGCACTTCATTGCGCCTCACTTAGTCAGCTTTCCAAAGTAAAATAGATTTGAAGGAGGTGAAATGCTTCTCTAGAACGTCTTCTTCTTTACATGGGGCAGGCTTATTTAAATATTGGTGCAGATTGCTCCTTGGCTACTGTACACATCCCAGGTTTACGAATGCTATCACGTTTACTAGGCAGGCTGCTGCGTTGATCCTTCCACGGCTTTCTACTCTACATACATCACTCTCTCCTTACATCGTCACTACTCAGGTCTCAACAACTGCTGCAGCCTGTGTTTATGGCATCACTTCCTTCTGTATGGCATTGTCTATCCTTCATGCTTTACAAATACTCTATCCGTGTCCCAGGTCTCTTGGCTGCATTAAAATTCTACGCAGATTTCTTGGATGCTTCTGTAGGTTTCTGTATCAAGAGGAAATTCTAGAAGAGAGCAATATACTTATGTAGGTCTCCGTTGAATTGTTATCAAGCATGGACAGCTTTATAGGTTGCGTCGATTGCCTTTCCACGCTCTCTAATGCTTACCCAAGTCGCTGGAATTCTGTTGCCAGGTCTACATCTTCTTTGCTACAGGTTAGCTTCATGGATGTGTTGCACCGTGCTTCTCCACAACATGGCTTCTCCTTCCGCACGCTTCTGCTATGTCGAGGTCATACACCTTCCCGTTAGCTATAGGCAGTTCTTCGTTGCGCTTTCCGAGGCTTCGTTCTCCGCACGTCGACTGCACCAAGCTCTTCTGCTGTGACAAAGGGTCAGACTCTCTGAGACCTGTCTGGCTGTGATACCAGATTGTTATCAGAATCAACTTGATTGATTTATTTCGACGAGCAGAGCAGAATTTATAAATAGAATTTTACCTGGATTAGCTAATCAACTATCCAGGAAGGGAGGAAACTAGAAGTTGGGTTATCTATATCAGACAGAATTGGTTATACCTAAAAATATCCTATATGCTCTGCTAACAAACTATACATAATATCGTGTAAAAGACACCGAGTGATTTTAATGATGATTCAATTACAATGTTAAAAAATACTAGTCTCTAAATATTATTTTATATACCATGTATCAATAAATTATAGATATATTTTAATAATTTCTTTAGATTCTTACAGTATGCTTTATTAAAATTGGTTCCTTTATCTAAAAGTAATAATGTGCTTAAATATTTAGAGACTTTATTAATTGAAATTAGGACACTAGTAGAATACAAAATTAAATCAAATGGCATACACATTGGAGAAAAAATCACCACACATGCTTATTAGGTACAAGCAAGGGAGAGAAAAAAGACAAGAAACAAGAAAAAATGATAAAAAAACTAGGATGTTATAATTTGTACTAATTATTAATAAACAGACATACCATAAATATGTATTACAACTAATAAATATCAAATATTATTTATAATTTTTACACTTTTCACTCAACCAAATTAGTCATATTAATTTTGAAGAGTACGCAGACTAGTCAAGCAAAATATCAATAGTCATAAACTCAAAAATTATATGAAAGTACACTTATTTATCGATTCTCACTAAATGAATAAAATATTAAAATAGAATATATAAATAAAACTCAACTCATAATTAGATTTTATTTGTATAATTAAAAATATTAAGTAAATCAAAAGTTACCTAAAGTTAGCTCACTAATATAATTTTTAGAAAACTTCTAATTGTAATAACATTCATCTTCTAGTGAATTTTCAACCCATATTATAGAAGTTTTGTATGCAAACTCAAATGGGCCTAAAAATATTCACATTTATTATAACCACTAAATTAACTTAATTCATGAATATCAAATAAAGATCATGTCTGAGTACAAAAACACACTTTCTAAAAATGGAAAAATCATGAGAAAATAATAAAATACAATTTTAAACCCTCAGATAGTCACTTATGGCCTATTAAAAGTTCTAAAAACATTCATAACTAGATATAAAAGGTTAGGTATTAATAAAAGTTTTTGAGATGGTCATTTTTCCACAAGCAAGAGTTCAAATGGAATTACATATCAAAAATTATAGCATTCAGAAGTTTGGTCTCCACGTCATTCTCTTAAAGTTGAAAAAAACTCAACACCTATGAGCTACCCTAATTTAAACCCTAACATTTATTATTGTCAAATTTTATAGTCTTTCCCACTGTACAAAATACATGTCCTAACTCCATTGCCTTGTGCACATTGGCTTCTTATCCAAAAACTATACAATATTTTATTTCTTCTTCTTTGGTACCTATTGATATAAATTTAATTCTTAATATTCTTCCCCTTCACTATATTATCCATGGAATTCATATAAATCTAAAATATTAAATAATAGAGATATATAATTCTTTTTTGGTAAACTCACGTCATAATCATTGTCATTGATTTCCTTCACTATTATGCATGAACTAATTTTTCGGTACTTCAAATTGTTGTATGTGCCTATTGGAAAAATAAAAACCCTCACTAAATCTCCTTCTTCAAATACCTTTGATCTTCCCCTTACATCTTTTGTTACTTTGTAATTCTCATTAATTTATTGTATATTTCTTCTCAATTCTTCTTAAAACAATTGTATATTCCCTACAAATGCTTCTACATCATCACTAAAATGTTATAAAATTAGTAACTATACCAAATCTAAAACATCCATAGGATTAATCCTATAAACAACCTAAAATGGTTATTTTCCTATTGATGTATTCACTAAACTATTGTATGCAAACTCAACTTGTGGTAAAGCCAAGTCCCACTTCTTGAGATTTTCTCCAACTATGCATCTATTTTTTTTTTCAAAGTTGATGTTTAATTTTTTTTTCTATCCATATTTCTATGGGAGGTATGAGCTATTAATTTGTATATTAGTTCCTAACTTCTTCCATAAAGTTCTTGGAAAATTTCTTAGAAATTTTGTGCCTCTATTTGTTGTAATGGTTTTTAGAACACAATGCAATCTCAAAACAATGTTAAAAAGTAGTTTTAAAACTATAGGGCCATCAATGGCTTTATTACATATAATGATATGAACCATCTTATAAAACATATGTCCAATAAAAAATATAAGAATCATTACTACTCTTTGTGTTTGGTAATCCCAACATAAAATCCACACTCAAATATGTCCATAGTCCTCTTGGAACCAGTAATGTCATATATGATCCTATATTATGTGCATAGACTTTATCCCTTTGACATATTATTTATCTTGAAACATACCTTTTCATATTTCTCTTCACATATGACAAAAAATAATTTTCATCTACCAAAGCTATTATCCTATCCTTACTAAAATTTCTAACCAAATCACCACCGTGCAATTATGTTATAATGTTGTCTCTTAGAGACAACTAGAATACACAATTGTTTTAATTTTAAGAGATAACCATCATGAATAATGCATGTCTCACCTACTAGTGGATTCCTACACTACTCAACTATCTTTCAAAAATTTTGATCATTATCATATAATTCTTCCCGATTTCAAATCCAATTACTTCACTCACCATAGTAGTTAATAATGTCACTCTGCTAATCAAAGAATTGGGTTCTTGATTATACTTTCCTAATCTATATTTATAAATAAAAGTGTATCCATAATATTAATACACCCAATTTATAGGTATATTGTTTAAATTCTCTTGAGTGGTCACATACTTCAAGGCCTCATGATCTATAAATAGGATAAACTCCTTAAGCAGAAGGTAATGCCTTCAATGTCTAAAATATCATGTAATGGAATAAATTTCAACATCATATGTAAGATATTTCCCTCTTACCTCATTTAAATTCACACTAAAATATGTTATGGGTCTTCCTTATTGACTTAACATAACACCATTTCTAACATGTGGTGAATCACCATCCACCTCAAACATTGCTAAAATCTAGTAATGCTAAAATAGGTTTTTATGTAATTTTATTATTCAAAAATTGATATTTTTTTGGTTAACCTTGTCTACCCAAATTCAAATTTTCTCATGCAATATGTTGTTGGTGAAACATGACAACTAAACTTATTAATGATTTTTTTGTAAAAAGTTTCTAAACAATAGAAGATGCTTACCTCTATGATGCTCTTTGGAATAGGCTAGTCAATAATCACATTCACATTTTATTCATCCACTCTTAACCGATCTATTAAAAATATAAACCCAAAAAATACCAAACTATTATACATAAACCTACAATTGTTCTACTTTACATATAACTTTTCCTTTCTTAACAACTGTAATACCAGTTTCAAATGCCTTAATTGTTCTTATTTAGTCTTACTGAATATCAAACTATAATAAAAATAAACCACCATGAAATTATGTATAAAATATCATTATAATGTGATCATCAGCCTCATAAATGAGCTAGGTTCATTAGATAATTTGAATGGCATCACCATCCACTCATATAATTCATCCCTAGTTTTGAATTGTATTTTTCATTCATCTTCTTAATGAATGTAAATCTAATAATAACCACTCCTTAGATCAATCTTCATAAATTAATTTTATTTTTCAATAACATCCTTAAAATCATATAAAAATTTTATAGTAAATCTATACTTGATGGTAATGTTATTGATTGCTTTACTATACACACATATCTTCCACCTTCCATATTTATTTGGAGTTATCAATATTGGTGTTTCAATGGAATCATGATCTTCTTTACTACCCCCTTTCTCACCAATTCAATAACCATTTTATTCAATTCCAAATGTTTTTTTAGATGTGTCCTATAATTCACTTGATTGGGTAGATCTAATCTTGGAATCAAATCAATATCATCTGGAATGTCTCTCTTTGGTAGTAAATCACCTGGTAACTCATTAAGTATAACCTATGCATATTCTTTAAATAATTTTGTTACTTATACTGATATTTACACCACATTTGTGTAATCTTTATTTATTATTGATGCATAATAATAACAACCTATACTCTTCATGTGTTCAAGAGATTTTTTTTGTAGACAACATGTTTTCGCATGCCCTTCTACTCTAAGAGGTAATAAAACTAGTTTCTAGCACTTTTACAATAATTATATGTTTTCTTTATTCTATCATGGATTATTTTTCTATAAAACTACCATGATGTTCCAAATAACACATGTCATACATCCATTGGTATAACATCATACCATACTTTATCATTGTATATTTTTCATATGGAAAACACGATTAAGCATGATTAAGCATCTTTGATCTATTTTAACTTCATTTTATGTATTAAATCATGAAATTTGATAAGGTTTATAGTTTTTTTCACATTGTAAATGTAGTTTCTAAATTAGGTCCTTATAAACCATATTTTCAAAACTACCACCATCTATAGTTACTTTGTATATCTTACCACATGAAGTACACGTTATTTGAAAAATATTTTTTCATAGTAATGTGTCACCACCTTGCTTACTCTATACCTATTATTTACTTGGAGAAATAACTATTCTCATCATCATAAAATTTTATGTACTATTTGTTGTTGTAACTTCTATAACTTGTTCTTCTACTTCAGCCTCAACTAAATTCACTCTTGGATATGTCCTCTTACCTCCTTTATTGATCATGATAGTGTGGATTTTCAAATTATTTGTGTCTTTATTATCCACATCTATAACAAACATAATACTTGTAATAATTTTTAATCCATCATCTACCACCATGATAGCCTCATCCTCCCTAAAATACTCTTCCTTTTAGTTGGTAATGAAATCCTTGTCTATTTATTCTCACTTTTATTCACCATGTGATGATTATCCTCTAGTTATATTAAATTCACCTCTAATGGTATTAAACCCACCTCATCCCCCTATTAGAGGTTATTATCCTCTTCTTATCCCAATACCCAGTGATCTTCTAAAATTTTATGTTTTCTATTTTACCTTTAAAGCTAATTGATAAGTCTCCTCCATAAAGATAATTATATGCATGTTCATTTAATATTTGATAGAAAAATTCAAACCACTTACATAGCTTTAAACCATTTATTCTTATGTAGATAAAGTACCACAAAAAGTGAACGAGATTAGGTGTGATTCTAGCATGCTAAATTATGTCAAGTCTGACAAACCAAGTTTTAGTAGAGGAATTGAGTGACAAACACTTATTGAGATTGCAAAAAAAATAATATAAGGGGATGATGACATGATATATAAGACTTGAGTAATAATTAATGAAATGGGTGTCATAGTTCCAATGCTAATCATTTCACCAAGATTATGAAGCATAACATCATGAAGCATTTGTTGAATATGAAGCAAAGAAGGTATGTCCACATTATTTAATTGAAAATTAGTTTTAAAATCAAGACAAGGTATTCATCCCCAATCATAAATTATATCTTTAATGGTATGAATACATTTAGAAAGTAGCTTGAAGTATTTGATTCCTAAAAATTAAGCAATCATAAAACTAGTGATTTTCATAATAGGAGACCACAACATATTATGATCATTAAAAAATAACCCTCTATGTAAACCATCCCTAATCCAATTTATGTGAGGCTTTATAGATTCAAAGGCCATCCATATGCTCTTACCAATAAAGGATCCTTCAATTTTATTAGGATCTTTAGTGATGAGAAGGGACTGGAAAATAATATTTTTCAAACTAAGTTTACCATAAGGGGATCCATAAGAGATAAAATTCCTTAGAAATATTTTTCATGCCTCATTTACATCAATGACATGAACCACCCATTTAGCACATAAATTTACACTCTTCCTGTACAAGTCTATAATTCCTATGCCTCATTTATCTTGAGGAAGGAGATAAATGTACCAATTGACATGATGAAATCCATTGGCATGTTTGGAATTACACTATAAAAATCCCTAAGGATTTTGTATACATTATCATATGCCTATTTAGAAGAATCCTAACAAGAGGAATAATAAACATAGGTAGCTACTAGAATCTTGATACAAACTTTGAACTTCCTTGTTAAGGATAGAGTCATGGAAATGAATTAATCAACCTTTTTCTAGTCTTTTGATGACATAAGTTACATAGTTTAACCAAAGAACTATCAATGTCAAAAAGGATGGTAAGAAATTTGAAATGTTATTCATGCCTAATCTAGTTCCATTTATAATGGAGATGCCTTTCAGGCATATGCTTCATAATTTTTTGGAATCATTGTGTTTTATTCCACTACAAATTAGATCCTAAGGCCAAATTAAAAATATCAAGGAATTTCATAACTTCCTAAAAGGCTCACTCTTATTATTCGAGAGTGAAGAAGTTATCATCTACAATGTACCCATTAATGAGCTTGGAATAGCATTTACGTAAGTAAATTCTATGAATTAGTCCCCACTCAACATTGGAGGTAAAGCAATAACCTAGAGCTTTTGTATAAATAATATATAATGCCATAGCTAGAGGACATCCCTTCATAATGGAATGGTAATAGTCAATACTATCATACATGAAGTCATTAATGTTTAGGTAGATTGAGGCATTTAAAAGCAAAGTTCAATCTACTAGAATGAAAACCAAACCAAAGCCTAAAGCCTTCAACATGGATAGATTGAAATGCCACTCAATCCTATCATAGATTTTTTCAAAGTTGAGTGTTAGAGAAATGGTTCTTTGATGAGAAAGTCTAGCCCATTTCATGCCTTCCAAAATAAAAATAAGATTATCAACGACATATCTCCCTCTAATGAAACTACTTTGATCATGTCAAATAATGCCATGAATAATAAAACTAAGCCAATTGGAGAGAGGTTTGCCTAAATTTTTTTATGAGATAGTCAATAAGGTAATTGGCTGCCAACTAGTATGAAGATTCAAATCACCCAACTTAGGTATGAATTTAATATTGCTGTTATTAATTAAATCACCTAAATAATGATTTTTCATGGCTTTTTTATGCACCTAAAGAAATTTAGGCCTAACAAGCTCCCATGTATATTTAAATAATTCATAGGGAAATCTATTGAGGCCCTAGGATTTATCATTGATCATTCTCTAGATATCCTTTATGAGTTTGTGGAGGGTTAAGGAAAACTCATATAGCCAATAGTTATCTACTTTGACATTTCAAGGAACCATATTAAGGCATTCCTACAATGCTTGAGTCTATTTATTCATGATCTCTTTGACTTAGATGACTAAATTTTAGTGATCCATGAAGGATCCCAATAAGAAAAATAATAAACATAGGTGGCTTCTAGTATCTTGCTACAAATTTGGAGCTTCCCTTTGAGGATAAAGCCTTGGTAATCTAGTATTTAACCTTGTTTTCCACTCTTTTGATGAATTTCTTCCATATCTTATCCAGATAAGTATCAAAGAAAAAAATTAATACCAATAAATTTAAACTATTCTCCATGTGAAATCTACTTTCATTTTTAATGGATAAGCAATTTGAACATAGGCATCACACTTTTTCAAAATCATTATGTTTTATTCCATTGAAAATTATATCTTGAGGCTAAATAAAACATATCAAGGCATTTCATAGATTCCCAAAACTTTTCCTCTTGTAATTTGAGCAACAGGAAGGTATCATATACAAATTTCCCATTAATGAGCTAAGAAGAGAAATTAAGAAAGGATATTCCACTAACTAGACCCCATTCAACTCTAGAGGCAAGTAGATAACCTAAATTTTTTGTAGAAAGAATATATAACCCTAGAGATAGAGGACATCCCTATATAATGGAGCCTTTTACGTCAATACTATCATACTTGAAGACATTAATGCTGAGATAGAGTAAGGCATTTGAAATAAATTTTGGATTACCAAAATGAAAAACTAATCAGAGACTAAAATCTTTAGCATGGCTATAATGAAAGGAAACTCAATCCTATCATAGGCTTTTACAAGGTTGAACTTGAGGAAAATGATTATTTGAAGAGAAACTATGGTCCACTCCATGACATTCCAAATGAAAATAAGGTTATCAAGGGTGTATCTACCTCTAATGAAACCAATTTTCTCAGGTTGAATAATGATAAGAATAATAAATCAAAGTTGATTGGAAAGAGCTTTGGTGAGGATTTTGTACAAGACATTCAACAACGTAATTGGCTACCAACTAGTAAGAAGCTCTAGATCACTTACCTTGGGTATTAATGTAATATTTTATTGATCAATTCAAGAACCTAAAGAATAATTTCTTAGTGATATTTTAAACACCTAAAGTAATTTAGGCCCCAAAAACTCCCATGTAGATTTATTTAATTCATAGGGAATGTCATCGAGGCTTTAGCTTTTGTTGTTTCTCATTCTTTGGAGAGCCTTTGCAATTTATTGAATGGTCAAGGAAGAGTCACAAATCCACTAGTCATATAATTTGACCTTTGAAGGAATCACATGTATTCATTCTGGCAACGCCTATGTCTATTAGTCATGATCTCTTAGGCTTGGAACATTCATTTTTTGTGATCCATGAAGGATAAAGAGATGTATCAAAGGGAAGTGAGATTGGCTTGGGAATTATTGATGACCTTGATCTGATCACATGTTTTTTGATCACTAGGGGATTTTAATAAATCCTTGGAATCCTTATCAAAAATACTAAGATAGTGCATTCTAGTACATAACTGGGCCCCTCTCAAAGCACTTCTTTCTGCCACATTTACCTAGTGTTTAAGTGAGTAAGAAATATTTTTAAAAGCAATGTCAAAACTATTGAGCACAAGGAGGGAAGAAACCACTTGAAACCCCTTGAGCATATTATCCTCACTATATTTCCTAATACCCACAACTTGTTTCCTATAGTGGTAGAGGAAAGAAGTGGTGTGAAGAATGGCCTTATTTCACCAATCAATCTAGATGGTAGCATAAGGAGGGTAAGGTCTAAAATTCCATATTAGGTAATCATATGAATGGTTCCAACATGGCTTAGGAGAGGAGTGTTGAGGATAAATTAATTACATGGCACATTGTATTGCCTTCTAACCCATTTGATTTTGGAAGAGATGGGAGAATGATCTAAAAGAACCAAGTTAATTTGGATAATGATAAGCTAGCCTCAAATGTCAGAGAAATATAAAATATTTTTATCTAATAGCATATAACTATTGATACTTTATAGCATGTGGTTTGAGAGACCACATAAACCAAGACATGTTATTAATTGAGCATCATTGAAGGAGAGGGTTGACAAGACCCCATTTATTATTGAAATAATACAATGCTTCACACTCTTTGATACACCACCACATGGGCAAGGAACCAAATTTGTCCTTATAACTCTTAACCATATTAAAATCCCTATAATAGGGCCACATGGTAAGGGGAGGTTGTCAACCAAATATCACCAAAATAGAGATCTATGAGGGCCATCATTGGGGGCATAAATTTTGAAAATGCCAAAATAATGGCCATAGATGTATAAAATTAACGTAACATCAAAGTGTGATGGGTGCTCTACAATGTTAATAACAAGGGGAAAAACTTAGGTGAAATCAATATACTGATAGCACTACATCCATCTCCATGCAGAGTGGAAAGATAGGTGGCATCAGGCCAAATACAACATGAAGAAGTATATAAAAGACAACTATAACTTTAACTTCTTATTGACAAATAAAATCTATAGAAATTATTTATTGATAGGTGGCATGTAAAGAGAATTTTCTTGTTGATTTTTTAAGGCCTTAAAAATTCCACGATAAATCATTCATTAGGATATATCATCCATGTTGAACTCCCCCTATCCATCCTCTAAATCTACTAGCATAGAAAAACTATTACACTATTTTGGGCTACAAAAATATCTGAACATAATGGAGTGATGTTTATACCCATGTTCATCTTGGTTAACATCATAAAAACTATGGGGTGAGTTATCCATCCACCTTGAGAATAAGCTGTTGATTGAGGATATCCTAGTGAGAGGGACAAAGGAATCTTTGGAACTATTTAAAATTATACTTTGGTAGGATAGAGTGATCATAATAATGGGTAGAGGTAGGAGAGGTATCTCCTTGCAAGGATTTATGGTTGTATATTGGATCATATGTGTGGAGGGTTTCATCTCCAGTTGAGGTGTATTAGACTAGACTATGGTCTAGTTATCCCCGTTGTTCACCACCTTATGATTTGTAAGGTATGGAGGGGACACAAAGGGATTTTAGCATCTTTCAAGGAGGAAATATTTCATATGATGGTCAGATGCCTAATAATAAAATTAAGTGTTAGATGATTTCATGTATGTAACTTTATTTAACCATCTGACATCACCTACCTGAATTCAGACAAATTCCATAAAGTTTGTATAATGGTCTACCTAAATGTAAAACTATTTATTAGGAAAAGAAGATAAATAATTTGGCTACTCATGGCCAATAATGGGCCTAATGGGTATGATAATTTACTCCATAAAGGCCCATACGTGCATAGGTAAGCTATGAAACTTAACCCAAATAGGGACTCGAAGGGAGACTTGGTCTGTGACCTTGAAATCGTGAGATCACTTGGACAAAATCATGAACACGTTTCTAAGAAATGAGAATCATGACTTGGCAAGGAAGGCTTAGGATTTAAACAACTCTTTAAAATTAATTAGGAGGAACCCTTTGGTAAGATTTCTGATGCCATCCACATGGATGCCTAAAAGCTCAAGTAATGACAAAACTAATGACAGAGATGTGGTCAAATATTCAACTCAAACTATTTATGTTTTTATTAGGGACATGGTTCATAATGAATTTCTCTGACATGTTGATCATTATGACTCAACATAAATTATGGTCAAGGATAAGAATCTAATAGGGACATAAGTGACATAGACTATCGTCAACTTTAATAGTTTGGCAAATATTAAATGCTCCACAAACATTTGAAATACAATGGGACCATAAATATAAAGTGTGAACCTTTTAGTGTCTATATATGAAGGTGTTTATGGGCAAACATTATATTTGTAAAAATAATGGCATGGATAATTTAATAAAAATAAAACCTAAACTAGGATACATTGTGAATAGATCCTCGAATGCACAATGATAATGGAAAAGAAATTGCTCCAAATTTATAAATAAATAGGGTGTTTTAGCCAAAATAAAAATCTTACACAAATGTGATTAAATAAGTGGTGTTGGTCATAATCAAAATATCATGCAAATGTGAATGAAAAATTATTCTTCAAAATCAATCATGGGACTAGATTTAAAAAATCCTAAGGCTATGATTTAAATTCTCCTTGACTTAAACATTAAATTTAAATATTATTTTTTAATATATAATTTTAAAAAATAATCTTATATGATGTGTTGGGTTAGATTATTTCATATTTAATTATTATCCATTTATTTAATTATCCCTTCGATTATGGCTCTTTGGATAATTTGAATGGTGTTTTGTGTTTTAATTTTTTAAATTACATACTTTAAGTGGTAACATAAATTCGATAGCTGATTTCACTATTTTTCTAGCTAGCAGGGTAAATTATGATAGGACCTTAAATATTTTTACCTAATGAGAGATGAAACATGTGTATAGAATGAAACTACATGTAACATTTTAGAATTACATTCGTTCCATTGACCTATGTTTTTTCCATATCCACCATGGTGTGGTAGATCTTCATCACCTTATCTTAATGTTGTGGATGAGCCTTTAACTTGTTGCTTTAATAAATAGATTAAAAAATATGTATTTTTAGCATGTTTGAGTCATATGTGTTTTGGGTGTTATAGTAGTGTTCTTAGAACTTATTATAGTTATAAAATGCATAAGTTTAACAACATCAATACAATTTTCATAAAAGACCAAACTACCTTATCGAAGTAAGGTGAAGTTATTTATACAATATTTTTTGTGAAAAATATTTATGTTTAGTAAACTATATATGTACATTTTTATGAGTGAAATTGAGTGCTTCAGATTATTTTTATACAACACTTGCTTCATTTATGTCATTATTTATTATTGAAATATTATAATCATTTCTTAATCAACCTGAAAACTATCAAGAACAAGAAAATTACCAATATGCCAAGATCTTGAAACAATACTCATAATTGATTCGTATTAATTGGTTGAAATAGTTACAAACCCAAACCATGCTTAAATAATCTTCAACTAATAAATTAGAGTTAACATGTAAAATTTTTAAAAAAAAAACTAAAATCTAAAAAAATGCCTATTTTGAAAAACACATGAAATATCCCAAAAATATTTTGAAATATCCTAAACACTATCATTATAATATGTAACTAAATTCAACTGAAGATGATGTTCGATTCTAAAAATATACAATTTTTAAAAATATAAAAAAACCCAAAAAATAATTTAATCATAATTTTGGAGCCTTAGATGATCATGTATAGCCTCTAAAAAATATTGAAAACATTATTAGGCTAGTATAATAGCCTATAATAGCAACAACCTTTTTGATACTATCATTTTGGCATGTGAAAGAGTTCAAACAAAATTACCAGTTAATATTTATCGCCTCCAGAAGGTTGGCCAAATTTTTCTACATCATTCTCCTCTGGTTGGAAACAACTCAGCTCATGCAAGTTGCCCTGATTGTATTGCTACCATTTTTACTTATCAATATTCTTTAGCTCCCATTCTATAATCCAAGTGTTTTTTTCTTGTTGCAATCCTTCCCACTGCACCAAATACTTGTTACAATTCTTTCCTTGTGCTCACTATCTTCATATTTAAACCCTGAACTATTTTCCTTTCTTCTTCTTTGGAACTTGTTGCTCCCTATTTACTTCATCATATTCACCATCCTCTCCATGGAATTAATATAAATATAAAACATTAAATATTGGAGATATATCAAAATTATATGGTAAACCTACCTCATAGTCATTATCCTTGATTTTCTTCACAATTTTTCATAGTCCACTTTTCTTGTAATTAAACTTATTGTATGTGCCTTTTGAAAATATCTCTTCTTCAAGTAAACCATTAAAAAATATCCTTATTCAACTACCTTAGATCTTCTTCTAATATCTAATGTTGATTTATATTTCTCATTACTTTCTTGAAACTTTCTTCTTATTCCTTGTAACTATTCCATATGCTCCACAAATGCTTCTACATCATCATTATTTTGACTTTTAATTTGAAATTATACCAAATCTAAAATACCCCTAGAATTTCTCCAATAAAAAATTTGAAAATGTGACTTTCTTATTGATCTATTCACTAAACTATTATATGCAAACTCATCTTGTAGTAAAGCCACATCCCATTGCTTTCACTTCTCTCCCATTATGCATCTCAATAAATTTCCTAAGCTCCTGTTTACAACTTATATTTACCCATATTTTTCTGGGTCATATGCATTACTAACTTTTGTCTTAGTAACCCTATTTTTTCACAAAGTCCTCCAAAATTGACTTAAAAACTTCATGTCTCAATCTAAAGTAATAGTTTTTGGAACACCATGCAATCTCACAATATCCATAAATTTTTTTATAAAACTCTAGTGGCATCATTACTTTTTTTACATGCAATGAAATGAACCATTTTTGAAAATCTATGTACAACAACAAAATTATATTGTTACCTCTTTGTGTGTTTGGCAATTACAACAAAAAATCCATACTCAAATCTGTCCATGATCCTCTTGGAACCGGTAATGTATAGTCCAATATTTTATGCATGTCCTTTAGCCACCTAACATATTATACACCTTGAAACATAACTTGTCACATCTCTCTTCATCTTTGGCCAAAAGTACTTTTCCTCCACCATAGCTATTATCTTCCTTTTATAAAAATGTCCAACCAAACTACCACTATTTAATTATCTTGTTATATTATCTCATTGAGACTTAATTGGAATGCATAATTGTTTCACTTCAAAGATATAACCTTATTATATAAGATACTTATAAAAAATAACATATGTCTTACCAGTTAATAGATTCTTGCATTGCTTAACTACCTTACTAAAATATGGAATAATATCATATAATTATTTAATACCTTCAAATCTAACTATTTCACTCATCATAGTAGTTAATAATGCTACCCTCCTACTCAAGACATTAGCTACCTAATTTGGTTTTCCTGATTTATGTTTCAACACAAAAGTATACCCCTGCAAGAAAGAGACCTACTTTCAATGTCAACTATTCAACTTCTTTTGTGTACTCCCATACTTCAAAGCTTCATGATCTATAGATAGTATAAACTCCTTAGGCACCAAATAATGCCTCCAATTTATTAATGCCTATACAATTGCATAAAGTTTAACATCATAATTATAATACTTTGTTCTTACCTCATTCAATTTATCACTGAAATATGCCATTGGCTTTCCTTCTTGACTTGGCATAGCACCAATTCCCATAAACAGAGCATCAAAATCAACTTCAAACACTTTGTTAAAATATGGTACTGATAAAATTAGTCTTTTTATAATATTCTTCTTCAAAATTTCAAGACTTTCTATGGCTACTCTAGACCATACAAATTCTTTTCCTCTCATGCAATTTGTTATTGGTGCCACAATACTACTAATTGTTTTTAATAAAATTTCTATAAAAAGTTGATAAACCATAGAAAATTATTACCATTATAATAATTTTTGGAATAAGCCACTCAAAAATCATCTTTATCTTTTTTTCATCCATTTTCATACCATCTACCAAAACTACAAATCCCAAAAATACCAAACTGTTCTACATAAACCTGTACTTCTTCAAATTTGCATACAAATTTTCTTTTCTTAACAAATCCATTACCGTACTCAAATTTTGTAAGTGTTGTTCTTTAGTCTTACTGAATATCAAAACATTATCAAAATAAACAACTACAAACTTACCAATATATTCTCTTAGCACCGTATTCATCAACCTCATAAATGTGTTAGGTACATTAGATAATATGAATGGTATCACCATTAGCTCATATAAGCCATCCCTAGTCTTGAATGTGGTTTTCCACTCATCTCTTTCACAAACTTGAAATATGATAATAAACACTCTAGAGATTAGTCTTGATCAAATATTGTGATCCTACAAGCACATCCAGCATATCATCTAAATGAGGTATAGGAAACTTATACTTTATTATAATTTTATTAATTAATCTGCTATCTACACACATTCTAACATTTCACATAGACTCATGCTCTCCCTTATCACCTTATTTGTTAGTAATTCAATAAATAATTTATTTAATTATCCATGTTATGTTGGACTCATCCTATAAGCTGCTTGATTGGGTAAAGTTGATCCTAGAATCAAAAAAATATGATGCTAAATATATCTCTTAAGTGGTAAACCATCTAATAACTCATTAGACATAATAGCTGCATATTATTTCAACACTCTTGTTACTTCTATTAGTATTAGCACCATTTGTGTTTCTTCATTATTTAATACTAATACACAACAACAACCTGCTACTTTCAATTTTTGGATAAATTATTTAGTACATAGCATGATTTATGTCTTCTCTTCCTCTTTCAAAGGTAACAAAACTACCTTTTTATAGCCTTTCCAAAAAGTGTATATATTCTTTGCTCCATAATGAACTATTTCCTTGTCAAATTGCCACAGTCTCCCCAATAACACATGACATGCATCCATTAAAATAACATCACACCATATTTCATCATTATAAGTTTTTTCTATAGAAAACTTGATTAAGCATATTTTATCTATTGTAACCTCATTCCCTTTATTAAAACATGAAATCTGATAAAATTATTTAGTACATATCATGATTTATGTCTTCTCTTCCTATTTTAGAGGTAACAAAACTACCTTTTTATAGCCTTTCCAAAAAATTTATATATTCTTTGCTCCATAATGACCTATTTCCTTGTCAAATTGCCACAATCTCCCCAATAACACATGACATGCATCTATTAGAATAACATCACACCATATTTCATCATTATAAGTTTTTTCTATAGAAAACTTGATTAAGCATATTTTATCTATTGTAACCTCATTCCCTTTCTTAAATTATGAAATATAATAAGGGTTAGGATGATTTTCACATTTCATATTTAGTATCTCAATCATTTTTATAGAAACCATATTTTCACAACTACCACCATCAATAATTACTTTGCATACCTTTTCACCCAAAGTACATATTGTTCAAAAAATATTTGATTAAAGCCATGCATCACCACCTTTATTATACACTTGATCCTTCCTTGGAGGAATCATGGTTCTTCTCATCATGAGATTCTCTCCAACATTAGCTGGTGTAACTTTAGTATTCTACTCTTCTACTTCAGTCTTAATTAGATTGACTCTTGTGTGATCTTCTTACCTCCTTTATTGATCTTGAAAGTGTGGACACTAAAATGCTATGTGCCCTTCTTCTCGACATCTATAATAGACATAAGATCAACATTGATTTGAAAACCATCCTCTAGCACCATCATAACCTTGCCTTCTTAGAAATTCTCTTCTTCTTTGTTGGTATTGAAACCCTTACCTATTATCATCTTGCGTTTCTACAACACATGATGATTCACCTTTATTGGCATTAAATCTACCTCATCCCCTTATTGGAGGGGATCCCCCTCTTCTTAGAACAGGAGATATCATTTTGAAATTCCATCTATTTTTTTTCCTTATGCCTTCAAAGCTAATTGATAAGCCTCCTCCATGTTAAGTATTCTATATATGCTTAATTTATCATGAATAGAAAATTTTAAACCATTTACATAACTTTTAGCCATCTTCTCTTCTATTTCATCATGTTCCACTTGTATGGAAAGCTTATAAAATTAATTTATATACTCTTGTATACTGTGATCCTTATGCCTCAAATTTTGGAATCTTTTGTATAAGGTTTATGCATAATCCACAAAAAAAAATTATCCCTTAGCTTTTTCTCCATCTTTTTTTATGAATTAATCTTGTCTTCAAATTTTCTCTGTTTCTATTTCGACATGCGATCCCACCAAATCATTGCATGACCTTTCAATTTCATGTATGAAAACTTTACCTTCTTGTCTTATCTCATAGTCTTCCACTTGAAGAAATTATTGATGTAATTTATCCAACCTATCAACTCCTGTATTTTTAAACTACCCACACATTCTTAAACATCCACCATGATTCCTTAAATTTTTCCTTCTAAATCTTGAACCATCCTCTTTTTAATTGATGGTGGCTGCTCTTGTTATTCCTCTTCTTGCTAAACTTCTTCATCATGATTTGTGTCTTCCTCATCACTACTTTGTGTTTTTTATTGATTAGTGATAACCTCTATTAATTATTAAACTTACCTCTATAGATTTTGTATAGCCTGATTCATTTATGGAACACCTCCTCACCCTCTCGCCATTCTTTACTCCTCCAAGATTTGAACATGCTCTAATACTAGATAATGATCTTGAAAACTATCAAGAATAAGAAAATTACAAATAAACCAAGATCTTGAAATAATATTCAAAATTTATTCATATTGATTACTTGAAATAATTACAAACCCAAACCATGATTAAATAATTTTTAACTCTGAAATTATTGTTTACACACAAAATTTATTTATTATTAAAAAAAAAAATCTAACAAAAAATGTCTATTTTAAAAGACTCCCAAAGCATACCAAAAATATTCTAAAATATTTTAAACACTATAATTAGACTATGGGATGAAATTCAACTTAATTTGATGTCCATTTATAATAATATATACTTTCTAAAAATAGAAAAAAACTCAAAAAAAAATTAAATCACAAATTTAGACCCTCAGATGATCACATGTGACCTCTAAAAAATATTTAAAATGTTGCTAGGTTGGTAGAGTGACCTAGGATAGTAACAACCTTTTCAATACAATTTTTCTGTCATGTGGAAGAGCTCAAACAGAGTTATGGGTCAAAATTTAAGGCCTCTGAAAGGTTGGCCTAGTTTTTCTACATCATTTCTTTTATTCATAAATATTTAATTATTTTAAAACATGGAAGCATTTTTAAAAAATTTAAAGACATTTCTATCTAATATCTTGATTTTAAATTCTATAATGGTACGGAAAATATCATCAAAAGATTTATAATAATTAAATAAAAAAAATTATTTAGTAATTAGAAGTAAAATAATAGCAAATATGTTTTGATACTCAAAATAAGGTGGCTCCTAATTCATTTTTGTAAATATAAAATAAAACCTAAACATGTAATCTATAGTGTACTTACTATATTTTTTTTATGTTGAGCTATGTCCACAAATGTAACCTTCTTGGCTATATTGATTTGTAAATATGATAAAAATTAATCAGCTATTTTTGTAAAAGAATAAATGAATGTATATAGTAAAACATAAAACTAATCAAAAACATAATCATATAAACCCATTTAAAATATATTAGTGTCCCTAATAGGATAGAAATATTTGAAAAAACAAGTTAATAA
>JARHVA010005636.1:1035000-1062500 GCA_037957365.1 Torreya grandis | reverse complement strand
TTTACAAGAGAATCTTAGTAGTATTCAATGCACAACAAAATGACAACAAATAGTGATTGATGGCTCATTATTTAAGGAGGACAACCTCAATTTTCTTTATTTAACTTTATTGTAAGTGTCGTGACGTGGATTACGTTGCTGATTTGTTAGATTTAACTTTATTGCAGGCCTGGTACCATTTGGTGTGTTACTAGATACATTCCCTCTAAAATAGTATTCCAGGTCTATATAAGTTCATGTTATCTCATAAGATATAACCCATAAACTTACATTTGCCCTTATTTTAATTTAGACAACAATCTAAATGGATACATAATTTTTTTGGTATAGAAATTGTGTTTTAGTTTATAATAAAAATAGACTATAAGAAAATAGAATCGAAGGGGGGGCCTCGAAGCGCCCCGCCACCCCAAAAAAAAAAGAAGAGAGAACTCAAATGAGTTTACAAGAAAAGATGGAAACCGAAATTATTCCACTCCATTTACTCTTCATATCCATCGACAATTCTTATACGAGGGATTCGTCCCATCAATAATTCTTATATGAATATTTAAGTGAGGACTCTTATCGCTGAAAGAAGATGATGATTTTTAAAATGTGGTCTATATGGAACATGATTTTGACGATATTGAAAATGTCCCTCAACAAGCAGCCAAGAGTGTAGCAGAAAATTTAACAACACTCATAATGATGAATGATGATACATGTTGTAGTATCTGCCAGGTCATGATGAACCATCCATACAGTTGCCTTGCCTGCGTGTTCATCATGACAAATGTATAGCTAATGGGTTGAGAGTCAGTAACCTTTATCCCGTCTGTAGTTACACGTTGCCAACAGCAGATGACCTCCAGGATAAAGAAAAGCTCCTCATGGTGAAGAGGAACCGCACTGAGATTCTTTGTTCAGTATTGCCTAGCAATGTTTTTCATTATGATCATTGTTAAATGATCTACTACACTTGCTTGAGGGACAATAGATGTATCATCATCATGTTCCATAGAAACCACATTTTCCAAATCCATGGAATCCTCACTTAAATCTTCATATTCAACCAACTCTCCTGGAAGTGGATAACAATGCATACTAAGGTGACAATATTCAATTGCACATCGGTTAATATTTGCTGCCAGTTTAAGCCATCGCCTGCAATTATAGGTATTGATGGCATGAATCCCTCGTTAAAGAATTTTTGAAGGATATAAAAGAGTATATGGTGTGGAATAATTCGTGTTTCCATCTTGTCTGTCAAATTCGTTTGAGTTCTTCGTGAGCGAGAATCATTGATCTTATTTTCTTATATGTAAGAAACATAAGGTCTTTGTGGTAAGTTCCATCCTCTACCACGAACATAGTCTCTGCCTCTTTAAAAGCCTCTTCTCCTTTGCTGGTTTTCAAACCCTTGTTTGAAATATTCATGTTTCTGCACCCCATGAGATAATTCTCCTTTTGTAGGATTAAATTCAACTCTTTCCCTTTATGGTAATCGCTGCCTTATCTTCGACACATGGGATTTTTTTCTTTTCAAAAACGTCTATTTTGCTTCTCTTCATCTTTCAAACACAGTAAATAGACAACATCCATGTCATTCATGGACAATTCATTTTAAATAATTTTTTTAAAACCATTTACACACCTTAAATTCTTTTGCTCTCTTGTATTATCATGCTTCAAACAAATAGACATGTTAATTTCATGTATATAGTTCTCTATACTGTGCTTTATATATATATATATATATATATATATATATATATATATATATATTTGTGCATAATCTATAAGGAGTAATTTCTTTACCAATTTGTTTTCTACATTATTTGAGAACTTGACTTTCACTTTAGTCTTTTTTTTATCTTTTTTTATAAATAATTCTATTATATTATTGTATGGTCCTTCAATTTTATAGATGTGATTTCATTCAAAAATATTCTAAATATTAGTTAACTACTCTATCGATTTCTATAATATTCTCCCATTTATTCTTTAATATTTTCATTCTAATACTCTAACCATTAGTTATTGAATGAAAAATGTGTCCTCCTCTTATTCATCTTCTTATTGACTTTATGCTTCATATTTTATTTTTACCTCTATATTATCTCCTTTGTGCCTTTATTTTTATCTTATAATTATAACACTTTTACTTATTTATTACGTAGTTATTGTAACCCTATTCATTTGTGCATACTATCCTCATCCTCTATCCATCTTACTTATAATTACTATTTCAAATATATATATATATCCATTAAAATACTTGACATTCATTAAGAATATAAATAATATATTATGTTTCATTTTATACCTAAAATTGAACCTACTATAATATGAGATGATGAACCCAAAAACATAATATATAGAAATTACAAATAATTACAAATAAAATAATTTAAAATAAGATAAAAATATATTTTAATTATTTATAATTTATTAAAATAATATATAAAAAAAAATAACTTAATATTACTCATAATTCAAAACCTAACCAAAGAAAAAGGATACTTAAAATTAAACACATACTATTTTTGAAAAAGTGGTTACTATTCATTAATGTTTTTCAATGTAATATGAGATGGACTTAATAATTATATATTATTAAGTAAATATTTAAATTAATCTATAGTTTTAATTTCAGCCCTTTTTCTTACACATTTATTTTTAAAAAACTAAGTTTTGAAAATTATAAGAATTTAAAAAGATAAATTATATTTTTTTTCTTTTTGAGATGGTTGATTTCAACCGATAGCTATAGATTATATCTATATTTATATTTATATTTATATATAGATAATATAGATTACATATACTTAAAACTCTTTGGGTTGATTATTTAAATAGAAAGATCTCAAATGCATTTTTATATTAAATGTTGAAGGCTCTACATGGAATTCTCCTACATCATTAACTCAGACAACTTTTAGGAGTGAATTAAATTTCCACCAAGAGTGATTTTTTAGTGATTCTTATGTTCTTCTATTTAAAATGCACTTTAATATTCATTTGTAAATATAATTCGTGAAAACTGATAATTGGTGCACAATTACAAATAACCAATTATTAGATATTTTTTTTAAAAAAAAGAGTAAGAGATGATTAAAGGCTCCCTTACATATTTCATCAATATTAAAAAAAATTATTACAAATAATTTTAGTATGCCATAACTAGCATGACTAAAAATCTTGTTTTCTTAAAAATTTGATGAACTAATTTTTAAGATGATCGATTAAATATTTACTTCATTAAATTAAATTAATAATAGATCAATCTTATCTCTAAAAATACTTTTATTAAAAATAACTACTCTCTAAATTCCTACTTCTAACCATAACCTATATTCTTATCTATAAAAAAATATATATGGTTAATGAGTTGAAATACATTGTTGATAAAATTTAATATTATTATACTAGCAAAGAATTCGTAAACTAGAGAAGTAGTAATGTTACTTGGATATTCATTTTTAAAAAAAAAACAAAAAAATGAAACACCGTTCATTATCTTTTGAAATAAGTGGCAATAAATTGTAGTTGATTTTGTTTATTTTTAAATTTTATTAGAGGATTTATTTTGAACTTTAAGAAAATCTTTCTTTGTTATATCCAAAATATTATTAAAGAGAAGTTTAAATTTACTTTTTTGAAATGAATATAGTAAGATCTTCATTTTGAATATTAAAAATAATATTTGAAATAAGATTGATAAAATCTTGACAAAAAAATGTAAAAGGTTTGGTGAAGTGGGTTAGTTATGCCCAACCTCATTCAAGTTTGAATCTTATAGAATATTTATAGGTTAGATGTGGCCGTTTAAGATTATTCAATGTTTTCAAGTAATTAAGCAGTAGTTTTTTTTAATTGGTTTAATAGTTCTTAGGGGTTAGCCCCCTATTTATAACACAAAACCAATATTCAGTCATAGCCAACTCTTTGGATAACATCATGTAATTTTAAAATATCTACTTCTAAAAATTCTTTAAATAATTTCTAATTTTTTTATTTTAAAATTTATAAAATAGTTAAATAGTTCATTCTAATTTTTTTTTTATTAATTTTATTTATGTTTCAGGATAATCAATAATTAGAAATAAAAAAATATTATTTTTTCTACAATATATAGAACACTTGCTTTTCTACTAATTCAAGTAAACTTCTTATATTTTATTTTTAAATCAAAATAACTATCTAAAAAACAATTAATAAAAAAACTCTAAAAAATTTTACAAAAAATATTTCATATAAAAATCTTTGAAAAATATAATTAAAATATTCTATTATAATTTTAAAAAAATATTAATTAAATAATAATGAGATCATTCATAAGCTGAGACAATTGTTTACAACAAAAATATTAGTAATCTTAGGAGAAACTTCTTTGCTTAAAATAATTATAGTAATAAAGAATCCCTTATTATCAAAGATGATTTTAGAAAAAATGACATTAACTACCTAAAATTTCATTTGAAATGACAACCAAAAAAATTACCAAGTTCAAATTTCTTCAAAAGTCTTTCAACATTTACCTTCTAAATAATTTAATTTTTTTAAAAGACTAAGTCTAATTAACCTTTCAAAAAAACAAATAATCCACTTTACTTTTCTTTTCTCTTTTTTTTTTTCATTCTTTCTTTTCTTTTTTCGATTAGGTGGGGAGCCATATAGTTTTCGAAAGGTTCTCAAAAAAATCTTGAAAATTGTTTACAATTACAATCATATATATATATATATATATATATATATATACACATACATACATACATACATACATACATACATACATACAAAAAGGGAGAATCAGTTTTTTATTTATTTTTAATTGAAATACACTTCACATTTAAATTTCAATATATTTATTAAAACTATTTTATACCAATGTTATTAATTTAGAAAGAAATTTTTAAAACTATTTTATATCACTATTATTAATTTGGAAAGAATTTTTTTAACACATTAACAAAATTATAAAAAAAAATACTAATAACATAGATACCACCTTTCTATCGTAAAATGTCTAAATAACGCAAGAGGAATATAGAGAACAAAAATGATGTACAAATACTTTTCAGCCAAAGATTTGCTGAAATGATGGAATAAAATATATGCCTTGTTAGAATTTTTTCTAAAATAAGAAATAGACTCTCCCATTTGAATAATAATGATACAAATCGTCGAAGGTGGATATCCTACTATGGGTTCCAGAATTTGGAACAATAATTACCAGTGGGAGTTCAGAAAATTGAGTAATATCCGTTTTAGGAAGAGAAGTTTGCAGCAGGTTAGGGAAGATGAATCGTCTGCTTTTTCGGAAGACAATTTTGTAGTAGGTATGCACCTTTGCAAAGGGCTTTCTCTATTTTGAGACTTCTGTCCAAAAAAAAGAGATGATAGTTTTATCATTTCTGCAGAGATGGACCGCCTACTTTATGGCCGCCTACTTTGTATGATTTATGAAAGAGATACTATGAAATTCTATAAGAAAGTAAGGTTATGTTCTCCTCACAGTCATATTCAATAAGGTGGGACCCTATACAACTGGCATCTTCTAAATTTTGGATATAGAAAGATTTAAATTGCAAATTAAGGTTAATGTTTTGTATTTTATTTTAATTTATTTTCTTCTATATTGGAATTGTCATGAAGAACTTTACAGAGGTTATGAAGCCCGACCTATGCACATATTTTAAGAGGGTATCTCATTTAAGATTATATGCAAGATAAAATTTATTCTTATGAAAAGACACACTTTGATTGCCAGTTACACTTTTAATGTTCGGTCTTGTAAACTGCGAATCTTATATAACTTTTCTATTTCCATTACTTCTGGAAAAAACATACTTTCTCCGAATATAATCAGATAGACGGCTATGTATCGAAATTTCTAATCGCAATCCTGATGAGAATCACTTCCGTGGGTATAACCAGCTAATTTACAGTGCCACTGCTGTGTGATTTATATATTATATAGTTTCCTACTTTTCTTAAAATACTAAAAAAACGGAGAAAATCTCTTAGAATTCTTTGAAAAGAAAAACAAGAGTAAAATTCTTCAGTGTAAAGACATTACAATGACCCCAAAAAAAAGAGAAGAATAAAACGTAATCTACTACAAATTAAAAAATAGGTGCATCAACATATTTTGGATTATACAGCGCCTTTGGCGTTCAAACTCGAGCCAACATATTTTCGATCATCCAGCTCAGTTGGTAATCAAACTTCAGATAAAACCAAAACCAGAAGAGACAGAGCACAACTTCACTCTAGGAAAAGATAGTCATTAAATAATTCTTTCTCCTAAAAGCAAAAGCTGTGCTCTCTCTCTTCTGCTGTTGATCTTTTTGAAAAGAAAAGGGAGAACTCTAGATGAATAAATGAGATGGAAAGAAACTCATCAAAATCTTCAATGGCTGATCTCTTATGAGATAACATGAGCTTATATAGACCTGGAATACTATTTGAGAGAGAATGTATCTAGTAACACACCAAATGCTACCAGTCCTGCAATATAGTTAAATCTAACTAAACAGCAACGTAATTCACGTCATGACAATTACAATAAAGTTAAATGAAGAAAATTGAGGTTGTCCTGATTAAATAATGACCCATCAATCACTATTTGTTGTAATTTTGTTGTGCATTGAATACTACTAAGAATCTCTTGTAAAAATTGATGGGACATGGCGTTCCTCGCATGCTGGGTATTTTTCCTTAATATTTATTCCCATTATTCAAGCAAAATGTAGCAATTTACCTATGTTTAAATTCAGGTGGGGGATGAAGTACAAGTTAGGGCTCTCTACAAAAATATTAATAGGTAAATATGGCACCATAAGGTACTTGTTATTTAATAATTTAAATAAGTTTATTGATATTATTAAAATGTTATATAGAAAAATGATTATAACAAAATTGGGTTTTTGTTGGGAACATATTTATAAGGAGAAGAGAAGTGATTAGATTTGAAAGACTTATTATAATTTACTATCAATGGTTAGTTTAGAATTTGTTTTATCAGTGTGAAAACTTAATTTAAAAATAAAATTAAGTTATAAATTAAAATGATTAAGTTGGTTGAGATGAAACTATAGATAATAGCAAATGGTTTTTGCTATTTATTAATTATAAAATTATTGTAGGATATATGTGTGTTTGTCAATTATTGGTTAATATTAAAAAAAGTTTCTTTTTTTTTTTTTTTTTTTTCTGTGATTTTTAATCACTTCCCTTTATTTCTTCTCTCCCTTCATTCTAGTTTTATTTTTTGTGCTCCCTTACAAACATACATTGTGTAGATCTATTTCTCCCATTAGGACATCCAAAATATTTATAGTATTGTCTTATCTAAATTTTCACCTATTTGATTTCTCTTAATGTGAAATAAGATCCTAATTTTAATTAATCAAGCATCTAAATACTTAAGTATATTAGTGCATTTAGTTAAATGAAATCATATTTATAAAGAAATAAATCATTTAGAGAGTAATTATTAAAGCATTGGAGATCATAGCAAAAGCATATTTTATCACTTTGGTCTACATTAAATCATCATTGAAATTACTTTGTGGGTTGTCCTTTATATTTTTTTACCATTGAGGGACTTAATAAGTAGCTAGACCTTAACAATCCAACTGATACTAGGCATATGACTCAAATAAAGAATTTTCCTAATTATTTAGATTTTGAACAAAAATATTAAGGCTTGAAGAAGAAGAAAGATTTCTAAGTGATTGAAATGTGTTTTTTGAGCCAAACCTAAGAAATTCAATCACAAAAAAAATTTATAGATTTTTTTCTTACTTTCCATAAATGTGAAGTCAATAGATATGGAGTCCAAAAATTTGACGAGTATGGTTTCTAGGTTAATAAACATGTAGTGAAAAATTCAGTTGATATTATTAAGTCACCATGAATTTTTTGGGATCTCACTAGATCTTTCCATAAAATAATTAATGAAAATATGATAAAATTATAAGGACCATTTAGAGATTTATCATAAATATAGATGATACTCTAAACCCTCTCTTAGTCATTTATTTTTAGATATATCATGAAGTGCTTACATATTTATTTCTAATATGTGTAATAGATCTAAAAATTTTATTGTTCAATGGAAAGGGATATAATTTACACCTCATTAAGTCCTTCTATACTAGTTTATTAGACGTTACCCATGATAATAGATTTTAACTAATTACATATACTAAAATATGGTATTTGGTACTTAAAATTGATAAGATTGACTCAAATTTACCACACATGACTTCAACTCATAAACATGGTCCTAATCCACCATTAAATCACACCTACATGTTATCTTACGAGATTTACCCTTCCATTCTACTTTTACACTCCTACACGAACCTTGCTAGTTATTTGAAACTTCAATAATATCTTGTAGAGACATCTCTATAATAATACTTTAGTCAACTTATTCATTGAACCAACACTATAAAATTAATGGCTACATTTTAGAATAAAATATTTTCTTAGAGTTGTCCCAACATCTTAGTGTGTTAGTTGTGTGGGAAACTACCAAATTGAACACATATATAAACAAAGAAAGGTCTTACTAAAATAGAATTGACACTTTTCTGGAGCACATTTTAACATTATTACATATTAAATAAAATTTCCCTATTCTTCCTAAATTGTGAATCTATCACTCGGAGTAGTCACAAGATAATTTTGAATCATATTTAATCTAAGTCAAATAAAGAATTTTTAAGTATTAAAGCTAAATCATTAACTTCATACATATAATGAAGGAGGACAATTGCATAATCGTACTACGTGAAAGAACTATGTGTGGCTTGATTTCCCTCCTTAGAGCATCATATAATTAGGCAAAGATATGGAAGAAAGTCTTCAAAATAGTGGAAAATATAGTTGAATACTAGATTACCAAGACATTATATTTAGTATGAAAGTTCTAAATTTGTACCAAGATGTTGGAATCCACCCATGTTTATTATTCCTCTTGTTGGTATCCTTCATGGATCACTAAATTTTTTTGGTCCAAGCCCAAGAGATCATGAGTAAATAGACTCAATATTTGTGGGAATGGCTCGATATGGTTCCCTTAAATGTCAAAGTAGATGACCAGTGGCTCTATGACTCTCCCTTGACCCTCCAAGAACTCACAAAGGATATCTAGATCATGATCAATGATAAATCCCTAGCCCTTGATGGATTTCCCTGTGAATTATATAAATCTACATGGGATATTTTTAGTCTTGAATTTCTTTAGGTGCATAGAGAAGCTATGAAAAATAATTCTTTAGATGATTTAATTAATAAAATCAATATTAAATTCATACCTAAGGTAGGTGCTTAGGACCTTCTTACCAATTGGTATCCAATTACCTTGTTGAATGTCTCATATAATATTTTAGGTAAATCTCTTTCTATTTGACTCAATTTTATTATTCATGTAATTATTTTACATGACCAAACAAGTTTCATTAGAGGGAGATACATCCTTGATAACCTTATTGTTGCCTTGGAAGGCATGAAATGGACTAGACTTTCTCATCAAAGAACCATTTTTCTCAAGTTTTATTTTGGAAAAAAACTATGATATTATTGAGTGGTATTTCATCATATCCATATTAAAGTCTTTAATATTTGGATATTTTTTCATTTTGGTAGTTTGATCTTTGATTTTAGATGCCTCAGTCTACCTGACCATTAATGGATTCAAGTATGATATTATTGTCTTGTAATATTTTGTTAGGAAGGGATGTCCTCTAACTATGGCATTATATATTCTTTATACAAACAATTTAGGTTATCTCCTTACCTCCACCATTGAATATATCCTAATTTATAGAATATCCATGAATAAATTCTATTCCCAACTCATTAATGGGCACTTTGCTAAATAATACCTTATTTACACTCGAAGAACAAGAGAGAACCTTTTGAGAAGATATGAAATGCCTTGATATCTTTTATTTACCCTCAATATCTAATTATTAGTGGAATAAAACATAATTATTACAAAAAATTATGAATTATATTATTGAATGGCTTGTCCATTATAAATGGATGTGAATTGGGCATGAATAAAAATTCAAATTTCTTTCCATCTTTTTTGACATCGATAGTTCTTTGATTGAGATATGGAACTTACATTTTCAAAATAGTGTAAAAAAAGTTGAGTAATGGATTATCTATCCTTTATCCTTAGTTGGGAAGTTCTAAATTTTCACAAAGATTTTGGTGGCTACCCATGTTTACTATTCCTCTTATTGAGATTATTGTAACTTGGATTTTCACCCTTTGAGGAGATGTCTCAGTCTCCTCATCCAAGTGGCACAACTGAAACATCTCTAGGCTATGGGTAGCCTAAAAATGAGGTTAATAAGAAGATATGGCTAACTCACTTGATGTACCACTTGTAGATCACTACTACACCTAATCTTGTGAGGTAAAAGAGAGAGAAAAATGAATGTAAACTATCCTAAAAGAGGTGATACACCAAATTATTTGATGACTACTATCCAAATGCATGTTAAACATGGAAAAAAGAGACTAGCTAAACATACACTTCTCCAATCTGCATCTTCTGACTAACTCATTCAAATTTAACAAATTACAAGGAATAATTAAGAGGCCTAGAATGACATTGTTTGAATAGACTACCCCACTTAAATTTAAAAAATCATAAAACACTTCACATGACCTATAATATTAAACATTCCAACTTTAAATAGGTGAAAGAATGAGACAATAATGCTAAGAAAACAACAGTCATCACATAATCAAGGTCAATCATTCAAGTGAACACAACATGAAAAAATATAGAAGAGGTAAAAATTAGAAGTATTTATTGATCCCTGGTATGAAAATGAGCAAGGATTCACCATACTTAGGTGGATCATTATTTAAAAAAGCCAAAATGGCTATTTCTTATAAAACTTGTGAGAGAGAGAAGAAGAAAAAAATCCAAAGGTCATAAGGACACTTATGAAGATTATAAAATGAGTTACTATTGAATGAAAAATTAATGTGAAACTGATAATGCAAACTAGGGAATCACATTTATCACCCCAAGTCATGAAAATCTTGAAACATGGAGTGAAATTTTCCTTGTTGGCTTAGAAAATTGCCTTCATGATTTAACCCTGCTTGAACATCCCAAAACTAATTATGGATACGTATATTTATTAGAATGAGAGGGAAGGTTTTTATAAATTATTTTCCATGCATCACTTGTATTCCTATTCATATATAATCTCTTGGAAGTGAGCCATCGCTACCTGGAGTAAAAAAAAACTCCTCATTTAGTTACCCTTCACACTTGGCTTCTAAAAGGCATCAATTTTTCATGATATTTCATAAAACTCAATGTATGAAACTTGAAAATACACTCCATGTTCTTAGAATCATATTTAGAACCTTACAAACCCATCCACTTGAAGTTCTCACCCTTCTCACGATCATGTTCACTATGCTAGTTCTAACTGGCTAAAATAAATCAATTGGTAGACACACTTAAGAGTTTTTACAAGGCATGAAATTTACATAAGAAGTTATATTAAGTCTCAATGTTCTTTCCAAATTTTATTTCATCTCTTGAAACCTTTTATAACCTGCACAATATATAAAATAGTAAAAAATAACATATTTTTTACTCCATCCTTATAATTTCGTACAATCCAAAAGTATAGGGAGTATCTTGAGAGAGTATTCTAAAATTTTAAAGTAATTTAATGGTCATTATTTTCTTTTGGGATAGCTCACTACCTTCATTTCCTTCTTCGGGTCATTCCCAAGGGTTTGAAAGTGTTCAAGTTTGTTTACCCTCTTAACCATTATTCATAGATATTTCACATTCAAATCTCAGATCTATTCTAGAAAAGAGTTTATTAGGACCCTAGATAAATCCTCTTATTCATGTGAGTCTCCACACAAGGTCTTAAAGTAGATATGATCAATTAAACCTCTCCTATCGAGCTTGTTTCTCCACTTCCAAAAATGGATTCTTGTGGATTACCCTGCATCCCAATAGATTATACATATATTTTTTGACCCCATAAACATTATTAAATAGGTTATTATTATCATCTCAAGGTGGAAATAAAAATGACTTTCTATTTGGCTTTTAGGACTAACCTTGCATACAAAGTTAGCAATCTAGACCATCTTTTTGGGTTCCCTTCTTCTGTGAGGTGTTTCTCATGGTGCTCTATATTTACTATAAATTATGACACATCTTACCAATTTTCAAAAATCTACTTCTCATCTCATTTCATTCCTTCTTTCCAAGACTCTAGGGTTTGTGTACAAAGGGAGTGCCCTGTATTTGAGACAAAATATAGGCACTTCCTCTATTTGTATAGGAAAAAAAATGTTGGATGGTATTATCCAACCCAAAAATATTATATATATAAAAAATTTTCCTTTTATTAGGTCACTATACCCCCAAAATTCATTAAAACCAAAATAGACTATGAAGGAGGTAGACTGTATATGATAGTCATAGACTAACTGTGTATTACCCTTAGAGATGTTTATTATGATCTGGTAATATAATTTTAGGACCTCATGATATTTGTATTCCATTTTAAAAACCATTATAATAACTTTATCATTGTAACCCTTATGAAAACCCCTCTATCATGCACCATGTTTAACTGGTCAAGGTACTTGACTATATTTCATGTTTGGGTAAGGCACCTGTATGTACTATTACATGGGTTTTACTTTATAAATAATTAATAATACTTATTTAATTATTCCAATAATTATTTTATAATTAATTTTTTTCAATTCATACCTTGAGGTTAGATCCTTATCAAGACTAGTCACCTGACTCTTTTTGATGAGTGTGTTTTCTATGTTTTTACTTTAAAAGTATCCCCTATAGGTAATAATGCACGATTAATTATTTAATATAGTGATTAAAGATTTTAAAAATGTGTTTTTGACCACGCAAAATCATTTACATACTAATTTAACTCATTTTCATATCTTGATATGGTTCCAACTATTTTGCTCTAGCTTATTGTCACCTCTCAGTCAGCTACAATTCATTGTATAGGGCCTTATAGGTGACTTTCATCTTTTAAATCTGCATAAAAATATCCATCAGAACCATCTAAGGTATTTTGGATTTATGTTATATCATCTAATCATTGGTATATCAATACTCAAGCCTTTACCATGGACAATGTAGGGCTAACAGTCAGTTGTAAGTAGATAGTCTAGGCCATTTCTATGGACGATCTGCACCTCCTTATGTAGAAATAAGGTCTTGAAATGTAATAATTATCCCCATAATTAATATTCCATTCACATAATCATTCTCCATGATTAACCATTTTCAAAAATATGGCTTTGGGTCTTCTTACCTTTCTTGACCTACAAGACTGTGTTTTCCTCTTTTAAGCTTCGTTGTAGGTGTACTTAACAAGTTTAGGAGTAATTTTGACTTCAAATCTATATTATTATATATTTATATCTTCAAAACTATTTATAATCCCTCTCTCCTTGACAAAAATCAATAAATTCATCAAAAAGAATTTTTAACCTCACTTTAATTACTCAATGTATCTCTTCAACTTCTACAACTATGTATATTGGTTGTAGTTTTTGTTTTTGGTCTCACTTAGGATTCCAATATCTTGTTTGTCTTTGATGACTTATGAAACAATTTTTATTTGGATGGTTTACATAAACCCATTAAATACTTCATGAAAATCTCAAAACTTTCATTTTGATTTCAAGATTTGACAAGTCTTCTATTGGCTATTGACAACACTAAGTGATTTATTTGTCTAAAAGAGCAACTTTAGGGATATTGAAAACCATATTCCTCAACTAAAACACATCTATTATTCTTAAAATCTATAGGTCTATGTGGGGGATTAAATATAAATGTACTTGGAAGATCTAGAAATCAATGCAAATATGTATAAAAAACCTCAAAAAAGGGTATGAACCTTTAGTTTGATAATTTTGGAAAATTATCCCAAAGTGCCATAAGTTTTATTGTAAGGTCTCCTTGAGGTTATTATATCATTAAATATTTTCAAAAATCTTCTAAATTATGAAAAAATATGTTTATACTCTCCAAATATGAGGTAATTCTCAAACACACATTTTATGTTCTTGCAAGATGTGGTAGGGTGTACAACTATTGTAGGTGACCATTTTGTGCATCTACTTTGCTCTTTTGGATCTTATAATAATTATTGAAATATAATTTGGAATATAATATGACAAATTTAGATTAGGAGTAATAATAGATCACTTCACATCAATGTGGAACCATAACATAGAAGAAATCTCCAAAAATTAGGAAAAATGACTACAACTGCACTCTTTCACTTCTCCTTGCAAACTGAGTTGGTTGGTTTAACAAATAAACTCAAAATTTTTAAATATATATATATATATATAAAAAATTTTACATGGAATAAAATACCTCTATAATCCATCTCACTTTGTAAATTACATAGACCAGCTCAAACAAGAACAAAACCTATAGGGTGCATAGATTGGAAAGTAAATTTTATAGGACAACTTATTAAGAATGGTTCATAAAGCATAGGCAACCATTATTATACAAAAAAAATAAAATAAATATGAATAATTCTATAATATCCTCCTAGGATCATTTTTCTTGAAACCTCTTTCGTTGACCGTACCAAGACAAACTTGAGGGTCATTATTGTTTGCCAAGCCTAGTGGAAGAACAGAGAAGTAGTTTTATTCATTTATTAAAGATTATGATAAGAATAATAATTGTATTAAGTGTATGGAATACAAAGGAACACGCTTTAAATATACTCAATTTTGAGAGTTTGTACAATTTTGTACACCTCATTCAATGCTCATTTTTCAAAGAAAACTACCCTTTTTTCTAATGAACCAACCACTTTTCAATTAAAAATAGTTATTTAATGTATGTGAGGACACATGGTGAAATACATAATCCATTTAAACCTTAAAATTTCAATAGGAGGTCATACATGTCATTTAATTCTCCATTTTGACCCCCAAAATAACTCAAAAAAACATAAATATTGAAAATGACCAAGACCAAGGCTAATGTGGCATTAAATGACATAAAATTACCTAAAATTCAAATTATGACATAATATTATAACCATAAAACACCTAAAATTAAACTTTTTACCTATGGGGATCCTAATTTGACCTTCAAGCTCATGTTTGGTCCATAGGGATCCCTCTAAAGTAGCTTATGATAGTCTAGTCAAAGCCCTTAGGGATTTTCTCTAGTTTAATTTCAAACATGAAAAAGTATTTTATAATGTCTATTGGGACATTTTTTTCCTCCCTCGAGATAAATTAGGTATGTGAATTATAGACCCATATACGAAGAGTGCAACTTTATATGCTAAATGGGTGGTTCATGTCATTATTAAAAAAAACGGCCTTGAAAATCTTGATAAGGAATTGTATCTCTTATGGGGCCCCTTATGGTAATTCAACATGGAAAAATGTTTTTTTCCACTCCCTTCTCATCACTAAATATCCTAATAAAATTTAAGGATCCTTTATTAATAAGAGCATATGAAAAGTCTTTGAATCTGTCAAGCCTCATATAAAGTGGATCAGGGATGGTCTACATATAGGGTTATCTTTTAATGATCATAATATCTAGTGGTCTCCTATTATGATAAGAACTAGTGTTATGTTTCATTAATTTTTAGAAATAAAACCCCTCAAGCTATTTTGGAAATGTATTCATACCATTGAAGATATGGTTTATATTAGGGGCTGGGTTCCTTGGCTTGATTTGAAACCTAATTTTCAAATAAATAACGTGGACTTACATTTTTGGATTCATATATGAGAGATGATTCATGATGTTATGATTCATAATATTGGTTAAAGTACTAGCATTAGAACTATTTTTTCTCTAGGTCTTCTATATCATGTCATGAGTCCCTTATATTCTACTCTTTGCAATATCAATACGTGTTGGGCACTCAATTCCTCTACCAAAAATTTGTTTATTTGACTTGACATAATTTGTCAAGCCAGAATCAAACCTAAGCTTGCTCACATTTTATGATGCCTTGTCTAGATAAGAATAAATGGTTGAAATGTGTGTAATTTGTTAAAAATTTTCTACTCAATATTAATTGACCATGCAGATAATTATTTGTATGGAGGAGACTTATAAATTAGCTTTGAAGGTGAATAAAAAAAATAGATTGACTTTTATAAAATTATTTGGTATTGGTTTAAGAAGTGGATAACCACCTATAATAAGGGGATTAGGAGGATTCAATACCATTAGAGGTGTATTTAATCCCACTAGAGGAGAATCATCACATGGTGAAGAAAAGTAATAATAAATAATCAAGGATTTCATTACCAACAAAGAAGAAAAGTATTTCAGAAAGGATTAGGCTATGGTGTTAGATGATGATTTCCAAATCCATGCATGTCTTATGTTTTTTATATATGTAGAGAAGAAAGATTAAAATCAAGTGACTATCTACACTATCATGATAAAGAAAGGAGGTAAGAGGACCATCCAAGAGTGAATTTAGTTGAGGCTAAGGTAGAAGAACAAATTATAGAAGTTACAATAACAAATAGTAGATAAAATTTCATGATGATGGGATAAATTATTTCTCCAAGGAAGGAATAGGTTTAGATTAAGCAAGGTGGACATGCATTGTTGCAAATAGATATTTTTCAAATAAGGTGTACATCAAGAGGTAAGATATGCAAAGTAATTATATATGGTGATAGTCTTGAAAATATGGTTTCTAAGGACATGATTGATAAACTATGTTTCACTATATAATAAATAAAATGAAGTTACAATAGATAAAATATGCTTAATCAAGTTTTCCATATGAAAAACATACAAGGTGTTAGGTTGTGGAGCTAAAATCTTCACTGATGCAAACATGGAGGAGGTTGCTGAGGTTGCTGAGTTGCAAAGAGCTTGTAGAGGAACCGACGTTGGTTAGGCCAACCAATGTTGGTCATATTACAGTGGCACATCAACCAACGTCAGTTATGGGTTGGCTGATATCGGTCAGATAGGAACCGACGTCGGCTCCCTGTGTGTGCATGCAGTTCGAGAATTGGTCTATTTTTGGACAGTCAGTTTGCATGTAAAGGCTTATTTTAGTCTTGGAGCTGCATTTCTAATTATTGTAATTAAGAAAGTCTAATTATTGTATGCATGAGATCTATATAATAGACTCATGGGTTGTATTGTAAAGTGTGCTAAATAGCCATTGTGCTTGTAGAGAGAGAAAGAGTAGCTCCTCCTAGTTTCAAAGGGGTGATGAGTGTGTATGATCAGGGAGAGTTGCAGGTTGTGCAAGTTCTAGTAGAAGATCCACTGAGGTACTGGTTGAAGAATCATAAGTATTTGGTGAGGCAAGCATAAGGGTTCTTTAGGGTGTAGAGATATCTACATGGTAAGTAAGGTCTATTGATTTGCAGGTTGTTGCAAGAGAAGGGAGATCTACTTGGAGTACAGTTGTGTACTTGGTGTACTGGCAGCGTTCATACTGACTAGTGGAGGTGAACAACAACTGTATGTTTGAGTTGATTGTTTTGACCGTAATTAAGAGAGTGAACTTTTGAAGGAGAATTATTGGTGAGCCCTAGAAGTGTGCAAGCTCTAGAGGTGTGGGAAGAAGAAGTGTGGCATCTTCTTTATTGTATTTCCTTCTGGATAAGTATTAATACAATTGGGTATTGTCTCTCATATTTTGTGTTGTTTCTAAATTTTTTAGTTACTTATTCATTCTAGTTAAATTCCATGTTTAGTTATTAATATAAAGGTAATCAAGTGTGCTCTTGGAGAGCAATAAGATCCTGGCACAAGGATAAAATATTGTATGATGTTATACCAATGTATGTATGCCAAGTGTTATTTGTAAGATCATAGAAATTTGATAGAAAAATAATCCATGATAGAACAAAGAAAACATATACTTATTGGAAAGGTGTTATAAACTAGTTTTATTACCTCTTAGAGAAGAAGGGTAGGAAAAAACATGTTGTCTACAAAAGAATCTATCAAACACATGAAGAAGATATGTTACTATTATGCATCAATAATAAATAAAGATTACACAAATGTGGTGTAAATATCAGTAGAAGTAACAAAATTATTGAAATAATATGCATAGGTTATACCTAATCAATTACCAAATGATTTACTGCAAAAGGGAGACATTCAAGATGATATTGATTTGATTCCAAGATCAGCTCTACCCAATCAATAAAATTATAGAATGAGTCTAAGAAAACATATAGAATTGAATAAAATGGGTATTGAATTGTTGAAAAAGGGAGTAGTAAATAAGAGAATGAGCTGATTGAAACACCAACATTGATAACTCTAAATAAAGATAGATGGTAGAGGATATGTGTGTATAGTAGAGAAATCTATAAAATTTTCATAACGTATAGATTTTATATACCTTGTTCAAATGATTTGTAGCTGTAAAATACATTACTAAGATTGATTTAAGGAGTGGCTATAATCAAGTTCAGATTCATGAAGGAGATGAATGGAAAACACCATTCAAGACTAGGGATGGATTATATGAGTGGATAGTGATGGAATTTATATTATCTAATGTACCTAGCATATTTATGATGGTAATGAATAAATTATAGTGATATTACATTGGTGCATTTATGGTGGTTTATTTTTATGATATTTTTATATTCCTTGATACTAAATAAGATCACTTAAGGCATTTGAAAATGGTATTAGAATTACTAAGAAACGATAAATTATATGTAAATTTGAAGAAGTGTAGGTTTATGTAGAACAAGTTGGTATTTTTAGGGTTTATATTTTAACATATGGGGTAATAATGAATGGAGAAAAGGTGAAGGTGATTATTGGCTAGGCTATTCCAAAGATCATCATAGAGGTAAGCATCTTCCATGGTTTAAAAAAAATTTATATAAATTTCATTAATAAGATTAGTTGTCTTATTGTTCCAATAACATATTACATGATAGGATTTGAATATAGGTGGATAAGGGTAACCACAAAATAAATTCAATTTTTGAAGATGAAAATTAAATGAAAACCTATTTTAGCATTACCAGTTTTAAATAGTGTTTGAGGTGGATTGTGATTCTTCAAATGTCATAAATGGTGTTATGTTGAGTCAATAAGGAAGACCCATAGCATATTTCAATGTGAAATTGAATTAGGTAAGAAATACATATTTTACATATGATGTTGAATTTTATGTCATTGCACGAGATTTTAGACATTGGAGGCATTATCTTGTGCCTAAAGAGTTTATCTTAATTATAGATCATGAGGTGCTGAAGTATGTGAGAAATCAAGAGAATTTAAATAGTATACATGCGAAATGGATGTCTTAATTGTATGGATACACTTTTGTTTTGAAAAATCAATTAGGAAAGCATAATCAAGTAGATAATGCTTTGAGTAGGATAATGACGTTATTAACTACTATGGTGAGTGAAGTAATTGGATTTGAAATTGGTAATGAAATATATGATACTAATCCATATTTTGGAAACATAGTTGAGTAGTGTAAGAATCCATTATTAGGTGAAACATGTATTATTCATGATGGTTATCTATTTAAATGAAAATTATTATGTACTTTAGCTTTGTCTTTAACAGATAACATTATAAGATAATTGTATAGTGGTGGTTTAGTTAGACATTTTAGTAAGGTTAGGACAATAGCTTTGGTAGAGGAGAAGTATTATTTGTCAAAGATGAAGAGAGATATTACAAGGTATGTTTTAAGATGAATAATATGTCAAATGGATAAAGGCCATGCACATAATACAGGGTTATACATGCTATTACTGATTCCAAGAGGACTATCAACAGATTTGAGTATGGATTTTATGTTAGGATTGCCAAACACAGAGAGTGGTAATGATTCAATTTTTATTATTTTCAATAGGTTTTATAATATGGTTCATTTCATTATATGTAGTAGGACACATGATGCCACTATAGTTGAATAACTATTTTTTAATAATGTTATGAGATTGCATTGTGTTCTAAAAACCATTGAAACTATTAGAGGTACAAAATTTCTAAGTAATTTTTGGAGGACTTTATGGAATAAGCTAGGAATTAAGGTATAAATTAGTAGTGCATGCCACCCATTGACATATGGATAAACAAAAGATGTAATCATAAGATTGGGAAATTTATTTAGATACATAGGTGGAGAAAATCCCAAGCAATGGGACTTGGCTTTACAACAAGTTGAGGTTGTGTATATTAGTTTAGTAAATAGATCAATAGGAAAATAACTATTTCAGATTATTTATGGGATAAATTCTATGGGTGTTTTATATTTGGTATGGCTACTAATTGTAGAATATTTTAGTGATTATGCAAAAGTATTTGTAGGGAATATATAACTATTTCAAGAAGGATTGAGAAGAAAGCTACATGAAATTAATGAGAAGTATAAAGTGATAAAAGATCTGAGAAGAAGATCAAAGGCATTTGAAGAAGTAGTTTTAGTGAAGGTTTCATTTTTCCAATAGGCACATACAATATTTTGAAGTACCAAAATTTTTATTCATTCATAATAGTGAAGGAAATCAATGATAATGATTAGGAGGTGATTTTACCATAAAAGAATTATATATCTATATTATTTAATATTTCAAATTTATATGACTTCCATGCATATAATGGTGAAGGGGAAGAATATCAATAATTAAATTCATATCGATGGGTACCAAATAAGAAGAAACAAAAGATTGCATAGTTTCTAGATAAGAAGATAATAAACATAAGGAAATGGAGTTATAACAAGTATTTTTGATAGTGGGAAAGACTAAAAAAATTGACAATAATAAATGTCAGTGTTTCAATCATGGTAAATCATAGGTGTTGACTTTTTTTAAAATGGAAGAGAATGTTGTGGAGACCAAACATCCAAAGGCTATAACTTTTGATCTGTAATTCCATTTGAGCTCTTGTTTGAGGAAAAATGACCATCTTAAAAAAAAATATGTAACCTTTTATATCTAGCTAGGGATGTTGTTAGAACTTTTCATAGGACATAAGTGACCATGTAAGGGTCTAAAATTGTATTTTAGTATTTTTTCTAGATTTTTGTATTTTTAGAAAGTTTATTTTTGTACTCGAACATGAATTTTAGTTTTAAATTTATGAATTAGGTTAATTTAATGTTTATAATATATGTGAATATTTTTAGGCACATTTGATCTTGCATGAAAAACTTATAAAATATGAGTTGAAATTTCACTTGAAGATGAATGTTAATAAAAATAGAAGTTTTCTAAAAATTGCATTGGCTAGCTAGTTTTATGTAGATTTTGATTTATTTATTGTTTTTCATTATCCATGTCAAATCCAATTATAAGTTGAGTTTTATTTAAATAACCTATTTTAATATTTTATTCATTTAATGATAATAAAAAAATGAGTATACTTTCATGTAATTTCTAAGTTTATGCATAATGATATTTTGCTTGGCTAGTTTACGTACCCATCAAAATTAATATGACTAATTTAGTTGAGTGGAAAGTGTAAAAAATTATAAAAAATATGTGGTATTTTTTAGCTATAAAATATATATATGGTATGAGTGTTTGTTAATTATTATTAAAATTTATAACATAATACTTTTTTTAATCATTTTTTATTGTTTCCCATCTATTTTCTCTCCCTTCCTTATACCTAAAAAACATGCATGTGGTCATTTTTTCTTGAATGTGTATGCCATTTGATTTAATTTTCTTCTCTACTAGTTTCTTCATTTGAATTAAAAAGTATCTAAATATTTAGGCACGTTATTAATTTTAGATAAAGGAACCAATTTAGATAAAGCATACAACAAGAATCTAAAGGAATTACTAAAAAATATGTATAATTGATTGTTACATGGTATATAAAAAATTATTTAGCGAGTATTATTTTTTAACATTGTAGATGAATAATCATTAAAATTACTTGGTGTGTTTTAATTGATATTATGTATAGTTAAGAGGCTAAGTAAGTAATCAGTGCTTTAAAATCCCATTGATACTAGGCATAGGAGCCAAAACAAAGCATTTTACTTATTATTTTGAGATTCAGCTACCCTATAATTTAATTAATAACAAGTGTTATTTATAATTTACTGGGATTAAGTTTTTGAATATTCAACAAGGGTTTTGGATCCAAAAACATGAGCAAAAAAAAAACATATATTACATGTTTGTCACTTTCCAAAATTGTGAATTTTATAGATATGGGACCCAAAATGTGAAGTGTATAGTCTTTGGGTCAATAAAAAATAAGTGAATGGTTAAACCAAGGTTCTTAAGTCACCATAAGTTTTTAGGCTTCTCAATGCCTTTCAAAAAACCCTTAATTCTAATGTGATTATATTGTGATAGTTATTCCTAAATTTTATGTAACTAAAAATAAAATTACAAGCCATGTATTCATCATTTATTTATAATTAGATTATGAAGTGCTTACATATCCATTTTCAATAATTTTATAGCACAATTTTTTTAATTGTTCAATGGAAAAAGATATACTCTTTCTATGAGAGTTGATTAAACATCGTGCACAATGAAGATGTATTAATTTATATATTTTCAAGAATTTTGAAGGATTTATCACTTGTTTAGTTCTATATTTTATTATATCCATCCATTTATTGTTTTATAACTATATCTTATTATTTATTATCTTATTTTCAAATTAGTATAGGCTATAAGGTTACATTTTTTAGCTTACTTTAATTTAGACAACAATTTAAAGGATACATAAAAATTACATATAAAAATTATTTGTTTAAGTTTAAAATTATTTAGAACTAAATTTACTAAGATGAATTAGGAGCCACCATTTAATGTCTATTAAACAATAGATTATAAGAAAATAGAATCCATGGAACTCTCTTGAAATATATAGATTGTAAGAAAATAAAATTAATGGCTCACTTACAAATAACTCAAATGTGTTTATAAGAAAAGATGTAAACCCAAATTATTCCACACCATATACTATTCATATACATCGATAATTATTAAATGATGGCTTTATCGCATCAATGGTTAAAATTGTAGGTGATGGCTTAAACTGACCAAAAATACTAATCGATGTGTAATTGAATATTATCACCTTAGTATGGAATTTTTATGTGCTTCCTCAAGAATTGGCTGAATATGATATCGAGGAGTATGATTATTTTTAAAATTTGTTCTATATGGAACATGATTTTTATGATATTGAAATTGTCACTCAACCAACGACCTAGAGTGTAGTACATAATTTAACAACATTCATAATGATGAATGATGATACATGTTGTAGTATCTACAAAGGCATTAATGAACCTAATAATATACAGATAAAAAAATACCTCTAAGCAAAGCTTGTAAAATAATAACCTATATTGATTTATATTTAGTGATTCAAATAATTATAAACCATTCATAAATAAGCCTCAAATCAAAATTAGAATTGGCATGCAAAATTTGGAACTCTAAAAAATAATAAATCTTGACTTGTTATATTCAATAACTGTTATTTATACAAACCTTTGTATGCAAATGCACATAGCTAAAAATAAATTAAACACTAAAATTAACCTATGATATGAATATCAACTAATTTCAAGTCTGGTTACAAAAATATAACTATTCAAAAAATAGAAAAATATTGAAAAGATACAAAGTTGCATTTTTGGACCCTTATATGGTCATGTATGGCCTCTAAAAAATATTGAAAACATCCATAAATGGATAAGGTGAGTTATGTCTACACTAAAAATTTTGATATGGTAGTTTTGGTAAGAATGTGGGCTCAAATGAAGCTATGGATCAAAATTTATGGCCTCCATAAGTTTGGCCTCTTTTTCTACATCATTCTCCTTTGGTTGAAAATAATTCAGATCATGCAACTTGCTATGATTTTACTGCTATCATTTTTTCTAATCAATATTTATCACGTACCATTTATTAATGCATGTGTTGTCTTCTTACTATAATCCTTCATAATGTAGCAATCACCTATTATAACATCCTTACCGTGTGTTTAATGTCTTCTTATCTAGAACCTACACTATCTTTTCTTTGTTCTTCTTTGTCACACATTGTTACCAATTTACATCTTCATCTTGTTCGCCTTCACCATCTTCTCCTTAAAATTAATATAAACATGAAACATTAAATACTTTATCGATATCAATATTTATCATTATCTCACCTCATAAGCTTTGTCATTCATTTCTTTTACTATTTTACATGGCTAAATTTTATTGTACTTCAACTTGTTATATTTACCTTTCAGAAGTCTATCTTTCCTCAAATATAACATCATTAAATCTCCTTTTTCAAATAGTCTTGACCTTATTCTAACTAAACTACTGGTTTATAGTTTTCATTACTTTCCTATAATTTTATTATTACTTCTACTTGTAGTTATTGTATATGTTTTACAAATGCTTCTACATCATCACTAACTCATTATGTAATTGGTAATTGTACCTAATCTAAAAAATTGATAGGATTTCTCCCATAAACAATCTAAAATACTAATTTTCCTATTGGTTTCTTCACTAAACTATTATATGTAAACTCGGGTTGCCTTAATTCTAAGTCCCAAAAATTGTACTTATATCTAACTATGCATCTTAATATATTATTACATTATTTTATTTTTCACTAAAATATACTATTGGCTCCCCTTCTTGACTCAACACAACATCAATTACAACAAACAAATCTTGCAATCAACCTCTAAGTATTTTTTTAAATTTTGTAATTCTAATATAGGGGTTTTTAATAATTTTCTTATTTAAAAACTCCAAGTTTTCTATTTATTCCCTTAACCATGAAAATTTATTTTGTATCATACAGTTTGTTATTCATTCAACAATACTACTAAAATTCTTAATAAACATTCTGTAACAAGTTGATAAACCATGGAAACTTCTTAATTTTGTGATACACTTTGGTATTGGCCACTTAAAAATTACCTTTACATTTTCTTCATCTGATCTTACACCATCTATTGAAAATACAAATCCCAAAAATACCAAACATTTCTACATAATCCTGTACTTCTTCAAAGCCGCATAGAGATTATCTTTTCTTAACAATTGTAATACAATTTTCAAATTTTATACTATAATTACTCTTATTTAGTCTTAATGAATATTATAATATCATCAAAATAAACCACTGAAAACTTACCATTGTATTCTAATATCGCTATGTTCATCACCCTCATAAATGCAATGGGTACATTAGATAATACAAATGGCATCAACATCCACTCATAGAAAACATATTTAGTCTTGAATGTTGTTTTCCATTCAGCTCCTTCATGAATATGAATCTGAAATTATCCACTCCTTTGATCAATCTTGGTAAAGTATTTTGGTCTTTTAGGAACATTCATCATATCATCTATATGAGGTATAGAAAACCCATACTTAACTATAATTTTATGGATTTCTCTACTATCCAAACACATCCTCCAGCCCCCATCATTATTTAGAGTTAGAAACACTAGTTTTTTACATAACCTAATGCTCTCCCTTACTACACCCTTCCTCACCAATTCAATAACTTTATTATTTAATTTTTCAAGTTCTATTAGAGTCATCCTATAATTTTCTTGATTGGGTAGAGATGATCCTAGATTTAATCCAATAAGATTATGAGTATCTCTCTTTGGTGGTAAACCATTTGGTAACTCATCAAGTCTATCATCTACATATTATTTCAACACTATTGCTACTTCAATTGGTACTTGCACCACATTTGTATCTTCTTTCTTCACTTCTAATGTATAACAACCACCTATCATCTTCATGTATTTGATAAATTCTTTTGTATTCAGCATGCTTTCAGCCTTCCTTTATTCTTTAAGATGTAAAAAAATTACCTTCTTACCAACTTTCCATAAACTATACATGTTCTTTGCTCCATGATGAGTTATTTTATATATAACTATCATGGACTTCCCAGTAACACATGAAATTTATCCACTTGTATAAAATCATACCATATTTCATTATTTGAAGTTTTACCTATAAAAAACTTGATTAAACACCTATTATTTTATGTAAACTAATTCCCTTTGTTAAACCATGAACTCTGATAAGGATTAGGATTCCTTTCACATTAGAAACCTAGTTTCTCAATCATGTCATTAAAAACCATATTTTCACAACTACCAGTGTCTATAATTAATTTGCATGTATTACCTCTTAAAGTGCACCTTATTTGAAATATATTTGTTCGTAGCCATGCATCACCACCTTTTTTATTGTGGACATGTTATTACCTCAAGGGATTCAGATAAATTTTTTAAACAATTTTCATTTGTCCCTTTCTTCATATATTGGTCCTACATCACTCAACTAACTTTATATTTGTTTCAATATGGTAAATTATGCTCCAATTTTACATTTTTATCAACTGGACTAGATATAAACTATTTCAATATTTTTTGAACCTCTTTCTTAGCACCAATCAGCTCACAAACTTCCAATTCTACTAAATCCTTATTTATTTCTTCTTGATCACCTACTATTAATTGTGACTTTTATCTCTATACCTATATCATCAAAGGTTATGGATCTTCTTGATCCTTTCTCAGCCACACCTGTTTGTCCTTTCTAAAGACAAATGCATTACACTTATTCATAAATTATGGACACTCTTTGGTCATATGTACTAATTTCATACAAAATTCACATTTGATAACAAAACTTTCATATAATTTTTTTTGGATTTAGTCCCCACTTGAAGATTTCAAAATAATATAAGAAGGTAGATCTTGATCGATATAGGCATTGACATAAAACCTCACATTAACCATACAAATCCTTTCTCTTGTAGTAGAATCAAGAGTAATAAAATACTTAATGGTCTTTTCATCGTTGACGAAAAGATTCTCTTCTCAAAACTCCAATGGGAGCCTAGAAAGCCTAATCCAGATTGCCATCAATTTTATAGTTTGTTTCATAGGATAAAATCCTAGCCTCCTTTTTTCTCAAAAATAAACCATATCTCCTTAAAAATTAGGGCCCTCTCATAAATATATTAACACATTCCTCTTAATTATTGCATTCAAATAAGAATAAGGCATTGCTCATAGTAAAAACACCAAAATGCCCTTTAGAGGTTATCTCCTAGAAAAAAATCTATATTGGGACATGCTCCAAAAAACATACCCACAAGAGCGTATATTAATCTAGAATATGATTTTTCCATAAGAGAATATGTCATATCTATATTAAATCCTCTTCAATACTTGGAAATTTTAAGCTTCTCAACTTGACAAGTTTCCTCATATTACTTTATTTTACCTTTAAGATTTTCCTCCCAAGAATATTTTTATTGACGTCTCCATAGCAACTCATTTTACCCTTTTTTGGGATATTTTAAACGGACACCTTGTTTTTGTCAGTTGAAATCCATAATAGTTAACCTAGATAGCCCACCTTTATGTCCTCTTTCACTGGCAGAGAGCTCATGGATCTTGTAAC
>JARHVA010005636.1:1025000-1027500 GCA_037957365.1 Torreya grandis | reverse complement strand
TTTAGAGATATACTCTTCCCCTCTATCTGTTCTTAGGGCCTCAAAAAAATTCCCACTTTGTTTCTCAACTTATGTCATAAAACACTTAAATTTATGAAATATTTTGGATTTATTCTTTAAGAAATAAACCCAATTTATCATGTTATAGTCATCTATGAGAGTCAAGAATATGCATTCTTATCAAATGTGAGAGTTTTCATTAGGTCGCATAAATCAAAATGAACCAACTCTAATGGTGATTTTACCTTGATAGACATCCCTGATTGAAAGGGTTTCTTATTTTATTTTCATAAGATGCATCCCTCACATTTTATATCAGATTCTACTATTGTTGGTAGTCCCCTAACCATATATTTATTGGACAAAGGACTTAATATAGATTAACATAAATTCCTATACCTTAAATTTCAGAGTCTGGATGTGTCTCTGATGACTATCTTGAAGGCTACTTCTTGTGGTCTCACTATACTCTTCATTTGCTTAGGAAAACTAGTTTGCATTTTGAGAGGAAACATGAGGTTCTTTATAATTTTACTTGTAATAATATTTATTTTTCTTCCATCCTTTTACAATATTATTAACTCTCCATTTTCCATCAATATTCTATTCCATTTTTGGGCCAACTATCTAATGCTCAAACTATTATGTTTTAACTTTGGCGCATAGTAGACATCCTAGATTTCTCTTCTTTAGCTTTGCTTGGTGAAAATTATGATAATCCTTCTACCAATAATTGAAACAATTTCATTTTTAGGCATCTTAATCTCAAACTAAATTCTCTTGTCCATAGAGGGAAATAATCTCTCATTACCACTCATGTGGTTACTACAAGCCGTGTCCAAGAACCAAACCTCACTATTGATCTTCTCATCAATATTACATACAATGAACATTTTGTCAAAAGTTTAGATTAATTTAATATCTTCTTCGATACATTTGCATTTTTTATTGATTATTTACGTTGTCTCTTTAAATGGTCCCTATAGAAATGATCATACTTGAGACAATAGTAACACTGAACTTTACTTTTGTCATACCTTTGATTTTTGGTACTACTCCTCTTCTTGTCTTGGGAGTCTGACTATGAGCTGATGGGTCCCTCTTGACTAATTGAGATTTTTATTTGATAGTAGCTTCTTCCTCTCCCCTTGCCTTTAAAACTAGCTTGAGCTTTGGAGACTTTCTTTAGGTAAGGAGTGGACCTATTTAGTTATTGTTCATGGGTTTATTTCAAACCCATCAACTCGTACACTATCATTCTTGAAATGTATTTAGCCTCTTCAATTTCAATTACCACTATATCATATCTCAATGGAAAAATCCTTATAATATTCTAAATGATCCTTTGATCTTCCAATGTTTCACCATTAATCCTTAACTAGTTTATTAGACTAGAAATTCTAGTATGAAAATATGAAATGGACTCACCATCATTCATCTAAATATCTTTAAAATCTCTTCTAAGTGGTTAAATTTTGACCCACCTCACCTTGTCAGTACTTTTTTAGGTGTTTTGGATAATCTCCCATGCCTTCGTTGAGTAGTTTGTTGCTTCTATTCTAGCGTATATTTCTTCCACCATAGCTGTCTCGATAAAGCTCAAGGATTTTACATCTTTTCTCTAATTCTCTTTTAGTTGGGTCTTCTAGGAATTTAACAATGCATTATAGGTAGATTTATTCATCAAATATATGAATCCAGTGACAACAGACTCCCACAAGTCATTGGATATTATTATCATCTACATCTTCTTAGCCTATACATCATAATTTTAACCTTTAAAAGCTGGTGGATGCTACCAACTTTTAACCTTTGATCTAGCCATTCTTTTGATTTAGTCCACTTCACTCCTCAAATTAAAATTTAGATATGATTTTTTAATTCCTTTCTTGGCTTTGATCACCACTTTTCTTCCCATGCATAGAATGGTAAAATATAAGAGTGAGGGATGATAGCAATGCATCATCCTCCTCTAAATTTTGTGTCCTCTTCGATAGTGGCTAGCTCAAGTGATGCACTTCCTTTATTTCTCCTTTCCTAAATATAATTTGTTTTTGGAAGAAAAAAAATCTCCACTCTTGACCTACCTCATCCACATAACCTTGGCTCACTGAGTTTATAACACCATGCTAACAACTGATCATACTTTAGCTATGATCCATTAACTCCTCAACAAGTGAAGCCTATTCTAAAATGTTGTCAATGGATTAAAAAAAATTCCACCGACACTTGGACCAAATTAAACATACTTTTATTATTCCTTTTAGTTATTCACTTCTTCAATGTTGTTGTATCATTTCTTCCCATGATATTCTAATGATTAATAGTAGTTTGTGCATCTCCAAGAACATTACAAGTTCTATGATCTACTAATCTTCTCAAAAATACACTTTTACCGTGATCTTATGGTTATGTGGTATGTTTCCCATGATGAATGATCTTCCTACCACATTATTCTAACTACAAAACTCTCACAACTTGATTGATCTTCAGCATCTAC
>JARHVA010005636.1:995000-1017500 GCA_037957365.1 Torreya grandis | reverse complement strand
TTCATGTGTGGCAAATAGAAATGCATCAATTGATTTTTGAAATTAACTTACAAAGGGGGTATTTATAAAAAAATATTACTTACCTAATATTTATAATATTGGGATAAGCATCATGATCATATGAGGTGATACAGTAGTGAAAAAACCCTAAGTAAAATTAACTAGAATGAATGTGAACCCAATAGTGAAAAATGTTTGGGAAATAATCTTGTTCATGCCTAATAGTGTAACTAGATAATGCAATATCCTTGTTCATACCAACATCCCCTCCCTAAATGAAACTTAAGGGAAATAAGATATAGATATTTAAAAGATAATGTGTCCCTGTAAAAAGGCTTGATGATGTACCTTTATACAAAATGATCCCCTCAAAATTACATACAAATGGGGAAATGTGTAGAGAGGATTACTTAACATGATTAATCAAATATTAGTCCAATAAATCAAAGGGAAAATTCATAAGATTAAACTAATTTCAGCCTATTTATTCATGTCGAAATTACTAATAATAATGAAAGACAAGTTAAAGAAAGTAAGAAACCATACCTTCCAAAATGGATTCATCCTCTAAGAGCAACTCAAAAACATGTTCTCACTTGATCAAGCATCCTTGTCTTCATCAAAAATGGTGGCAAACTCCTCCAATTTATGAAGAACACTCCACAAAACCTAGGCTCATGATATGTAACTATCTAACTTAAAAAAATGAGTAGTGGAGAGATTTTAACATTATAACATTACAATACTTGAGCTTAAAAATATGAGTGAATTACCATCTATTTATAGTTTTTCAAATTTGATCAAGATCAACTATGATCATCCATCTCAAGATTGAGATGTGTGGTCATGAATAAATCTAATATTTAGAATTAAACTCATAAATATACTCAAGACAAATAGGCATTAAAGAGGCATGGAAGGCATTAATTAGGCATGGGTGACCCATAATCCTGATATTTTATGCAGTTATGGTTTGATGGATGCCACCCCATTAATGATGTCACTAGGTGATGAAAATATTAAGAATCAATTTCCAATTTTGAAATAATCAATAACTTCCATGAAAAACCCACTTAATCCCTTCATTTGAATTAATTAGCCTTAATCAAGGTTAATCAATATTTGTAAAATTATTTGGAGATTAGCCCTCAATTAATCAAAATGGTTAGAAAGTCATATTACTAGGTTGTAATCTAACTCAAGAGGAACTAAAAGGTGATGTTAGATGTGTACCGACCATTATCCCATTTAGGATGTTTCTGACACAAAATAACAAAATTAAGTGATATGTACTAATGAATTAAAAGAAAAGAGTGATCCAAATCACTAAATGACAAAATCATAATTTTGACTTGAAATGATTTAATCAAAGTTAGGTATCACATAAAATGTATTACCCCATTTAGGGATACATTAGCTTATATAGACACTTGTAAATGACAATATCGAACCATTTAGCATGTTCTATGAAATTTGACCTAAAATGTGCATTTGAGTGTGATTCAAGTAAGATTGACAATTTCAACACAAATGGTGTCAGGAAATGGATGTCTACATTTTACCTCTATTTGAGAAGGGTAATGAGACATTCAGATGAAGAAACATATTTTCAAATTAAAAAAAATTTCAAGAAGAAATTGTAACAAACCCATGATGCCCCGTCAAGAGGACATAATAGGATAAAAGAGAAGGATGGACTCTTGAAAAGAGAGATAAAGTGAGAGATTAACCCATGGAATAGATCACATCTAGATGAGCTAATTCTTACACACATGATTACCATTAATGATCGAAATATAATTAGAGGTATAATAAGCCTGAGTAGATGGGTAAAGGGAAAGATACAATCCATAAATGTAAGGGGCACACTTCAAATATACCCAATTTGAGAGTGCAAGTTGTGCACTTACGATGTTGATCAATCCTAAAACAATTTTCACACTAAATATTTCCATCATGGGCATTAGTGTGGATAAATTGAGATTAGAGGAAAAGAGATAACATTCTACTTAAGGAAGGGAAGCACCACTAGAATGGGGTATCCAAAGAGAAGATAATAAGAGGTGCCTTAGTAGATAAAATTTGATTATGATAAGATAACTATGCCCTAATAGGGATAATTTTGATCATTGATAAAGAATAAATAATGGTTTATCCCTATAGAGCTAATTTTATTATGATTTTATTCAAATGTTGTACCCAAGCATGGGTAATTGGCATGAAAAATATCTCAAGTAACTAACCTAATAGATAGGTTAAAGTCAGTGGGCAAAAATGTACATGAAATGGTGTAATGGCTTAGAAAGTCACATAAAACTAAGCATATGAGAATGGACAAAGTGATGAGAGAGATAAAAATAATAATGGAGATGGCCAAGCTGACTCTAGATGTATAAGATAAATGGATGTTACCTACATAGTTATATAGACTCATGTTCCATTATGAACTTTAGGCTAATGTAGCTCACCCAAGTTTGGGAGAGAATGGAATGAATAATGATGAAAACTGACTAAGAATTGATTAGAATCACAATATATGTAAAGAGATACATGTCTAAGTATAGATTCAAGTGCTAAAATGCATATTACTTAGATACCAAATTCTATATCATGGACCTAGATTATGTAAAGTGTTCTTGAGAATCATTCATCAGAGTTGATGTTGACATTAAAACATTAAGCCCTGAGCACAAAGTTCTTGCTATAGCCAAAAAAATGAGGCATCATAAGGATGAATAACTTAGAATGAGATAATATTCAAATTGCACTGAGTTGATTCAAATGTGAATACCTATAACTAAGCATAATGGTAAAAAATGACCAAAACTAGAGTTACAACTATTTACATTTAAACCAAAAAGCAAAGACAAAGAAAAAGAAAACAAGACATCTTAACAACATGATATCAAGATACGAATAATCAAGATCTATGTGGACCATCAAGATGTACTTAGGTAATAAAACAAATAAGTAAGACCAAATTAAAAAACAAAAGACTAAACAAGAAATAATAATCAAATAAAAACACACAAAATGTTTTTGAATTTTTGAAAGTTTTACGAATGTTTTTGGGATTTTCTAAATATCTCAAATCGATTGAGGATTAAGAGAGATAGAATGGTCAAAATCATGAAACAATGAGAGCGTGACAATTTAAAATGCTCTGAATATGGTGAGTGTGTATGAAAAGAGGGACTGAGTTGACCTTGACATGAATCGAGCATGGCCTATATAGCCCTAAAATAATCCCAAGTCATAGTAATTTTTCCCATAAAAAGGGTGATGAAAAACTGACTAGGTCACAACAACATTGCATAAAAAGGTGAACAACAAGACAAATGATCATAGTAATGACCAAATAATGTGGTAATGAATGATAAAAAGGCATTGTACCTAATTTACCCATAGGTAGCTATAATTAGGAAACAATGTCATAATATTGATTTTCCCAAAGGTAGTTATAATTAGGGGTACCAAAATAATATTGATTTGCCCATAAGTAGTTATAATAAATAATAGAGGAAAGATAACTTGCCAGATCAAATGCCAAACTACTTCTATAGACTGTCATTCAACATAGGATTTAAAAACACCTAAAACCATATTATAATCCCCCCGTAGAAATTTCAAGATGAATCGAAGGAACCAAGATCAAAATGGGATGAGATAGGATAACTAAGAATAGGCTTTGATCAATAGTAGAGAAATGCTATAATAAAAATGGTATAAGAAAATGATCATAAGACAATTTGTTATTGTGGTAACAAATTTTCCCCCATGTAATGATTGGCTTAAATTGTTCACAAAATGATGACAAAGTAGCATTACATTAATTAAAATATGGTGAGAGCATTAAAATTTAGAAGAATTGCTAACAAAGTGGTGAGAGCATAAATAAGGTGACCAATCTAATCTCAAAATAAATTGAGTGCTTCCTACATAGTCCTAAGGGACCTCAAGTCAATGTAGTTCAAATGGCATGGTTCATGGATTACAATGGTATAATAATGTGTAAAAAGAGTCCATAGGGTTGCCCCCAATAAATAAGGCATGGTAATGACAAATGGTAATTAGAAAAGTGAAAAATGGTTCTATTACTATTGTTGACAAGGAGATGCACATCCTAGTCAATATGTGAGACAATAGAAATGATCAATTTATAAAAATTACTACCCAAATCCCTTTCAAAATAATTAATCTATTAAGTCCTTACTATTGATCTGGATCTTAGTAATGTGTTCATGATCTTTCTTGGCAATCCATTCTACTTCCTAAAAATGTTGAGGCAAGATAACTTCATAACCTCTATAAAGGAAAGTGATGCTAGTGATAAATGATATAAGTGGGTAATAAATGGGTGGGTGATAATGGAATGTATAATGAATGGGAAACAAATGAATATCTAAAATTTTAGTCATATGTAATTTTTTTAATGCCATATTTGACATAGATTTGTTTGTGTCAGGTCCAAAGACCTCTAAAGATGCTCTTGATATGACCACCATATTATTTTGTTATTTAGTACTGAGAGTATCTACCAATATATTATGATGTAGATTGTAAGTTATATTGACTTGATCTTTGATTTTATGTTCACTATATACTGAAGAAAATTTTTAATCAATTTTTGGTGCCTCAATGAGGTTTTCACCAATGAACTTATTTTGATCATCCCATAACACCTCTGAGGAGATTTCATGAAGAGATGTTAACATTTGAATTTGATTGTCTTCTAATGACTTTGAAAAGGATTGACTAAAATATGCTAGGTTTGATCTTTACTCAACCCCTATCACCTTGAAAAAGGTTTCACTAGGAGATTGTTCTTATTCTAAATGAATGTGGTCTTACCTCTATGAGATTATGCAAATGCTATGTCACCATGGATGTAGTTTAATAAAGTATGATTCTATCAGTCACAATCGATGTTTATGGGAGGTAAATTTTAATATAATGCTTATGATAGGTGGGAATAATTGGATGGTGAAAGGTATCAGAATCCTTTTGGAAGATACAAAGAGAACATATGTTGATGCTGAAGTAATCATCCTAAAAAACCATAGAAGGATTATAAATATATTTAAATTGATCCACAAGGGAATTATAACCAATTTTGTAATAACGATGACTATAATCTATTTATGAATTTTATTTTCAAGTAAGGGACTCTGAATCTAATGTCACAACTGATGTTGATTCTATTTATAATGCTAAATCTAATGTTGATTAAAAAATAGAACATAACTCTAGTTTTAATTCTACGTTTTATGTGGTTGTTTCTTCAATGTTCTATTGAATGATAAATGTTTGACATGTAATGTCCTATGATGGTATAATGGGATCAATAAAAATTGATTATTCTTGGAAAGGTTTGACATAGACTGGCTCATCTAAGTGAAACCCCTCAAAGAGAGGGAAACACTCAATGGATTTCTCAAAAAAATCATGTCTGCCAAAGTGAGACTCCTTAAGGAGTGGGAAAAGATCAAGAGACAACTTTATAGAGATTAGCCTGTTAAGGAGATGAGGCTCTTTAAAACTAGGTAACATATGAATAGGTAACTTATCATAGTTAGACTTTTCACAACTAGGTGTTTCAACAATAACATTTTGGTTTTGGTTCACAATTGGTTACAAAAAATTAATTTTGAACACATTTTGATCCTCATAAGATGGCTCTTGAAGAGGTAATAATTTTTGTTTTGGCTTAAATATTAGCATAAAATTTCTTAAGTGGGTAATATTTGGTTTAACAAATATAGTGGTTTTTGGTTCAATAATGGACTATCAAAAAATTAGACTATTAAATAAGGGATGAAACACAATTGGTTCATCAAATTGAGGTTCTTCAATAATAGGCTCATCAAAAACTGGTGATGGGCCAGGAATGGTAATAACTAGATGCTTCTTAGTGTGGTTTTTTGTGAAAACCAAAGAAGGTCCTAAAATGGTAATAACTAAACACTTCCTAATTTGGTTGCATGTGCAAACCAAAGGAGGAGGTCCTAAAATGGTAACAATTAGACACTTCTTAATTTGTTTGCTCGTGTAAACCATAGGAGAAGGTCCTAAAATGGTAATGACTGGATGATTCTTATTTTGGTTACTTGTGATAACCAAAAAAGAAGGTCCTAAAATGGTGATATTGGCACAATGTAGAGCCTTATTACTCACACAAGCCAAAGCATCTAAGTCTTCCTGATAAATCCAATCATTCCAATCTTGATTTGGATCATAGATTGGATATTTATTATGTTCCCATGACTAATTTTTCTGATATGGATAGAAATCTATCTCACAAACCATATTATCACCATTGGGGTCTTTATTAAAGTCATAAAAGTCATTTTATGCGGCCATTTTATCATAAGTTGGATTATTCTTGAATTCACCATAAGTGTAACCTGACATATCCACATATAATGAAGAAAGCTCTGAAAACAAAAAGGCTTAGAGTTCTAAAAACTTTGAAAAGTAATGTCCAAAAGATAAAAGCTTCAACCTTGGTTGAAAGGGTGGAGTTGTATCTCCCAAATGGTTTATGTTAATATATGGCCTAAAAAAACCTAACGTCGAATGTCTAACAACAATTTTTTTTTATGAAAGGTTGTGATATCCTAAATGATGGCACAAATAATGATGAGGATCGGCACTTGAGCAAACAAATAATCAATAGTCTTCAAATTTGGGTAATATTTTAACCAAAGCCATGCAACCCAAAAGAGAAAGATCTATATATCAAGCGCATAAATTGAGTCATAAATATAAATCATTTAATATTCACATCCAAACTTGACAAGGTTAATTTAAAATGTAATGTTGAAGACTAGGATTAGACCAAACAATCTAAACAACAACGGATAACATGGTAACACATAAATGAGGTCCAAATGACGCACACACAAACATGTTTAGAAAAGGCATAAGTGCGGTATAAAATAGACAACATAAAACCACTTTAGATTAAAAAATGATGTATAAAAAAATTAGTTTTGACATGGTTTATAAACAAACAAACAAGTTTTATTCTCAAAATATACCTAGCAAAAATGACCAAAATACACTAAGTATAAGTTTTGAAATCCTAGAAAGAATATGGTAACGTGGGGTTGAATAAAATTAATTCAATTTCAATAATTTCTAAGGGAATAAATTAAACAATTGCTTTCACATCATGATGCAAAATAAAAGCACGTAATTGGGTGTCCGTGGCACTTGGCTTATTGCAAAAATGTCTTGCCATTTTTCCAACCACTACAGCCATTACTTGCTTAGTGTAGTGTGAAGTCAAAAGTTTTGATACATCATGTGTATAAATCCAACACTAAAAGGTAGTTTAACCACTCAAACCACTTATCGTAGTGGGAGTGGTTGAAGTTAGTGCTGGGAGATGAAACCTTAGGTCAAAGCTTCCCTATAGAAATTATGGGAGGTAATGAAGTCCCCCTAACAAATGAAGATGAAATGAAATAAAAGACATAAAAAAAAATTTTAGGGTCATTTTCAAGATCACTCAAACTATTATGATTTTTTGGGGAGTTTTTTAGATGACATTTGTTATATGCTTTAGACTAGGCATGTTTATAATAAAGATGACACTTTTGATTCCAAAATTTCCCTTAAGGGAATGGATGAAAGAGCATATATGCAATGTCCCTCTTTTTTTGAATAAAATTATAAGTTGAAATAAATATTGAATACAAATTTGCCAATTGAATTCAATTTAAAGCCCCAAATGAAAGATGAGGTTATGTTCTTTTTACCCCTTGGTCTTAATTTGTAACTTTGAAAACACAATTTGTTGAAACATTCACCTACGCATCTAAATTTTTTTCTAAGAACCAAAAAAAGGTTCCTGATTCATTTTAAACTTTCAAACAAGGTCTAAAAGTCAAGTTTTAACATTTTCCAAGCTTGATCATGTAATGAAAAAGTTAGAGTGTCCTTTAGCTTTGAAGCTATTTTAAGTTTTAAATAATGTCAGTACTTATCTCTCTACCCAAAGGCATCACCCCAAAAGTATGTGTTAGATTAGAAACATTTAAAGAGATTTGAAAAATTTTGAAAAAATTCTATGCAACTTAAATCTAAACTAATATCAAATTCTAAAAATTTAGGAGAAAACACCTCGTTTAAAAAAAATCATCAAAAATGGATTTCGTATGACCCCAAACCAAGCATTTTAAAATGCCCTATTATCTCTCAAGTTTGTGTTTTTAAAAATAAAATTGTAAACCATCGATGGTTTACCTAACTGATGATAGTTATATGACCATAAACAGTTTTCTTAACTGTCAGCAGTTTAATCAACTATTAGAGGTTTACTTAACCATCGACGGTTCTCTATGTAAACCCGTGAAAGAGAAAATCCATCCATGTAAAGTTAGAAAATCACATAAAAATAATTTTAAGCATCCAAATTGAAATTTTAAATTTTTATCATGCTCCGCTTCATATTTGTCATGCATCTTGTCCCACAAAGCAAGCCAAAATGTAGAGAGGGTTACATAATATGATTAGTCAAACATTAATCCAATAAATCAAAAAAAAAATGCATAAGAGTAAATTGAAATAAGCCTATCTATTCATGTGGGAATTGTATATGATAATAAAAGATAAATAAAATAAAGAAATAAAACTATACCTTCCCAAGTGGTTCATCCTCCAAGAGTCACTCAAAAACATGTTCTCCCTTGATCAATTATCTTTGTCTTCATCAGCAATGGTGGCAAACTCCTCTAATGTCTTAAGAACACTCTACAAAACCTAGGCTCATGATATGTAACTGTCTAATTTTCCTATGAAATGAAGCTAATCTAAATATGAATAATATAATAATCAAAACACAAATGATTTGAGGAGAGATATTAGCATTATAACATTGCAATACTTAAGCTTAAAAATATGAGTGAATGACCCTCTATTTACAGTTTTTCCAATTTGATCAAGATCAACCATGACCATCCATCTCAAGATTGAGAAGTGTGGTCATGAATAAATCTAATATTTGGAATTCAAATCAAAAATATCCTCAAGATAAATAGGCATTAAATAGGTATGGGAGTCATTAATTAGGCATAGGAGACCCATAATACTGATTTTTTTTTCACTTATGGCTTGATATATGCCACCCCATAGATGATGTCACTAGGTGACACAGATATTAAGAAGCAATTTGAAATTTTTAAATAATCAATAAGTTCCATGTAAAATCCACTTAAACCATTGATTTTAATTAATTATCCTTGAACAAGGTTAATCAATAATTATGCAATTATTTAGAAATTATCCCTCAATTAATCAAAATGATCAAAAAGTCATATTAGTGGGTTATAATTTAAATTGAAAATAATTGAAAGGTGATGTTATATATGTACCAATGATTATCCCATTTATGATGTTGTTGATATAAAATAACAAAGGTATGTGACATGTACTAACAAATTAACAGAAAAGATTGATCCAGAGCTCTAAGTGACAAAATCATCATTTTGATTCGAAATGATTTTATTAAAGTTAGGTACACATAAAACATATTTCCACATTTAGGGATAAATTATCCTAAATTAGCATTTTTAAATAACAAGCTCGTACTATTTAGTTAATTTTGTGGATTTTGACCTAAAATGAGCATTTGAGTGCAATTCGAGTAAGATTGACAATTTCAACACAAATGGTGTTATGAAATGGATGTATATAAAATGAATTGATAATAATAATATGAACCAAATAAATATCTTTTGAAACCCTCCAAGATGTCCATTTATTAAAATTATCATTTATATGAATTTTAGTTTTACTACCTAAAGATAAGTTTTCGGAAAAGTGGATAGGAAGTAACCCTATGACCATACTCTTTGAGGTGAGATGTTAAAGTTAGTAGAAATGTGATGGCCAGACTTCTCATGTAATAGTTTACTCATTAAATTTTTATGATTAAGGTACTAAATGTGGAATGAGGGACAAAGTTTTAGAATGTATATATCCTAGACACATATCGCCTTTTCCCATTATAATGAATGCGTCATCCTCAAACTGTCAAATTTATACTCAATAAGGAAAAAGGTCAACTTTATTTTTACTCCAAAGATGAGTGATTTTGTAAACTTATATAAGGTTGTCACATATATAAAGAACATATATAAAATTCTAAAATGTGCCTTAATTCATATCAATCGATCATTTTTCAATAACTTCCACCAATGTATCATCTCTTGTGGGATTGTGAGGTAACGAAGAATGTTTAAAAGGAGAAAAATGTTCTTGATCAAAAAAAAATATGATGTGTAGCCTGAAAATCAATTAAACTTTGATAAGAATATTTTCTCACTATGGCAAGTAGTTTTCCTTTCCTTCACATTGATGTTGAATAATTTAGAGTTTATTAATTTGTCTAGGATTATGGAAAATTGATGTGATTTTTCTTAACAAGATGTTTCACCTCATCAATTTTCTTGGCATGACATTGATGATCATCATGACAAAATTTATTTTATTATGAATAGGTTAGTTTTTACTTATTTTGGAAATATTTTTATGAAAGCGGATTTAGACTTTGTTGGTGTAGGATTTGATGAATATGCAAAATAATTTTTTGAATTATGCATATGTTACTTCAACTACTTAGAAATGTATTTATGTTGAGGGTGACCCACCAAAAAATATTATGACTTTGATGGATTCAAGGGTCACACAGTGATTAACTTAGCCTATTCAATCATTATCATTTATGAAAAATGACTCAAAATAAGGCATGATATGTGTACTACCCATATTTCATCGATAAGGCTCAAAACTGGAAACAACAACTACATATTTAGAAAATATTTTCATAAAAAATTGAACACTAACTATGCATTCCTTTTTACATATAATATTCCTTTAGTTATGATTTAGTATTGTATAATTATTTACATAATCCTGGATGTTATCAAAACTAGATGTATCTAGATTAGTGAGTTTGTTAATAATTTGATATCCCCTAACCTCATCAGTTTTACCATACAATTTCTATAATATATCCAAACCATTCTTAGGTAATGTATATTTTTTAATGTGAAAAATAATATTATGGGAAATATAATGATGTATATCACCAAGTGTTTTAATGTGCTTAATCTTCCACATTATTTTGTCCTTATCATCCATGCATTCTATAAATATTTTCTTGATTTAATGTGTATATTAACAATTGACACACTCCATACATGTGATTCACATGTTTTATAGTTATATGGAGTTAATAAAGGAAATTTTATATTACCCATTGGAAATTTATAATTACAAAATAGAGAACATAGAGAGTTCGCATAGTCACACAATGCAGCCCCTCCCAAATGAATCAATGAAAAACCCCCAAGTAAATATGATTTTGGAAATTTTTATCTAGTATGGTTACAATGTCCATTTGTAAGAACAACAAAATTGTTTTAGTTTCACTATGTTATAAATAAAATTTCTAGAGAAACCATGTAGCAAGAGAAAAAAATATTTTCACCACCACATAGAGTGTGAAAAATTAGATAATTTAAAGAAATATTGATCGTGAATCGATGGTTGAGATCCCAATATATCCACCTATGAATGTGAATTGTAAATCCATGATGTCCAATGGAGAGGAGGTTTAATTGGTCAAGGTGTTACCACAAACATTACTGGAACTGCCACCAATTTAGAGGAAAACTAAAGTTATCTGTTTCTATCTTGATTAGTAATCCCACCAATTATAGTGGAACTACAACCAAGTTTAGAAGAATGACCACCAAATATAGTCATCACCAATTTTAACTATACTATTTGATGAAGACTAAAATTTATCATATTTATGGAATACACCCAAATTTGACCAAATAGAGGCCATCAATTTTTTTAATGAAAAAATAGTAAGAGAAAAAAACTCAAATTTTGACTTTTATTTACACAAAAAAATTTACCAAAATGAGGTGGTCATATATTTGATTTTTTTGTTTTTTTAATATAAAAATATATATAAACAATTGAAATGAATGGAATCAAGGTTATGTATATTATAAGGATATAATATTTGATTCAAAATAAAAGTTCAATCATGATGAAGAGAATTTCAAACCATCCAACTCACAAAAAACATCTTTTCAAAATATTTCATTTCCTGCATTTTCCATGCATCAGTGTTCTCTAATTTACAAACATAACTATTCTTTTTTTTTGTTACATGCAACTTATTCTACTATTTGAAGATCATTTTGAATTTTTTGTTTTCATTAAGAGACAAAAACGTTATTACACTTTAACTGAACATGCATAAAACATAAATATATTTTTTCTTTTACTTTATTTTACAATGGTTTTGTAAAAGAAATAAACTAAAAATTAAATAATGAATATTTTTTCTTTCTTGTTAAAAAATTAATAACAAATTATAATAATATAAGTATAAAAACTAGATATTTTTGAGATTTTAAAAACATTGTATTAAAATGAGTATTTAGTGGCCATTAGAAAAATTAAATAATAGCTATATATATTTTTAGGATGAAGGGTAAGAGATAATTTCCAGTATTTTTAAAAAAAAAAATAATAATAATAATAATAATTTAGACTTTAAAAAAAAATTAAATTAATTTTGACATTGATGGTTTTTATTGTAGTGGATCACATAGATTATTTTTACTGAACAAGAACATATGATACATACAAAATTATCATAAGAGTTTCCATTTAAAGACAATAATATAGAAGTAAAAATTGTAAATATTCATTCATATCAATGATAACCTTTTGCTAAAAAAATATATAGATTTCACCTTTGATATCTAGTTGGAAGGAACTACGAGGCATTTTTTACTATCTTTAACACAGAGACGTACTTATGATCTCTAATTTATTCATGAAATCTGTAAAACATTTTTATAAAATATATAGTCAAGGAGGAACCTTCCATCATTTGATATTTATTTCATACATTTTTGATTGTTAAGACCACCCTCAAAAGGATACAAGAGAAGAAGGTACTTGGTATTTTAAGAGAAAATCGAATCTTGATTTCCAAAGAGGTTACCAAATGATACTTAACTTGGTCTCATAACATGTGATATTTATGGAATATATCCTAACATGAATATAAGTACCAATCGAATCACTCATATTGAATATTTAACTTGATAAAAATAAACTATATTCTTATCAATGATGTAGATTTCATGTGCAACAAATGAAAATACATTGATTGATTACCAAAATGAGACTACAAAGGGGGTATTTATGAAACACATAACTCATCTAAAATTCATATAATTTTCATAATTTTTTAATTAATGAGGTGAAATAATACTCTAAGTAAACCTAACATGATATTATTGCAAGGAACTATGGAACTATTATTTCTAGTGATGATCAAGTCATCAACATATAAAACTATGATAACTATGCTAATTGGAGTGTTTTTATAAAAAATATTAGGATCATTAGAGACATGGTAAATCCTCAAGTTATTAAAAGTTGATATTTTTTAGAGTACTATTCTTTATGTGATTTTTTAAAACCATAAGTAGATTTATTTAATTTGATAAAAAGATTCTCATTACCTTTATTAATAGAACTATGAGGGTGAGACATGAAATTATTTTCAAGTAAATCACCATTCAATAAATCACTCGTAACATCTATTTTATAAACATTGAAAATTCATATGATAATTTAAATCTAAAATAAAATTAATTGTAGGCATCTTAGTCATCAATGGAACAGTTTCATTATAATCAATTCCTTAAATTTTTTAAATACCTCCCAAAACTTATTTATCTTTATATTTTTATACTTGATATAATAAATGATATTATATTTATAAAATAACTTACAACTGACCAAATTGTGACCTATAGGTCTAGTAACTATGTCCAACATTTTATCATTATTAAAAGAGTTATATTCATCATGTATTATTTTTCTTGAAGAAGGTGACCTTGTTTATTCATTTGAGGGTCATTATATTTCAAAAGATTAGACATCAAATCATGGTTTGAAAACTATTTCCTAGTTATATGAGTATCATTGGGATTCACATCAATTCAAAAAGATTATAGAGGTTCTTTGCCCCCACCTAGGCATAACTTTACGTTTAGTAAGACTAGAATAAGGAATTTTATATCTAGGGTAAAAATAATCACTATGAAAAACATCAATTTGATCATTAATTGAATCAAAATGAAAATAACTAAAAATAATATCAAGTGAATATGAATTAGTAACACAACCAAGCACACCATATTAAAAAATTCTAACATGTGTTTTAATATATATTTTGTTAGTTTTAAGATAATAAAATATATAAGCTTTAAATGACTCATCATAACCAATAAATATTAATATTTTGTAATTTCAATCTATCTTCTTACATTTTTCCTTATGAGTATGAAAAAATGCATCACAACCAAGAACACATAAATATTGTAAGCTAGGTTTACATCCAGTCCAAGATTATTTGGGGTTAATTTTTAAATATATGTAATGATATTTATATTAATTATATAAAAAACACAATGCATAAGTTCAATCAAAAATTTATAGTGCATATTTTTACCATGCAACATACACCTAGTCATTTTCATTAAAGTCATATGTTTATGCTCAACAACACCATTTTTATCACGTGTGTGAGAAATAATTTTTTCATTCTCAATACCATTTTTCTCACAATATTAATTAAATTAATTATTTACATATTCATTACCATAGTAAATAACATCCATATTATTATTCAATAAAGGCATGAAAGTTAATGAATGTATGTAGAACTTCATAAAAATCAAAACTCTCATTGTGAAATAATCAAAAAAGATTAAGACATATTTCACACAAATAATATAAGGAGTTTTAATATCACATAAATAATCACTATAAACTCTATGATTATTTTTTAATAACATGCCAAGACAGTTTTTTAGGAAAATATTCTCTATGTATTTTACTAGCCATATATCCACTACAAATAGAATCATTGGGACGAATAGTAAGAAAAAAATGTAGCATATTGAGTTTATTCATAGCTAAAATATTATATTAATTTAATATTTTATAATATTTCAAACCATATGTTATCATCAATTGAAGTAATCAAAGCATCACTAGAAGAGGTGGATGAGAATTCAGTAAACTTAAACAAGTTATCATTATCTATAAAGTTAGTAGTAACAATTTTATTTTTTTTTGGATTATTTAACACAATAAGTGTCATTAAATGATTATAATTTATAATTTTCTTTGAAAAATTTAGGAATGGAAATAAACTTCAACTTCTAAATAATAACTAGCAAAACGTTAGATAATTCACCATTAGGAATTTTAACAGTTCCTATGGCTTCAACATTTTTGGAAGCATGATTTAAAATAATTAGATGATTTTTATAAATATATATTTATAAATAAGTAAACAAATCAACATTAGAAGTCAAATTCTTAGTATCACTAGCATCAACAATCCATTAACTCAGAGAAACACGTAAACAATAAGTAAAAGCAACTATAATATAAATTTTTTGTTTTTTTTGAGTCTTATTATTCTAATTTTATAATTATATTTAAATTTAAGCATTTAAATTTTACTATAAAATTTATTATTAAAATAATAATCTTCATTACAAGTGTTTTTGTCATAATAGTTACACTAATTTGTTTTTAGGTTTTCAGTTGGATTTTTTGATCTTTTAAGTCATTTGTGTTTTCTGACCTAGCATGATATATTTCACTCCTGTGTTGTTTTATAAGACAAAATCATGTTTAGAGAACAAAATAAATAATTTTTTTTATTATTTATCTAAAATGTATCAAAATAAAACAAACTTCAATTAAGCAAGTAGATTAGGAATAACAAGTTGAGAATGAACATTTGTAATAAACTAATAAAAACATTTAGGCAAACACATTTTTCATGATAATGTGAATTAAATTTAAGTATTAAATTTTAACACCTAAAAAAATTAATTGAGTATTTAAAGATTGAAATTTCCTAAAAAAAAAAATCATCTATATTTTTAAAATCATTATACATTAAATAGAAAAAAATGTTCCTAAAATTGAATTTTAATGTATTCTTTCAGAACATTATAAATAGATTTATCTTCAAACCAAGTAGTGGATGTAAGGATATAACCATCAATGTTCACATTTAATTATGGGGTCATAACAATACTAATGAAACCTAAGGCCTCTTTGGTTTTCTCTTTCCATTTTTATTTAATGTTCGAGACAATGTTTTCATCGTAATTGGGTCCTTTCTATCTACCATTCGCACTAATTTTTTTAAGGTGAAAATTTACTACATGTGAAATTTTCATAAATGATAATTGGTTTAAATTGTATAAACAATTGATTCATTTTAACCTGAAAGGTCACCTAATAATAGAAATAAAAATTCAAAAAAATATCACCAAGGTACTTGAAATGTGATTGTGAGGGATAAGAACACCAAAAATAATGGACTAGAAATTTCACCGAAGAAAAAAAATATGAAAGGAAAATAATTTGACCATTTAAATGTTTAGATTTGGAAAACTAATAATAGGTTTACCAAAAAAGGTGATGGTTATTAAGTCCATAAAATATGTGTATTTTATTTTGAAAGAACTTTAATACATAATAAATGTTCATAATGGATATAATAGTTTATTAAATTGATTATTAATATATAAAAATTTAAGGTGTGAGTTGTCCATGGAAAAAATAATAAAGCTTACGGAAACAATTCATGAAATAAATATATTTTTTAAATAAATTAACTTGTAAATATAATTCCACATAAAAACACTTGAAGAATGAGACTTGTATTTCAATGCATTTTTATTTTGTAATCGATTGAGATTTTGTGCGAGCATTAAAAAAAGGTATTTTATATACTTAAAACTATAATTTTCAAAAATATAAATTTTTTTGAGGATATAAATTCTTTAGTTTTTATTTAAAAAATAAAACTCCATAACATTTTAATATAATTTACATTCAAGTTGAAATTGAAAAAAAAAATATAACATTGAAGTGATAAAAGTAATGCAAAAGTGCAAAGACCACTAACAAAAAATTCTAAAAATTAATATAACAAATACATGAATGTATAAAATAAAGTGAATAAAGGAAGATAAGAGGGAATTTTAGAGTAAAAAATGCATTAACTTTCCATGTATATGTCATGTGCAAGAGCTATGATGAGACATAAAAGTGTGAATAAGAGATAAGGAAGGCAATATGAAGAGATCACATAGTAGAGACCAAAGTCTTTAGAGAATCAAAATGGAAAATAAATAAGTCATGTAATGACAAATTAAATAAAAAATGAGTAAAAATGATTTGCAAAGAGAAGGTGTGGGAAGAGTGAGGAAGTTTGGAAAATACCAAAAAAAAACAACCAAGTGGAAAAAAATAGAAGGCATGAGGAAGCATAGTAAGAAAAAAAATAGGAGAGTTACATGGTGTTAAAAAAAATTAAATTTAGAAAAATATAACGTAATGCTACTTACAAACCATATAAGAGCTAAAGTGATGCTTAGAAAGAATCACAACATATTCACTCTTTGACCATGTAAAGCACAAAATTCTAGGCAAGTGGTAAAATTTAGAATGATGTCCAAAAGAATAGAGATAATAAATATAAAGAGATGCCAAACAAACAAAATATGAAAGGAGACAAAACATGGTTCGCAAAAAAGTGAAATCATGAAGAAAAAATTTATCATTGCAAGAAGAAAAATATAGTCTAAATTAAATTGGTTGATTATTTTTGTATTTTAATATATATAGTTTATTCTTTAAAATAACAACAGTTTGACATAGAGAGACGTTTAGACACACTTGAAGAAAGGATTTCACAATAAAAAATGAATATAAATTGTGGAGCTTTGAATATATGTTATAAACATATAATGTTTTTAAATGCTCATATTATAAAGTACATGATATTTATGTATTAATGACAATGTCATGAAACTTTTTTGTGAAAAGGTAAGGATATTACATGTGCATGAACACACATGTTTTGTGTAAATTAAATAAATATTGTGGAAAATTTTATATATGAATAGATAAAATGTCAAATATTGGTTAGAATATTATACACACACACATGTATATTAAATAGTTTTACAAGTCAATATTACTATAAAAATATAATATAAAGTGTATGAACACAACTTTTTGATTTTAACTTCATGAAAATAAACTTTTTTTGAAGCATATCTAATGATGTGTAAATTGGTGAGATTTAAGTTTTATAAAATTTAGACTAATAGTTAAAAATTTATAAGGGTATTTTTAATGATAAATATATATTCCACAATGAGGTATGCTATCTAGAATTTAACTAATAAATAAAAATAATAGTTAAACATTAAAACAAACTATATATTCAAAAACTATGTTTTACCATATACAAACCCATATAATGTTTTATTTTAAATATTAAAATCTACTTAATCAAATGTTTCATGAAAGATGAAAAAGACTTATAAACTTAATAAAAATGATGTGGATTGCTCCATGATAGGTTTAAGTCTAGGTTCGGATTGCCCAAGTCTAAACACGAACCAATTTCAAAGGGAAAGTGGAAAAGTCAAAATATATAAATATTGAAATGAAATACACCATTGCAAATACATTTTTTGGATAGACTGTAAATATTTTAAATTTTTTGAATTAAATGACGTGTGCACTTTACATTACAAAGGGAAGATTGCCTTTAGGTTTTTATGTTACTTTTGTGTGATATAGTTTGTCTATGTTTTATATATTTAGAAAGTAAATTTAATGATTTAAATTTATTTTAATAAATATAAACTAGGCTACTTTGTATTTTTTAAAATTGATTCCAAAGGTATAAGAGTTACCTTGTAGAAGATTGTTTTCGAAAATCGATTTTGGTCAATGCTTAGTTTTCAAAATTTTAGGATTGTATACTAACTAAAATATTCCTAGATTATTTATTTATCTTTTTAAGTAGGTCGATAAATTCCCATATAGTAAAGTGCATGAATTTTAGTCCATAAATTAGTTGCATTGTCTATATATATATTCATAATGAACCATACATTTAGTTATGGATATCTCAATTCATTTAGGAAATGACATCATAAATGGACAACAAAATGGACCATTTAAAATTGACCTTCCATTCCCAGATATATAATACAAACCTACTCTTATCAAACTACTATTTCCATATCATATTCATCATGTAGGTTATAGTGTCATTGACCCTCGTCATCCCTCGCCATCCCTAATAAATCCCTCATGATCCTTAATCACTCCCTCAAGATCCTTAATCAATCCCTCATGATTCTTAATCACTCCTTCATCATCCCTCATTATTGTTCATCATATATACTGAGTCCTTCATCATACCTCATCATATCTAGTCTCTTTGTCATCATTTTTCATCACTCCTCCTCATCCTTATTCACTCAATTCTCATCCTTCCTCATCCCTCCTCATCCCTAATAAATCCATAATTATTCCCCATTATCACTAATAACTCCTAACTCAACCCTTATCATTTATCATCATCTATAGTCACTCCTCTATCATCCTTCATCATTCATCATAATCCTTAATCACTCCCTTATTTCCCATCATTATACTTCATGATCCTTAATCAATATCTTGTCATCCCTCATTATCTATAATCACTCTTTAATCACCCTTTATCACTCCCTCATTTTTTTTAGTTATTCCATCATCTCAAATCACTCCCTCACTTACCCTCAATGTCCCTCCTCATCTATAATCAGCTCATCATTATCCCTAATCATTTTTCATAACTTTATCCTCATCCCTAATCACTTCATCCAATGCCTTGATGGTGGATATAATGGATATCTAATTAGGCATGATTGGGTTCTTTTTTAATTATAAATTTTACTCACTTAGATAAGGCTAAACTATATTATTCTATCAGTCATCCTCTTTTACTCAATTATGTAAGCTAGATATATCATCTAATTATATAGTTAGATTTAGATTTTAAAATGGTGATCCATGCCCAGACTAGGGAGAGATAGAGTGTATCTAGATCCATGAGCTAGAATAAATAAGTAGGAAAATCAGTAGAGGGTGGGATGTAACTATATTAATTACATACATGTGTGTGTGTGTGTGTGTGTGTGTGTGTGTGTGTGTGTGTGTGTGTGTGAGTGTGTGTGTGTGTGTGTGTGTGTGTGTGTGTGTGTGTGTGTGTGTGTGTGTGTGTGTGTGTGTGTGTGTGTGTGTGTGTGTGTGTGTGTGTGTGTGTGTGTGTGTGTGTGTGTGTGTGTGTGTGTGTGTGTGTGTGTGTGTGTGTGTGTGTGTGTGTGTGTGTGTGTGTTGGAATTTGGGAATCTAAGAAGCCTAGTCCTAGAGCTAAGAATCCCAATATTAACCCCATATTTGATTTTGTATTTTCTTTATCTGTTATTGAGAGTCTTTCTATAGTAGAGTGTATCGTTAGATAGATAAATAGGTGTTCACCAATCTTACAGAGGGTGCTATAATCTAATAGCTAATTGAGTGTGTTTCCAAAACCAACCTAGTCTATACCCAACTTGATCTATGAAAGGAATGAAGGGCATATGCATTAGTCCAATGTATTGATGAGGGGATCCTTAGTGTTTGGTCAAGGATCAATGGGACCAATAGGCCAAACCATTTCAATACCATACATTAAGTATGCCATAATCCCCAATATAACAAATCAAGGGATAGCATAGGAATGGGTACCCTTTCATACATATATCAGGTGACATTATTTTGAATATTCTATATTTATATCAAGATTTATTTACTCAATAAGGTAAGGGAATATTTCCATACCAAATTAATATATACACAATATTAAGCTGAGGGAAGACTACCTTCATGATAACTTGATTTGATTCAACTAATATCATATGAAGATAATCTTGCCTCCAAAATAGATCATAACAGAGGAAGGCATAACTATAAATGGAATCTTTGCTTTCTGATATCTTTCTTTAATTTTCTTATGGATTAAGGCGTAACTATCAAGTTATGCTTATATATAGATAAATATATTTGTTCTTATCCAACCCACTTAGTTATACCCTACTTGATAAGGCAAGGTAAGTTTGATTCTTGATATATATTTTTTGTGTCTTACCTACTTGACCTTTATATAATATATTCATATCCATTAAAGAAAACTTGAATCTAGATCTATAGCTTACATATATTATTTTTCTATTAACTTAGTTTTTTTTATTGGGAAGAAAATATTCTTAATGATAGATAAATGAAAAATTATGTTTCAAATCATGTTATGTAACATATATATATATATATATATATATATATATATATATATATATATATATATATATATATATATATATATATATATATATATATATATATATATATATATATTAAGTATGCCTTAGCTACTTTGCCTACTTCATTATGCCCTATCGAATATAATACCCAAGCTATTTAGTGATATTGATTATTTCATACCTACTTTACCTACTTGATTATGCCCTACTTGATTGAATACTTGAGCCATATATTAAAGTTGATTATTCCCTACCTACCTTATTATACTTGATTATGCCCTACCTAATTGAATATTCCCTACCTACTTGAGTTAACTAATTGAATACGACATACTTACTTGAGTATGCCTTACCTGATTGAACACTAGAACCATGTCTTGATCTTAAATACCCATATCTAATATTGACCATATCTATATTACTGAATCCATATACTAAATAATTGATACCTTATTGAATACCTGATCCATATCTTAAAATGAGAGGGAGAATTATCATGCTTTAAAATAACTATATGGGGTATTTTTAGATAAAGGGCTAAATTAGACGGGGATAATCAAGAGATGATTTATAATTAGGAGAGAGGGAATTATAACTTATATACAAAGTAAATATGATATTAATTAATCCATATATTTAAATGAGGGGTAATTATCATCAATATAGATAAAGGAATGACTAGGGATGATCATACGTAAGAAGGAAGCCATTGTACCCATCATCAAGGAATTGAAGGAGAGATTATGGGTGATAAGGGATGAGTAAGGAGTGATTAAGGATGATGAGAGACACTGAATAATAATTAGGTAGTGATTAGAGATGATTCTTGACAAGGATGGTATGATTATAATGATGAAGGATTATGAGGAAGTTAGTAGGGATAATGAGGGTCAAAGATAGAGTGATTAAGGATGATAAGGATAATAAAATATGATGAGGGTGTGAATATTGATTGTGAGGTATGATGATGGAAAATGAAAGAGTGATTAGGGAAGATTAGGGATGATGAAGTTTAATGATGGAGTCACTAGGGATGATGAGGGAAGATAAGGGATGATGAGGAAGTGATTGGTATAATGAGGGATGTTGAGGATTGATGGTAATGTATTTAGAGAAAATTAAGGTAGGTAATATATTTATTAGGGATGATTAGATAAAATGAGAGGTTGACTAGTTATGATGAGGTATGATTATGGTTCCTGAGGGAGTGATT
>JARHVA010005636.1:975000-987500 GCA_037957365.1 Torreya grandis | reverse complement strand
GATCTTGGCCTATTGGTAATTTTCTATTTTTTGTTAGTTTTTGAGTTCATTATCTGCTATCAGAGCATGAAAAGGAATGAGGTTACAGTAGATAAAAGGTGCTTAATCATGTTTTATATAATAAAAATTTATAATGGTGAAATATGGTGTGATTTTATTTTGATGGATGCATGTCAAGTGTTATTGGGAAGATCATGGTAATTTGATAGCAAAGTAGTTCACGATGCAGCAAAGGACACAATCACTTTTTGGAAAGATGGTAAAAAGGTAGTTTTGTTACATATTAAAGACAAAGAGAAGATAGAATTAAATAAATAGGTTACTAAACTTCTAAGGAATAGAGAGATAAGGGAGAGTATCAGTCCATGTGAAACACCAACTTTGATAACTCCAAAGAAAGATGGAGGATGGAGAATGTGTGTGGATAGTAGAACAATTAATAAAATTAAAATAAAGTATAGGTTTATTATAACTCATTTAGATGATATGATGGATGTGCTTGCAGGAGCAAAATATTTTACCAAGATTGATATAAGGAGTGGCTATTATCATATTCAAATTTGTTAAGGAGATGAGTGGAAAATTTTATTCAAGACTAGGGATGGCGTATATGAGTGGATGGTGATGCCATTAAGATTATCTAATACATCTAGCACATTTATGAGGGTTATGAATACAATGTTAAGAGAATATATTTGTAATTTTATGGTTATTTATTTTTATCAAATTTTGATATTTAGTAGGACTAAATAAGAGCACTTACAACATTTGATAACGGTAATGTATTTTTTTAAAAAAGAGAAGTTGTATGCAAATTTGAAGAAGTGCAATTTTATGCAGAACAATTCAGTATTTTTGGGATTTATAATTTTAGTAGATTGTGTGAAAATAGATGATGAAAAGATAAAGGCAATTTTTGAGTGTCCTACTCCAAAAAGTATTATAGAGGTAATAAGTTTCCCTGGTTTAATATATTTTTATAAAAAAATTATTAAAAAATTTAGTAGTATTGTGGCACCAATAATAGATTGCATCAGAGGGAAGGAATTTGCACGGACTAGAGTAGCCATAGAAAGCTTTGAAATTTTGAAGAATAAGATTACAAAAAGGCCAATTTTAGCATTATCAAATTTTAACAAAGTATTTTAGGTTGATTACGATGCTTCATTTGTGGGAATTGGTGTTTGTGTTGAGTGAAGAAGGAAACCGAATAGCATATGTTAATGAGAAATTTAATAAGGTAAGACTAAAGTATTCTACTTATGATGTTGAATTTTATGAAATTATGGAACCATTAATACATTGGAGGCATTATCTGGTGCCTAAGGTGTTTATAATATTTATAAATCATGAGGCTTTGAATTATGTGAATAAACAAAAGAAATTGAATAGTAGGCATGCAATGTGGGTTTCTCTCTTGCAGGGGTATACTTTTATGTTGAAGTATAAATCATTAAAATAAAACTATGTAGCTGATGCATTAAGCAAGAGGGTATAATTAATAACTACTATGGTAATTGAAGTAGTTGGATTTAGAGATATCAAATAATTATATGATATTGATCCATATTTTAGCAAGGTCATTAAGCAATACATGAATCCATTAATAGGTTGGATAGATGTTATTCATGATGAGTATCTTATACAAGAAGGTTATCTATTAAAATGGAAACAATTATGCATTCCATTTGGCTCTTTCAAATATACTACAAGAAGTTTATATCTTCAAATGCAAATAATTATGCATTCCAGTTGGGTCTTTCAAAGATAATACAATAAGATAATTACGTAGTGGTGGTTTGGATAGACATTTTTGTAAGACAAATACAATAGCTGTGGTGGAGGAAAAGTATTTTTCAGCAAAGATAAAGTGATATGTGACAAGTTGTGTTTCAAGGTGCATAATACGTCAGGTGGCTAAAGGACATACACAAAATACTAGACTATACATGCCATTACGAATTTCAAAAGGACCATGGACAAATTTGAGTATCAATTTTGTGTTAGGATTTCCAAACACAAAGAGATGTAATGATTCAATTTTTGTTATTGTAGATATATTTCCTAAAATTGTTTATTTCATTACATGTATTAAAACCATTGATGCCACTAGATTTCTAGAATTATTTTTTATGAACATTGTGAGATTACATGGTGTTCCAAAAACTATTACTTCAGATAGGGATACAAAATTTTCAAGTAATTTTTCAAGGACTTTATGGAATAATATGGGTACTAAGATATAATTTAGTAGTGCATATCCCCCAAAACTAGATGGATAGATAGAAGTTTTGAATAGGATCTTGGAAAATTTATTGAAATGCATGGTGGGAGAGAAGCCAAAGTAATGGGACTTAGCTTTACTACAAGCTAAGTTTCCATCTAATAGTTTAGTCAATAGATCACCAAGACAGTCATCTTTTCAAAAAAATTATGGGAAAAATCTTATCGGTATTTTACATTTAGTATAATTGCCAATTACAGATTCAATTAGTGATGATGAAGAAACATTTTTAAATCATATGTAGTAGTTGCAAGGAGTAAGAAGAAATTTGAAGGAAAGTAATGAGAAATATAAATCGAATACAAATGTTAAAATAATTTATAAAGTATTTGAAGGAGATTTGGTAATGGTTTACTTGAGAAAAGCATGATTTCCAAAAGGCACATACAATAAGTTGAAGTACAAAAAAATTGAACCATGCAAAACTTTGAAGAAAATCAATGATAATGACTATGAGGTAAGTTTACCACATAATTTTGATATATCTCCAATATTTAATGTTTCATATTTATATGATTTCCATGGAGAAGATGATGAAGGTGATGAAGATGAAGAGGTAAATTGGGAGCAATAGGTTCTAAAGAAAAAGAAAGAAAAAATAGTGCACAAGGCAAGTGAATTGTAATATGTATATGGTGCAGTGGGAAGGATTACATCAAGAAGATAAAAATTGAATTACAAAATGAGAGCTGAAGAAGATTGATATGATCAAATAGAGGAGAATGATGTATAAAAAATAGGCCAACCTTCTAGAGGCCATAAATTTTGACTCGTATCTCTGATTTAGCTCTTCTACGCACCGAAATGATCATATCAAAATTTTTGATTATAACCTAAGATACTCTATCTAATTAGATTTGATTGAGATATTTTTTAGAGGTCAAACATGATCATTTGAGTGTCTAAAAATAGCTTTTAATGAGTTTTTTTAGAAATTTTATAAATTTAGAAATTGTATATTTTTAGAGCCATAAGTCAACCTCACTTGAATTTAATCCCATAGTTTAATTTTAATATTTATGTTATTTTGAGAAATGTTTAGAGCCATGCACACTTGCATGTGAAACTTACTATAAATAATGGCTGTTAAACATAGACATTTTTTTATATTTTAGTTTATTTTGAATTTTGCATATGGACATTAATTTCTAAGTTTGGGTTTGTATTTATTTCAAGAATTCCATACAGATCAATTATGATTATTTTTTCATGATCTTGGCCTACTGGTAATTTTCTTGTTCTTGTTAGTTTTTTGGTTCATTATCTGAGTCCACTATTCAATCATAAAATATCTAATGCTAGGCATCACCAGAATAGTGTCAGAAATACAAAAGAATACTATAAGTGAATGGAACACTCAATACCTAAGAAGCATAATCTACACCAAACCCCTCATATAATTGACTGGGTAGATTGATGTAAACAAATATGGATGAACACCCCCCATAATGCTAAATGGGTGGAGTGGATAAAAATGATCTATACAAGTAGTATAAATCCACTACTTAAACCCCAAACATGCTGATACTTTAAGCAATAGAATAGTTCCATATCGCACTCAAAGAGATTGTTTATCTTTTGAAAAAGACAATATGACACTAGGATTCACCATAATAGATAGACACCAAGCTATGGGAGACTATCAACTATAAAAAAAAATTGGTGTCTAAAATATAGAAATAATATCATAAAGATGATGGCCCATGGTGATGATAGAAGAGACAAGTAACTAAAGAAGTTAAAAGGTTTCTATAATAGAGCACATAAATGCATGATGGTAGATAAGGTTAAATTAGCAAACTCCCCATTACACTTCATAAATTAGTATGATTAAAATATATCCCATACACAAAAAAATAGCAACATGGAAATAAAGAAGACATAAGGCTTCACCAGAATAGATTCAAATAAAGAGATTATCACACTATCCAAAATAAATCAAGTATCATGAGAGATGCTCCAAAAAATAAGGGAGCAAAAAATAGTCCCCATGGAAGAAGGCAATGCATTAAGAAAGGGGCCTTGATCAACACATGAAACAATCTATAAGTGTGTCAAAGTGTCAATGTGAAAAATTTAATTGAGTATGTCATTGGTTAATGAAATAATATGAAAAATGGCCAAAAAAGCCATCATGTATATAGAAACATACTTAAAATGATCAATTACCAAACATGACAACCTATAAAGCACATGTAAAGGACATTGGACTAAGCTACAAATGCATTTGAGATAGTGGAAAGCATAAGAGTGGCATAAGAAATACAATTTGGGCCAAGAAAGATTAATGTGAGACAAATCTCATGCAAATATAATATCTCTCATAGTCAAAAATGGATCCAAAATTATAGTGTGAAAGAAAATGGCCCATGGTTATTATATAAACCCCGTCAAATTTAACACTTTAAATTCTAGTGCATTTTTATAAAGTAAATGAGACTAGTAGATTGGACATAAAAAACATACAGTTTTGAAAAAATAACACTCAATTTCAAGTTATTAATTAAAATATACAATTTTTACAAGGTTATCCCATCACAAATGGGTCAATTACACCAAAAAAATTTAAATGCTAGGAGAAAATTAAATTATTTCTATCATATCCAAAAAAGTGGATTTGAAGGAAATTTTTAGAAAAATAAATGATTAATATTCCACATCGATTAATCTTCCATGCCAATTTTTCACTGGAAATACAAGATCTAATTTTTTCTTTTTCATCAGACATAAAAAAATAATTGAAAACAAGAATTATAGGGTCAAATTCAAGGCCTCATATTTGTTTTGATATTAATCACAATATTTAATATGGCCATTTTATATAAACCTCTCAAATTCTTCCTTTTATTAATGAAAAAAATTATCTCAATTAGACACCTATGTGAATAGAGAATGGATATGCATGATAGTTGCAATTTTTTGGAAAAAAGTTATAATTTCTCCAAAAAAAGTATGGCTAGAACAAAAAATCTAATCGACTCAAATGCAAATCATTACGACTGATTATATCTATACACTATATATATAAGAAAACTAAAAAATAGAAACTCTCCATAATAGATGTATTTGGGATATGAATAAAAAAACTTAGATCTGGGATCAAACCATACAACTTATGTAAGGAGCAGCCAAATAATGCAAAAATTAGAAGTTATAAAAATGGTAGTTGGATATGGCTTTAATACCATGAATGATTTACATATAATCTTCAATCAAAATATCTCCATGAATCCATTATCACAACCATGAAGTCTTCAACATTGCACACAAATAATAAACCAACTATTATTCCATTCTCTCCTCTATATCAAAGAGTTTACAATAGAGATGAAAAAATAGGTATAAGATAGAATAATCCCATCCATCCCATGAATGTCAGGATATCTTACCTAATATATGTGGAATTAAGGCATGAACCTATCATCCTCATAAACTTTGGATAACCATCTCCAATGAAATAACACTTAAGTAAGATAAATATTAGGAAAGTAATATCCTACACAAATAGTAATATCATACATATTATAAGTTGTATGAACAAATACTATTTGATACTTAGGTTTAGACATGTCATATAAACTAAAATAAAATATTAAAGTTGTGGAAAGCCATTTGATTATAGGTTCTCAAATCTGGGTTTGAATACCTTGACCTAAGAGTGGTGACTATGAAAATAAATAGCTTCCCAAAAACATAAGGCCTAAGCAAATGAAATATAAATTAAAATCTATCCAAGGGACAAAACATAATAGTCTTTCCCCTTTTTTGGCATAAAGACAGCACATAAACTCTCATCTTCTCCTCAAAATATGTTGAGTTTGGCATTGAAATTAATCAACAAATATGTTTTAAACTATATATACAAATATGTATTGCATATACATATTTCATGTTTTTTCTAAAAATCATTAAGTACTTTTTAGAATTTATTTTTAAAAATATCTAGCTAGCTAGTGGGACATAGTATTATACTCTAACCCCTAAACTAAAAATAAACAGCCTCATTGTTTATTATATATTTCCTTAGACATTTTGGCAAATATAAATTTTTTTCCCAAGCTCAATAAAACATGACAGAGAGATATCAATCTATGTATGAATGTTTAGATGTCATACATTTCAAGTTAAACCCTTGAAACCAAATAATATTTTATGCACCCTCTCCTAAAATGAGCTTTATGTCTCCATTAAAATATGGCTAATGATGTGGTAGTAAGACTAAACGATTTTACATCTAATATTTAAAAAATGAATTTGAAATTTTTTGGGACTAACATGCTTCATGTTCAAAGAGAAGACTTAAAAAATAAACATTTGTAGGTCATTATATAAAAGGAAACATTCAGTTCATTCCTAAATCACAAGATCTATCAAATATTACCATTTGCAGGCCAATCCACCTTCTCAATGTTTATTATAAAATAATTTCCAAAGATTTAATTATCTAACTTTGGCACATCCTTCTTATAATTATAAAAATAGAAAAAACTAATTTTAACAAGATTCATTACATTCTCAACAACATCAATTTTACTTGGGAAGGAATGGAATGAGCCCATGTTTCTTGACATGGAACCATCTTTTGAAATTTTGGTTTTGAAAAACATTATGATCATATTGAGAGATCTTCTATCCTTTCCATGAATAATATAATAGGCATTGATAATATTTTTATTTTACTCATTCATAAATGCCTATTCATTGTTTACAATCAATTTCCTTCAATATAGTTTTTACGTATTTTTCTCTATATCAATAAAGGTTTCTCTCTCAACACTACATTATGTGTTCTTACAGATGAAGATTTTGGTTAATTTATTACACATAGAGATTAGAATGGGATAACTTATAAAATTTACACACCATTCATTTGATCAATTGTAATTTTTTATATTATTTGTTCCTCACACATGCGAATCATCACACCTCCATCAATGAAGTATTATGTTACCTTGACATTTTAAATAAAACACACAAGTCTAATTTTTAATGGGCTAAAATTTTGTACTAAAAATAGAGTATGATACATTATTCATGTGAATACTCTATTTATCATTAGTCCTACTTTTTTGCATGTCTTTGTTAATGGGTTAGTAGTGTAGAGCACAAGTAACATTATTGTTAGTCATTTGTTCATTTTTTACAATTAGTTTTCTTGTGTGAGATTCTATTAGTGACAACACTATTCTACAACATTTTAAAATATATTGGGTCTCACAATTGAAACCAAGACATATAAAAACAATAGGACTAACTATAACCACACTATACTTTTTGGAAGTCAAATCTAGGTTATTTTAGGTTTTTGAAAGGGTTTATCTATTAATTTATACAATAAAAAATATAGTATATTATGATTTTGATCTACAAGATTCAAAAAAATTTGCATTAAAATGTTTTGGATCAAGTTTATTTGTGTTGTTCTTCATTTAGACCAAATCATTGTTGAATTATTTTGGTATGCCATTGTTTTGTATAAAGGATTCCACTGTGGGGATTTACCATCATTGTGTGGTCTACTACAAAGGACTATAATTTTATGGGTTGTATATTGCATCAAAAACATTAATGGAACCTTTATGAATAAATTAAAATCAACTCAGTCTTAATGTCTAATTCAACAACTATTGTAAAAACCTAACCTAGGTCTAAAGCACCTAAAAACTCCAAAGGTAGCATTGCAATTACTTATGATCCATTTTTGTCCCTTTATCTCAAGATTAAAATTCATGAATCTATCCATATGAGCTAGGTATGTAACTAAACAGTAAGCTCCCACATCTTGTTACCAAAAAATTGAGTCTCACCTAAAATTACATGCATTAGCTCTCTCAATAAAATTAAAATACTTAGCATTAAAATATGAACATGGCATATCTATCCTGATGAATTTTAACTTAGGTACCTTTACAAATAGGTTCATCTATTTATATCATTTATTAGGTTGCAAGCCTCATCTTCGTATCTCAGTTTTCTCATGATGACTTGGTGATTTCATCACTACTTGAGTTCCATGATGACCTAATCAACACCTTGCAATAGCTTCCACATCCCTTGGTTATTAACCTCTAGTTAAACTCTAATTCACATCAAGATCCTCCACATTTTGACTCATGATTCAGGTAACTTTAAAAAAATAAACAAGACTTAAATTTTTTAATTTTAAATTTAATTATATATTGAAAAATATTTGAGTTAGTTCATATTGATCTTGGCTAAATAGATTTCGGTAAAATATTTAAAGTGAGGTGGTCTAGTAATCGAGCTCCTCCAAGAACCCAAGAACATATTTTTTACCCAAATTTTTCAAGGTGGTTAAAAAGTAAAATGGGGGTTATCAATATTTTTCAAAATAATGGGGGGGGCGCGGGGGGATATATTTTATGATAGAGGAAAATTTTTATAATATTTTTAAAATTTTGACAAAAGGGTGAAAATTTTATTTTCATTAAATTGTATAAGAGGCCATTGGTGTTTGTAATTGGCTGAATTTTTGGTTGAATATAACCCCTAATTTAAATTGTGTGTGGGGAAGGGGGGTCACTTTTTTGGTGTTTCAAATACCACAGAATAATGATAATGTGATTATGCACTACCTAAAGACACTATAAATTCCACTTCGACTCAATTTTGTTGGGGGCTACCATCCCCAGAATCCCTCTTTGGAATTGTAGATCCAAATAAAAAATTAGTGGAAAATTTTTGTAGATAAAAAATGGAAATAGAAAATAATTTAACCTCAAGCATTAGTAATGATATTGGAGTTAGAAGAAATAGAAAATCATGTTATAATTTCAATTTTTGCTTCCTCTCCCCATGTTCACACTGAGGGGTAGAATGTTATGAATTATTTGTCACATGGATTCTTAGGACTTAGTTGTTCTACACTATAATATTTGTTAGTTATCATGTTTGAAAATAATATGCAGATAGAATAATATAAGTGATTTTTACATGAGTAAAAATCACATTTTATTCAGAATTATATAGATATTAGCGATAATAGAGATATTTAGGGGAGAATTTGAAATATTTATGAGGATATGGAAGATAAAAATTGAATCCTACTTTATAAGATTAAGTACCTATAAAAAATATTTATTAATTTCTTGAATAGTATATGAAGTTATGATTGACCATGATTTGTCCTCTCCACACTCAAGCTTTGGCTCTTCACTAAAATGGAGGTGAAACTTCATATATGTAAGTACACCATATGAAAAGAATTATTGGAAAAAAATAGGATGACATATTATTATCATAACTTTTCCCTTATTAAAAATAAAAGTTACTTTATTTCCAAGACCATTTTCCAAGCCTTGGTTTTATTGGGTCGGAGATGGGTTTAAAATTGTAATTCTTTTCAGTGACCATAATATCTGGTGGCCCTATTAAGATAAGTATCATCCTACGTCTTATTGATACACCATATATAAAAGCCCTCTATGATCTCAAATAACGTATTAACATTTTTAGAGATATTTTCTCAATTTAAAATTTGATTGTGTTTCCCACCTTGCTATAAAAAATAAATTTGTTATGCTTAGACTTATCTCATATTCTACACATTCAAGAGTTGACTTCATATTTCATTATCCACAAGATTGGTGTCTCACCTCCACTAACATGGCCTAAAAGGATAGATAATGGAGTTTTGACACTACTTTGGAAACTACGTTGTTGTTCTCCTTTATCAAATTATAGTTCAATTTTAATCATCTCTATGTAAGCCTATAGAACTATGGATTTTATTCAACTCCTCACCTAAAATATGGCTTACCAAACTCTACCAGATATGTAATGCTAAGATTTATCCCAAATGTTTCCAATTTTTAAGGTGTTCCCTTAGTGTCTTCTACTTGGATACCATCTGAAATAAATTGGCATCCTTAATCCAAAATGTTGTAATTTTTCTAGACCTGTGACTTTTCTTCACTTTTTTAAGATTTGTCTTAGGGCACATAAGTCTTAGCAAAAACAATCATCATTATCACTTAGATTAATTCAATTTGTGAATGTATTTATCTTGGGATAAACCACAATATTTTATATGCATATGTTTACTATGGAAAATTTTCAAAGATATAATTCTATCTTGGCTATGGAAGTCTATAAATCAATTTATTTTTAATGGTGAATATATTTATCCTAATTTATATATTAATGATATATTTTTTTATCTCATTAAGTTTTAATATAAATACAAGTTCATGGAGAGAAATTAGAGCCATAATTGTAGAATATTCAATAGTTTATTGAACAATGGAGGAATAGTACTAGTGTTATGAGTCAATTTCATATACACACATCCATTACACAAAATTCCTCCACTAGTGCCCACACATAATGATATTTTTTCTCATATCACATTATTATCCCATCATCCTTATTAAAGTTAATGGAGCTCATCTCCATGATAAATCTAATTTTATATCCCATCTCAGTTATCCTTTCTTATGGAGGATGGCAAGATGATGGGTTTTTACTTTTATCCACCTCCAAAATAATAATTAAATGTTCATTGGTTGCCTATGAAACTATAGAATATTAATGGGTGGCATCTAATCCTTCTTCAAGAGACTCTTCTTATTGAGTTTTTCAATTTTCTAAAGTTTATCAGCCTACATTATCTTCTTATTTTATTGCATGTGTTTGATTTTATTACTTTCCATGGTCATGTGTTATTTTGAAAAAAAAAATTATATCAATGTTTAGCTAGGATTATTTATTTCATCTTATGAGTTTTTTAATCACTCATAGATAATGGTCTATGAATAACAACTAATTACCTTTTTATTGTAACCATCTTAGTTATATTAGTTTTATTTGAGTAAAACATATAAATAAGTATTCAAATAAAAATTTTAATTAAGAGTAATAAAACATAAATTTGTTCTACATTAAATTTACCTATTTAAATATGTACATAATAAGAATGAATCAAATAATGATGATAAAAATATGGTATAATCCTCTTACATATTACAAGATAATTTAATGCTATATGTGAAACCATGGTGAATTAAGACAAATGAAATAGATAAAAACAAAAATAGAGTTTTAGTTTATTAATACATTGAGAGGCATTATTGAAGAGACAATGGTGGAGGGGGTGCTGCATGAAAGTAATTTTTGTGAGTATTTTCACTTTTAATATCTTACATAAAATATAATATGTAATTAAATAAACACAATTTATGAAAAATAAAATGGCACACACACATGATGATGATGATGATGATGATGATGATGATGATGATGATGATGATGATGATGATAATAATAATAATAATAATAATAATAATAATAATAGTAATAATAATAACAACAACAACAACAACAACAACAACAACAACAAACAAGTAAAGATTTTTTTAACTCCCTTGTTTTAGAATTATGTATGAAGAATTAAATTTCATTTCCTACCTCACTATTACACCAATGCAATTTAGGGAACTAAAAGGAACAAGGTTTTGAGGTTGGTTATGATATTTTAGGATCCAAAGTAGAATTCTCTCCCTTAGTGTGTGGTTACATAACACTCATGGAAATTAAACCCCAATGCTCAACCTTTCTCTTATTTACATTGTATGGAATCCTCACACACACACACACACACACACACACACACACACACACACACACACACACACACACACACACACACACACACACACACACACACACACACACACACACACACACACACACAAAAATTGAATATGTTTTAGTACACTTTTTTTAAATTCATCATAGGTGTTGTATAGGCTTCCTTATTCTCTCTCTTTTTAAACCACTTAAATATTTTTCATATCTCTAATATTTTAATTTTTTTTCATTTGATTATTGTATAAATCACACCCCAAGAATACCCAATAAACTTAACAAACCTCTAAAATTTCATCCTTATAAACTCCATATTATCTCTTTTTATCTAACCTTAAACTATACCCTTAACAATAAAAAATGGAGTAAAAATACACAGTCATTGAATGCCACAACACACTCATTTCTTGGTGAGATTAATGGATTATATCATTCTCAAAATGTTTAAATATTGGTTTTCTCTCCTTTTTTATATAGTGTGAAACCCTTAGAGTAGTAGTCAAAGAAATACCTAAGAAGATATAAGGTAAAGGAATCAATAAAAATTAGTACTAATATAAAATTATAATTTTTAAAATGATGATATATAATACATATGCATCAATACTCT
>JARHVA010005636.1:965000-967500 GCA_037957365.1 Torreya grandis | reverse complement strand
GAATTAAAAATTGAATTAAAAAAACCCTAAGACACGGATTAATCTGAATCTTACCTTCAACCAGTTCTTACCATTGGGATGAGATCCATTTAGTCAATGATGTTAGAGTTGGCTATAGTCCTTCAAATTTACAAATAAGGACCTATGACATTAACCATTCTTCCCTTTTGGCTATCACTTCAATCTATTGTTTATCAAAAAGAAGGACTGGAGTTTCCTTTGTTGGATTCACAGGGAGACTTTTGTATCTTCCCACAACTTCAACAAAAGATTTTCCACCTGATTTGCACTAATTCTTAACCTCCCAATGCATGTGATCCATCCTCCCTTGTTTCCTTCCTCCTGCAAACCCAAGATTTGCTTCATCTCACAATGACTATGTAGTATATAGTTTTTGTGGAGAGTGTTGACCATTTCTTGCCCCTGCACTGCTGGATGATGGAGGATCATCAACGGCCACTCTCCCTCCATTCCTATTAGGGTTTCATAGGGCCATTGCAAAACAACTTTACTATGATATTACTCCTAAATCATATATAAATTCAATGTTTAATTAGTTCATACTACATCAATTGTTTCTTTTAAGTCATATGTGATGGTATAATATAAGCCTCATTGGGTAATGCTCTATCACTATTACAATTTTTCAGATTCATATGATACCTAATGCGTTTGTAAAATTGTATAACATGTTCTTATTTTCCTCTATTGTCTTATTGAAAATGTGGTGCTCTAGGACAACTACTATGTTCATAGGATGTGGTGCTCTAGGACAAAATATCAATCAAATTGTCTTTATAGGGAATGTGGTGCTATACAACAACTATAACAATCAAATTATTAAACAATTTCAATGGTCATTAGTGAATTCACATAACAGAGAAGGAAAGCCCATTTTATTTATATTCTATTCTCACTGTATTCGATGAGAACATTTTTCACAACAGAGCAGGGCCTAATCAATGTGGCCATGTTTATACAAACACCATACGAAAAAATAAAATGAAATGATAGCCAATACAAAAGAACATTTATCTTGAGGTTCTATCTAGAAATACAATAATCACAAACAATATGTACGTAATCAAATCACAAAACCAGACATGACTGTTGAGGACAATAGTGTTAAGAGCGCCCTATCATTAAAAGTAGAACGAAGAGCATTGAAAGGATTTCTTTTCTCCATGAAATAACGCGTCGGTATATTTTGATGGATGGGTCCCTTAGCCTTTCCGTTTGATAGACCCAACTATTGATTGATACCGTATACATATGTAACAGCGAAACACGGCATCACAAAAGTATAAAAATAAATGTAGACTAAAAATAGTTGGGAGCTATAAGGCTGTCAAGTTTCACACAATCGCTATCCTAACCGTTCTGTTTGTTTTTGTTTTTTTTTAAAATTCATTTTTGCTCCCCATGCAATCGACCGAAAGCATACGGTGCTTTATTTCTATTTAGAGAGCATGTTATCGTTATGGTGGGTACCCTACTCCAAACATAAATGACCATTCAGAGCACGACCTTTACAGAGTTAATTTCGGATAATTTTATAATTTTAGAAAAAAGCTTAGGGTTAGGTGGAAACAGTTCCACCACGGAAAGCACATGAAACCTTTTCATCCTCTGAGCCAGGCACATTCAATTACACTGCTGCTACCACCGTTTGATTGCAAGCACTAAAAGCACAAAAGAATGGAAGTCTATTTTGTCATCAAGTTTTTTAATTTAATTTTATCATGGGGAAGTATATTTTATTTATGAGAATGATACAGAAACAATTACTCGCGTGGTTCTTGAGTTGTGAGACAATTCTATGATGGTCACTTAACATTATTGTTGTTAAATTTGAGTTTTTGTTTTGTTTTTGTTTTTTGTTTTTTTTTTTTGGGGGTTTTTTTTAAAAATGTAATTGTGGGATATATATATATATATATATATATATATATAAAACAAAAGCTCAAATTTAACAACAATAATGTTAAGTTACCATCATAGAATTGTCTCACAACTCAAGAACCACGCGAGTAATTGTTTCTGTATCATTCTCATAAATAAAATATACTTCCTTATGATAAAATTAAATGAAAAAACTTGATGACAAAATAGACTTCCATTTATTATATATTATTAATGAATGTTTTTAAAATGTAAGTGATATATTAGTAATAATATGATGTAGAAAAAATAAGTCAATTTTTCAGAAGTTATAACTTTTGACTTGTAGTTTTGTTTGAGTTCTTTTACATGTGAAAACAACCGTCTTAACAAGTTCGATAATGTCTTAAGTCGCTCTATCCGCTTAGAGTTGACTTCGATATGTTTTAGAACTTGACTTGTTGATAATTGATTCGTATTGAATGACTTCAAATAATTAAAAACCCAAACCATGCTTAAATAAGCCTCAACTCAGAATTTAGAGTTGACATGAAAAAATTCAAAAAAACTAAAATCTAAAAAAGAATCTCTATTTTTAGCAGCTGCTATTTATAATAAG
>JARHVA010005636.1:930000-960000 GCA_037957365.1 Torreya grandis | reverse complement strand
GTAATCTTAAATATTCTCATAGTGCATGTCAATGATATGATAAAATACAAATGCCTCCTTTTAGGGTGTGTTTGGATTCTTATCATAGTTTCACCTATCAAGGTGCATGTCAAAGTCATGATATTTAACTTCCCATTTTTATTATAACATTTTACTCAGTCCACCTTGGGCACATGACATGAAAGTAATTTCCTTATGTACATTCCAATGTGTTAATTTCTCTTGTAACAATCTTATATATAAGATTCAAGGGCATGCCGATCCTTAGATTTTCAAATAATTCCAAGAATGAGGTGTTTTTTAAATATATACCCTCGAACTTTTACCTACCATACCATTTCATGAATCATGATGTTTTGATTATCCTATTAATTTTACTAGAGGTTAAAATGGTCACCCTACATTAATAAGCAACATACCACCTAATCTCTTAGATTTAGATAATGATAAACTAGATGAGATCAGTTTGAAAATCAAAACTCCCTATCTCTCTTCTCACATAATCAATCAATTACTTCCTTCTCTATGACCTTGATCTTTTAAAAAACCATTAGATGAAATTTTTATCACTCTAAAAAACTAAACATTCTATTTATCATGACTCATCAACTGATAAATTCATCGATGTATGTAAACTATTGTTTATCAAATTTTATGTACATGTGTAAAATCAAATTTCATATGCTCTTTAACTATGACATAGGATGTCAAACATAAATAGGAACATATTAGTTTCATCACTTTACCTTATTCTAAAGTTTTTAAAATTAAATGGATTAATATTTTTAATAGGTGAATTACCCATAGGGATATTGATGGGAAATTCAAATGTTGTGGCTTCATTGGTAGAGTTTTCTCTTTGGAGGTCGCATGTGGCCTTTCAAATGAATTGTAAACTAGATAATCCTTTCACCTATTTTTAAAATACTTTTTCAAATTTAACCCAAGGTGAGTAATGAATAATGTATTTAGGCTTCTCTAAGGGAGAGAAACATATTCTATCTTGGGTTGAAGGAGTGGGATTTTTTATAAAATATTTTAGAAGTTTAATAAAGATGTCTTGTTTAGTTGGTTTAGGGGATTCAACAAGTTATGAAACTCCAACCTTTATTTTTGTGGATAAAAGGTCTTTAAATTCTTTTTTTTTTAAATATGAATACCATATTCCTATGTGTAGGGTGATAAAATATTAAATATTTAGAGTGGTGAAATTTTTTTCTTTTCAATGGTACGAGGATCCTCATGTGCATTATTCTTGGAATATTTTAATAATTCAACTAAGAACATTACTTATATGATCTCTTCTATATTTTTATGTTAAATCCGTGAACTATCTACTAGAATTATTTTGTGTCTTGTAGTTTCTAAAGGTGGGGACTCTTCCCATGTATCTAATTTCAACCATCTATGAAAGACTCTATCTAAATAGTCTTTCTCTCAACACATGTAAATCAACCAACCTTATTTTGTGATTATGCCTACCATGTCCTACATAGGCCTAGTCTTAAATATGATTTTTATTATTTCTACTTATTCTAATTTTTAAAATCTTAAAAATAAATTATAAATAAAATCACACTTTGAAATAATGAAATTTTACTTATAAAACAAAAAATAATTATCCTATAAAGTGGGAATCATTAACTATAAGAAACCAAGAAATCTTATTTCATGAAAGAAGGAAATATTACTCTAACAAATATTACTCTATGAAATTAGGAAATATTACTTTTAAAAAACAAAAATTCCTACCCAACCTCTGAAAATTACAATTAGTGACACCATAACTGACAATAGTGCTAAAATGAAGAGAAATATCAAACCACCAATTAAAACTAATGTGGTGGCATGTAAAACCCTACATGTACACTCGAAATAGATAACCACTTGTTTTGTTGATTATGTTTCATCATTAAATTATCAAACAGGAGTCATATACTCTTGAAAGGTATGTGTACTATATGTGAAACATTAAAATATTATAAAATATGAGGAACTACTAGTTATATATAGGGAAACACACTTTGTATAATGTAATGAGCGGAAAGGAAATCCTACATAGAAGAAATAAATGACACAATTACTAGAATGTAAAGTATTTTAAATTTTTTATGAATTTATATTATGTAAGCCTTCCACACCAAGTCTCGTATGCACATGGAAAATATTATATTTGATAAACTGGTAAATTATTTATCAAATTTAATGATTTTTTAGGTAAAGTATTATCTATCAAATTTCATGATCATGTAGAAAATTATATATTAGAGAAATTGGTAGATCTATTGGTACATAAATTAAAGAGAATGGGGCAACCTACGACATAGTAGAACTCAAAAAATAGCTTTAGATGAACATTACATGAATACTAAGCATCAAATTAACCTTTTTGAGATAAAAATATTGGCTAAAATTGAGAACTAGTCCAAAAGATGAATAAAAGAAGCAATTGAAAAAAAAAAACTCAAATGAGTTTATAAGAAAAGATGGAAACCGAAATTATTTCACTCCATTTACTCTTCATATCCATCGATAATTCTTATACGAGGGATTCGTCCTATCAATAATTCTTATATGAATATTTAAGTGAGGACTCTTATCGCTGAAAGATGATGATGATTTTTAAAATGTAGTCTATAAGGAACATGATTTTGACGATATTGAAACTGTCCCTCAACCAGCAGCCAAGAGTGTAACAGAAAATTTAACAGCACTCATAATGATGAATGATGATACATGTTGTAGTATCTGCCAAGTCATTATGAACCATCCATACAGTTGCCTTGCCTGCGTGTTCATCATGACAAATGTATAGCTAATGGGTTGAGAGTCAGTAACCTTTATCCCGTCTGTAGTTACATGTTGCCAACAGCAGATGACCTCCAGGATAAAGAAAAGCTCCTCATGGTGAAGAGGAACCGCACTGAGATTCTTTGTTCAGTATTGCCTAGCAATGTTTTTCATAAGCTAGGCAATTCAAGGTACAGAAAAAATATGGTATTTCAATTGATGAAATTGAATGATCTGCAGACAACCACTATATGCAGAGTATTGAATAGAGAAATGCTTCTTTTTGTTCTTCTATTTTAGTTATAATTTGTTTGTCGTGGCAAATACTACTACATGTATTATCGTTCATCATTATGATCATTGCTAAATGATCTACTACACTTGCTTGAGGGACAATAGATATATCATCATCATGTTCCATAGAAACCACATTTTCCAAATCCATGGAATCCTCACTTAAATCGTCATATTCAACCAACTGTCCGGGAAGTGGATAAAAATGCATACTAAGGTGAGAATATTCAATTGCACATCGGTTAATATTTGCTGCCAGTTTAAGCCATCGCCTGCAATTATAGGTATTGATGGCATGAATCCCTCGTTAAAGAATTTTCGGCTGATATAAAAGAGTATATGGTGTGGAATAATTCGGGTTTCCATCTTGTCTGTCAAATTCGTTTGAGTTCTTCGTGAACGAGAATCATTGATCTTATTTTCTTTTATGTAAGAAACATAAGGTCTTTGCGGGGCGTTCCATCCTCTACCACGAACATAGTCTCTGCCTCTTTAAAAGCCTCTTCTCCTTTGCTGGTTTTCAAACCCTTGTTTGAAATATTCATGTTTCTGCACCCCATGAGATAATTCTCCTTTTGTAGGATTAAATATTAGTTAACTAATTTATCGACTTTTATAATATTCTCCTATTTATTCTTTAATTTTTTCATTCTAATACTTTAATCCTCAGTGATTCAATGAAAAGTGTAGGCTCTTCTTATTCATCTTCTTATTGACTTTATGCTTCATATTTTATTTTTACCTCTATATTATCTCTTTTGTGCCTTTATTTCTATCTTATAATAATTAGAACACTTTTACTTATTTACATAGTTGTTGTAACCCTGTTCATTTGTGCATACCATCCTCATCCTCTTTCCATCTTGCTTATAATTACTATTTCAAAAAAATATATATATCCATTAAAATACTTGACATTCATTAAGAATAGAAATAATATAAATAATATATTATGTTTCATTTTATACCTAAAATTGAACCTACTATGATATGAAATGATGAACCCAAAAGTATAAAATATAAAAATTACAAATAATTACAAATAAAATAATTTAAAATAAAATTAAAATATATTTTAATTATTCATAATTTATTAAAATAATATATAAAAAAATAACTTAATATTACTCATAATTCAAAACCTAACCAAAGAAAAAAGATACTTAAAATTAAACAAACCTAGTTTTTTAAACAAGTGGTTACTATTCATTAATGTTTTTCAATGTAATATGAGATGGAATTAATAATTATATATTATTACATAAATATTTAAATTAATCTATACTTTTAATTTCAATCCTTTTTCTTATACATTTATTTTAAAACAATTTTTTTTTAAAAAATTATAAGAATATCAAAAGATAAATTATTATTATTTTTTTCCTTTTGAGATGGTTGATTTCAAACTATATCTCTATCTATATATCGATAATATAGATTACATATACTTAAAACTCTTTGAGTTGATTATTTAAATAGAAAGATCTCAAATGAGTTCCTATATCCAATGTTGAAGCCTCTACATGGAATTCTCCTACATCATTAACTCAGACAGCTTTTAGGAGTGAATGAAAGTTCCATCAATAGTGATTGTTTAATGAATCTTATGTTCTTCTATTTAAAATGCACTTTAATATTCATTTGTAAATATAATTCGTGGAAATTGATAATTGGTGCACAATTATAAATAACAAATTATTAGAGATTTTTTTTTTAAAAAAAAAGAGTAAGAGATGATTAAAGGCTCACTTACATATTTCATCAATATTACAAATAATTTTAGTATGCCAAAACTAGCATGACTAAAAAACTTATTTTCTTAAAAAAATAATGAACTAATTTTTAAGATGATCGATTAAATATTTACTTCATTAAATTAAATTAATAACAGACCAGTCTTATCTCTAAAAATACTTTTAATAAAAATAACTACTCTCTATTTTCCTACTTCTAACCATAATCTATTTTCTTATCTATAAAAAAAAATATATTGTTAATGAGTTGAAATACATTGTTGATAAAATTTAATATTATTATACTGACAAAAAATTCATAAACTAGAGAAGTAGTAATGTTACTTGGAAATTCATTTAAAAAAAAAAAAAACACACACCATTCATTATCTTTTGAAATAAGTGCCAAGAAATTGTAGTTGATTTTATTTATTTTTAAATTTTATTGAAGATTTATTTTGAACTTTAAAAAAATCTTTCTTTGTTATGTCCCAAATATTATTAAGGAGAAGTTTAAATTTACTTTTTAGAAATGAATATAGTAAGACCCTCATTTTGAATATTAAAAATAATATTTGAAATAAGATTAATAAAATCTTGACAATAAAATGTAAAAGGTTTGGTAAAGTGGGTTAGTTATGTCCAACCTCATTCAAGTTTGAATCTCATAGGATATTTATAAGTTAGATGTGGCTGTTTAAGATTAATTAATGGTTTTAAGTCATTAAGTGGTAGCTTTACTTGTTTAATAGTTCTAAGGGATTAGCCCCCTATTTATACCCCAAAACTAATATTCAATCATGGCCAACTCTTTGGATAACATCATGTAATTTTAAAATATCTACTTCTAAAAATTATTTAAATGATTTTTAATTTTTTTATTTTAAAATTTATAAAAAGAATTAAATAGTTCATTCTAATATTTTTTTATTAATTTTATTTATGTTTCAAGATAATCAATAATTAGAAATAAAAAAATATTATTTTTTCTACAACATATAGAACACTTGCTTTTCTACTAATTCAAGTAAACTTCTTAGATTTTATTTTTAAATCAAAATAACTATCTAAACAATAATTAATAAAAAAATTATAAAAAATTTTAGAAAAAATATTTCATATAAAATCTTTTGAAAAATATAATTAAAATATTCTATTATAATTTTAAAAAATTATTAGTTAAATAATAATGAGATCATTCATAAGATGAGATAATTGTTTGCAACAAAAATATTAGTAAGCTTAGGAGAAACTTCTTTGTTTAAAATAATTATTCTAATAAAGAATTACTTATTATCAAAGATGATTTTACAACAAAAGATATTATCCACCTATAATTTCATTTGAAATGACAACCAAAAAACTTACCGACTTTAAATTTCTTCAAAAGTCTTTCAACATTTACCTTCTAAATAATTTAATTTTTTTTAAAGACTAAGTCTAATTGAGCTTTCAGAAAAACAAATAATCCACTTTACTTTTTTTGGTTCGGTGGGGAGCCATATAATTTTCAAAGGGTTCTCAAAAAATTCTTGAAAATTGTTTACAATTACAATCATTTTTAAATGTGTGTGTGTATATATATATAAAGCGAGAATCAATTTTTTATTTATTTTTAATTGAAATACACTTCACATTTAAATTTGAATATACCAATGTTATTAATTTAGAAAGAAATTTTTAAAACTATTTTATATCAATATTATTAATTTGAAAAGAATTTTTGTAACACATTAACAAAATTACAAACAAAATACTAATAACATAGATACCACCTTTCTATTATAAAATGTCTAAATAAAGTAAGAGGAATATAGAGAACAAAAATGACGTACAAATACTTTTCAGCCAAAGATTTGCTGAAGTGATGGAATAAAACAAATGCCTTGTTAGATTTTTTTCTAAAATAAGAAATACACTCTCCCATTTGAATAATAATGATACAAATCGTCGAAGGTGGATATCCTACTATGGGTTCCAGAATTTGGAACAATAATTACCAGTGGAAGTTCAGAAAATCGAGTAATATCCGTTTTAGGAAGAGAAGTTTGCAGCAGGTTAGGGAAGATGAGTCGTCCCCTTTTTCGGAAGACAATTTTGCACTAGGTATCCACCTTTGCAAAGGGCTTTCTCTATTTTAGACTTCTGTCCAAATAAAAGAGATGATAGTTTTATCATTTCTGCAGAGATGGACCGCCTACTTTATGGCCGCCTAATTTGTATGATTTATGAAAAAGATACTGTGAAATTCTATAAGAAAGTAAGGTTATGTTCTCCTCACAGTCATATTCAATAAGGTGGGACCCTAATACAACTGGCATCTTCTAAATTTTGGATATAGAAAGATTTAAATTGGAAATTAAGGTTAATGTTTTGTATTTTATTTTAATTTATTTTCTTCTATATTAGAATGACAATTACAATGATCAACTTTACAGAGGTTATGAAGCCCGACCTTTGCACATATTTAAAGAGGGTATCTCATTTAAGATTATATGCAAGATAAAATTTATTCTTATGAAAAGACACACTTTGATTTCCAGTTACACTTATAATGTTCGGTCTTGTAAACTGCGAATCTTATATAACTTTTCTATTTCCATTACTTCTGGAAAAAACATACTCTCTCCGAATAGACGGCTAAGTATCGAAATTTCTAATCGCAATCCTGATGAGAATCACTTCCGTGGGTGTAACCAACTAATTTACAGTGCCACTGCTGTGTGATTTATATATTATATAGTTTCCTACTTTTCTTAAAATACTAAAAAATCAGAGAAAATCGCTTAGAATTCTTTGAAAAGAAAAACAAGAGTAAAATTCTTCAGTGTAAAGACATTACAATGACCCAAAAAAAAGAGAAGAATAAAACGTAATCTACTACAAATTAAAATATAGGTGCATCAACATATTTTGGATTATCCAGCGCCTTTGGTGTTCAAACTCGAGCAACATATTTTCGATCATCCAGCTCAGTTGGTAATCAAACTTCAGATAAAACCAAAACCAGAAGAGATAGAGCACAACTTCACTCTAAGAAAAGATAGTCATTAAATAATTCTTTCCCCTAAAAGCAAAAGCTGTGCTCTCTCTCTTCTGCTGTTGATCTTTTTGAAAAGAAAAGGTAGAACTCTAGATGAATAAATGAGATGGAAAGAAACTCATCAAAATCTTCAATGGCTGATCTCTTATGAGATAACATGAGCTTATATAGACCTGCAATACTATTTGAGGGAGAATGTATCTAGTAACACACCAAATGCTACCAGTCCTGCAATATAGTTAAATCTAACTAAACAGCAACGTAATTCACGTCACGGCAATTACAATAAAGTTAAATGAAGAAAATTGAGGTTGTCCTGATTAAATAATGAGCCATCAATCACTATTTGTTGTAATTTTGTTGTGCATTGAATACTACTAAGAATCTCTTGTAAAAAATGATGGGACATGGCGTTCCTCGCATGTTGGGTATTTTTCCTTAATATTTATTCCCATTATTCATGCAAAAATGTATCAATTTACCTATGTTTAAATTCAGGTGGGGGATGAAGTACAAGTTAAGGCTCTCTACAAAAATATTAATAGTACACATGGAGCCATAAGGTACTTGTTATTTAATAATTTAAATAAGTCTATTGATATTATGAAAATATCATATAGAAAAATGATTATAATAAAATTGGGTTTTTATTGGGAATATGTTTATAAGGAGAAGAGAAGCGATTAGATTTGAAAGACTTATTATAATTTACTATCAATGGTTAGTTTAGAATTAGTGTGAAAACATAATTTAAAATTAAAATTAAGTTATAAATTAAAATGATTAAGTTGGTTGAGCTGAAACTGTAGATAATAGAAATTGGTTTTTGTTATTTATTAATTATAAAATTATTGTAGGATATATGTGTGTTTGTCTATTATTATTATTATTATTATTATTATTATTATTATTATTATTATTATTATTATTATTATTATTATTATTATTATTATTATTATTAATAAATTACTTCCCTTTATTTCTTCTCTCCCTTCATTCTAGTTTTATTTTTTGTGCTCCCTTACAAACATACATTGTGTAGATCTATTTCTCCCAGTAGGACATCCAAAATATTTATAGTATCGTCTTATCTAAATTTTCACCTATTTGATTTATCTTAATGTGAAATAATATCCTAATTTTAATTAATCAAGCATCTAAATACTTAAGTATATTAGTGCATTTAGTTAAATGAAATCATATTTATAAAGAAAAAAATCATTTAGAGATTAATTACTAAAGTATTGGAGATCATAGCAAAAGCATATTTTATCACTTTGGTCTACATTAAATCATCATCAAAATTACTTGGTGGGTTCTCCTTTATATTTTCTTACCATTGAGGGACTAAATAAGTAGCTAGACCTTAACAATCCAACTGATACTAGGCATATGACTCAAAATAAAAAATTTTCCTAATTATTTAGATTTTCAACAAAATTATTAAGGATTGAAGAAGAAGAATGATTTCTAAGTGATTGAAATGTGTTTTTTGAGCCAAACCTAAGAAATTCAATCACAAACAAAATTTATAGATGTTTTTTTTAGTTTCCATGAATGTGAAGTCCATAGATATGGAGTCCATAAATTTGAAGAGTACGGTTTCTAGGTTAATAAACATGGAGTGAAAAATTCAGATGATATTATTAAATCACCATGAATTTTTTGGGATCTCACTAGATATTTCCATAAAATAATTAATTCAAATATGATAAAATTATAAGGACCATTTAGAGATTTATCATAAATAAAGATGATACTCTAAACCCTCTCTTAGTCATTTATTTTTAGATATATCATGAAGTGCTTAGATATTTATTTCTAATAGGTGTAATAGCTCTAAAATTTTTATTTTTCAATGGAAAGGGATATAATTTACACCTCATTAAGTCCTTCTATACTAGTTTATTAGACATTACCCATGATAATAGATTTTAACTAATTACATATACTAAAATATGGTATTTGGTACTTAAAATTGATAAGATTGACTCCAATTTACCACACATGACTTCAACACATAAACATGGTCCTAATCCACCATTAAATCACACCTACATGCTATCTTATGAGTTTTACCCTTCTGTTCTACTTTTACACTCCTACATGAACCTTGCTAGTTATTTGAAACTTGAATAATATCTTGTAGAGACATCTCTATAATAATACTTTAGTCAACTTATACATTGAACCAACACTATAAAAGTAATGACTACATTTTAGAATAAAATATTTTCTTAGAGTTGTCCCAACATCTTAGCATGTTAGTTGTGTGGGAAATTACCAAATTGAACTCATATATAAACAAATAAAGGTCTTACTAAATAGAATTCACACTTTTCTAGGACACATTTATACATTATTACATATTGAATAAAATTTCCCTATTCTTCCTAAATTGTGAATCTATCACTGGGAGTAGTCCCAAGATAATTTTGAATCATATTTAATCTAAGTCAAATAAAGAATTTTTAATTATTAAAGCTAAATTATTAACTACATACATATAATGAAGGAGGACAATTGCATAATCGTACTAGGTGAAAAAACTATGTGTGGCTTGATTTCCCTCCTTAGAGCATCATATAATTAGGTAAATATATGGAAGAAAGTCTTCAAAATAATGGAAAATAAAGTTGAATACTAGATTAACAAGACATTATATTTAGTATGGAAGTGTTAAATTTGTACCAAGATGTTGGAAGCCACCCATGTTTATTATTCCTCTTGTTGGTATCCTTCATGGATAACTAAAAATTTGTGGTCCAAGCCCAAGAGATCATGAGTAAATAGACTCAAGATTTGTGGGAATGGCTGGATATGGTTCCCTAAAATGTCAAATTAGATGACCGATGGCTCTATGACTCTCCCTTAACCCTCCAAGAACTCACAAATAATATCTAGATCATGAACAATTATAAATCCTAGGCCCTCGATGGATTTCCCTGTGAATTATATAAATCTACACGGGAGATTTTTAGTCTTGAATTTATTTAGGCGCATAGAGAAGCCATGAAACATAATTATTTAGGTGATTTAATTAATAAATTTAATATTAAATTCATACCTAAGGTAGGTGCTTAGGAGCTTCTTACCAGTTGGTATCCAATTACCTTGTTGAATGTCTCATACAATATTTTAAGTAAAGCTCTCTCTATTTGACTCAACTTTATTACTCATGTAATTATTTGACATTGGTTTCATTAGATGGAGATGCATCCTTGATACCCTTATTGTTTCCTTCGAAAGGCATGAAATGGATCAGACTTTCTCATCAAAGAACCATTTTTCTCAAGTTTTATTTTGGAAAAAACTATGATGTGATTGAGTGGTATTTCATTATATCCATGTTAAAGTCTTTAAAATTTGGATGGTTTTTCAATTTGGTAGTTTGATCTTTGATTTTATATGCCTCGGTCTACCTAACCATTAATGGATCCAAGTATGATATTATTGGCTTGTAATATTTTGTTAGGAAGGGATGTCCTCTAACTATGGCATTATATATTCTTTATAAAAATTATTTAGGTTATCTCCTTACCTCCACCATTGAATATATCCTAATTTATAGAATATCCTTGCATAAATTCTATTCCCAACTCATTAATGGGCACTTTGCTGAAGAATACCTTCTTTACACTCAAATAACAAGAGAGAACCTTTTGAGAAGATAATAAATGCCTTGATATCTTTGATTTAGCCTCAATATCTAATTAGTAGTGGAATAAAACACATTTATTAAAAAAAATTATGAATCATATTCTTGAATGGCTTGTCCATTATAAATGGATGTGGATTGGGCATGAATAACAATTCAAATTTCATTCCATCTTTTTTGACATTGATAGTTCTTCGATTGAGATATGGAACTTACATTTTCAAAATAGTGGAAAAAGGGTTGAGTAATTGATTATCGATCATTTATCCTTAGTAGCGAAGTTCTAAATTTTCACAAAGATTTTGGTGGCTACCCATGTTTACTATTCCTCTTATTGAGATTATTGTAACTTAGATTTTCACCCATTGAGGAGATGTCTTAGTCTCCTCATCCAAGTGGCACAACTAAAACAAATCTAGGCTATGGGTAGCCTAAAAATGAGGTGAATATGTAGATAGGGCTAGCTCACTTGATGTACCACTTGTAGATCACTACTACACCTAATTTTGTGAGGAAAAAGGGAAAGAAAACTAAAAGTAAATTATCCTAAAAGAGGTGATACAGAAAATTATTTGATGACTACTAGCCAGATGCGTGTTAAACATGATAAAAGGAGACTAACTAAACATACACATCTCCAATCTGCATCTTTTGACATCAATATTTCATTATGAGGTTCCAATGAATGTTTAGGCTACAAGGAATAGAAAAGAGGCCTAGAATGGCATTGTTTGAATAGACTAACTCACTCAAATTTGAAAAATCATAAAGCACTTAACATGACATATAATAATAAACTTTCCAACTTTAAATAGGTGAGAGAATGAAACACTAATGCTTAGAAAACAAGAGTCATCACATAAGTGAGATCAATCATTCAAGTGAAAACATCATGAACAACCATAAAAGAATTAAAAATTGGAAGTATTTATTGATCCATCATATGAAAATGAGCAAGGATTCACAATACTCAGGTGGACAATTCTTTACAAAATCCAAAATGGCTAGTTCTTATAAAACTTGAGAGAAAGAGAAGAAGAAAAAATTCCAAAATTCATAAAGACACTTATAAATATTATAAAATGAGTTACTTGTGAATGAAAAATTAATGTGAAACTGATCATGAAAACTAGGGAAGCACATTTATCACCCCAAGTCATGAAACTCTTGAAACATGGAGTGAAATTCCCCTTGTTGGCCTCGAAAACTGCCTTCAAGATTTAGCCCTACTTAAACATCCCAAAACTGATTATGGATAGGTGTATTTATTGGAATGATATCTAAGGGTTTTATAAATTCTTTTCCATGCATTATTTGTATTCCTATTCATCTATAATCTCTTAGAAGTGAGCCATCACTGCCTGGAGTCAAAGAAAACTCCTCTTTTAGTTACACTTCACACTTTCCATGATAATTCCTAAAAATCAATGTATGAAACTTTAAAATACACTCCAATTTCTAATAATCATCTTTAACACCTTACAAACCCATCCAATTGAAGCTCTCACCCTTCTCACTATCATGTTCACTGTGCCAGTTCTAACTAGCTAAAAAAAATTAATTGGTAGACACACTTAAGGGTTTCTACAAGGCATGAAATTTACATGGAAAGTTGTATTAAGTCCCAATATTCCTTCAAAATTTTATTTCATCTCTAGAAACCTTCTATAACCTGCACAATATATAAAATAGTAAAAAATAACATATTTTCTACTCCATCCTTATAATTCCGTACAATCCAAAAGTATAGGGAGTATCTTGAGAGAGTATTCACAAATTTTAAATTAATTTCATGGTCATTATTTTCTTCCTTGATATCTCACCACATTCATTTCCTTCTTCAGGTCATTCCCAAGTGTTTGAAAGTATTTAGGTTTGTTTACCCTCTTAAACATTATTCATAGATATTTCAAATCCAAATCTCATATCTATTATATAAAATAGTTTATTAGGACTATAAATAACTCTTCTTATCCATGTGAGTCTCCACACAAGGTCTTGAGGTAGATATGATCAACTAAACCTCTCCTATCGAGCTTGTTTCTCCACTTTGGATAGGTTTAGGTTGTCTTAAAGCCCAACAATGGATTCTCATGGATTAGTCTGCATCCCAATAGATTATACATGTATTTTTTAACCCCATAAATATTATTCAATAGGCTATAATTATCATCTCGAGGTGGAAATGAAAATGACTTTTTATTTGGCTTTTAGGCCTAACCCTGCGTATAAATTTAGAAATCCAGACCATCTTTTTGGGTTCCCTTATTTTGTGAGGTATTTCTCATGGTGTTTTATATTTAATATAAATTATCACACATCTTACCAATTTTCAAATATATCCTTCTCATTCCATTTCATCCCTTCTTTCCAAGACTCTAAGGTTTGTGTATAGAGGGAGTGCCCTGTATCTGCGACAAGATATAGGCACTTCCCCTATTTGTATAGGAAAAAATAATGTTGGATGGTATTATCCAACCCATAAATATTATATATACAAAAAATTTACCTTTTATTAGGTCATTATACACCAAAAATTCATTAAAACCAAAATAGACTATGAAGGAGGTAGACTGTATATAATAGTCATACACTGACTGTGTATTACCCTTAGAGATGTTTTTTATGATCTGATAAGTTACTTTTAAGACCTCATGATATTTATATTCCATTTTAAAACCCATTATAATCACTTTATCATTGTAATCCTTATGAAAACCACTCTATCATGCACCATGTCTGACTGGTCAAGGTACTTGACTATATTTCATGTTTAGGTAAGGCCCCTGTAGCTACTATTACATGGGTTTTACTTTGGAAATAATCAATAATCCTTATTGAAGTATTTAAATAATTATTTTATAATTAAAATTTTTCAATTCATACCTTGAGGTTAGATCCTTATCAAGAATAGTCACATGACTCCTTTTGATGACTGTGTTTTCTATGTTTTTACTTTAAAAGTATCCCCTCTAGGTAATAATGCATGATTAATTATTTAATATATTGATTAAATACTTTAAAAATGTGTTTTTTACCACACCAAAATATTTACATACCAATTTTACTCATTTTCATTTCTTGATATGGTTCAAACTATTTTGCTCTAGCTTATTGTCACCTCTCATTCAGCCACAATTCATTGTGTAGGGCCTTATAGGTGACTTTCATCTTCTAAATCTGCATAAAAATATCGATCAGAACCATCGAAGGTTTTTGGGATTTAAATTATATCATATAACCATTGGTATATCCATACTCAAGCCTTTACTATGGACGATGTAGGGTTAATAGTCAGTTGTAAGTAGATAGTCTAGTCCATTTCTATGGATGATCTCTACCTCCTTATCTAGGAATAAGGTCTTGAAATGTAATCAGTATCCCCATAATTAATATTCCATTCACATAATCACTCTCCATGATTAACCATTTTCCAAAATATGTCTTTTGGTCTTCTTACCTTTCTTCACCTACAAGATTGTGTTTTCCTCTTTTAAGCTTGGTTGTAGGTGTACTTAAGAAGTTTATGAGTAATTTTGACTTCACCTTTATATTATTATATATTTATATCTTAAAAACATTTTATACTCTCTCTCTCCTTGACAAAAATCAATAAGTTCATCAAAAAGACTTTTAACCTCACTTTAATTACTCAATGTATCTCTTCAACTTCTACAACTATGTATATTGGTTGTAGTTGTTATTTTTGGTCTCACTTAGGATTCAAATATCTTGTTTGTCTTTGATGACTTATGAAACAATTTTTAATTGGATGGTTTACATAAACCCATTAAATACTTCATGAAAACCTCAAAACTTTCATTTTGATTTCAATATTTGACAAGTCTTCGATTGGCTATAGACAACACTGAGTGATTTATTTATCTAAAAGATCAACTTGAGGGATTTTGAAAACCATATTCCTCAACTAAAACACATATATTATTTTTAAAATTGATAGGTCTTTTTGGGGGATTAAATATAAATGTACTTGGAAGATATAGAAATCAATGCAAATATGTATAAAAAACCTCAAAAATGGTATGAACCTTTATTTTGATAATTTTGGAAAATTATCCCAATGTGCCATAAGTTTTATTTTAAGGTCTCCTTGAGGTTATTATATCATTAAATATGTTAAAAAATCTTATAATTTATGGAAAAACATGTTTATACTCTCCAAATATAAGGTAATTCTCAAACACACAATTTATGTTCCTACAAGAAGTGGCAGGGTGTACAACTATTGCAGGTGACCATATTGTGCATCTACTTTGATATTTTGGATCTTATAATAATTAATAAATTTTAATTTGAAATATAATATGATAAATTGAGATTCAGAGTAATAATACATCACTTCACATCAATCTGGAACATTAACATAGAAGAAATCTCCAAAAATTAGAAAAAATGATTGCAATTACACCCTTTCACTTCTCCTTGCAAACTGAGTTAGTTGGCTTAAAATTTTAATCCATGTAAAATTTAAAAAATATATATATTTTTTACATTTTACATGGATTAAAATACCTCTATAATCCATCTCACTTTCTAAGTTACATAGACCAGCTCAAAGAAGAACAAAACCTATAAGGTGCATAGATTGGAAAGTAAATTTGATAGGACAACTTATTAAGAATGGTTCGTAAAGCATAGGCAACCATTATTATACCAAAAAAAGAAAAAATAAAAAAATTAATATGAATAATTTTAAAATATACTCCTAGGATCATTTTTCTTGAAACCTCTTTCGCTGACCATACCAAGACAAACTTAAGGGTCATTATTGTTTGCCAAACCTAGTGGAAGAAGAGAGAATTAGTTTTGTTCATTTATTGAATATTATGACAAAAATAATAATTGGATTAAGTGTATGGAATACAAATGGACACTCTTTACATATACTCAATTTCAAGAGTTTGTATGATTTTTTACACCTCATTCAATGCTCATTTTTCTAAGAAAACTATCTTTTTTCCTGATCAACCAGCCACTTTTAAGTTAAAAATAGTTATTTAATGTATGTGAGGACACATGGTGAAATAAATAATCCATTTAGACCTTAAAATTTACATAGGAGGTTGTACATGTCATTTAATGCTCCATTTTGACCCCCAAAATGACTTAGAAAAACATAAATATTGAAAATGACCAAGACCAAGGCTAATGTGGCATTCAATGACATAAAATTACCTAAAATACATATTATGACATAATATTAGACCCATAAAACACCTAAAAATATTTTTTTTACCTATGGGCGTCCCAATTTGACCTTCAAGCTCAAATTTGGTCCACAGGGATCCCTCTAAAGCAGATTATGGTAGTCTAGTCAAAGCCCTTAGGGATTTTCTCTAGTTTAATTTCAAACATGAAAAGCGATTTTATAATGTCTCTTGGGACATTTTTTCCTTCCTCAAGATAAATTAGGTATGGGAATTATAGACCCATTTAGGATAAGTGCAACTTTTTGTGCTAAATGGGTGGTTCATGTCATTAAAAGAAATAAGGCCTAGAAAATCCTGCTAAGGAATTGTATCTGTTATGGGGCCCCTTATGGTAATCCCAAATGGAAAATTATTTTTTTCCACTCCCTTCTAATCACTAAATATCCTAAAAAAATTTAAGGATTATTTATTAATAAAAGCATATGGAAAGTCTTTGAATCTGTCAAGCCTCATATAAGTGGATCAGGGATGGTCTACATATAGGGTTATCTTTTAATGATCATAATATCTATTGGTCTCCTATTATGAAAATAACTAGTGTTATGTTTCCTTAATTGTTAGGAATAAAACCCCTCAAGATATTTTTTAAATGTATTCATACCATTTAAGATATTGTTTATTTTAGGGGATGGGTTCCTTGGCTTGATTTGAAACCTAATTTTCAATTAAATAATATGGACTTACATTCTTGTATTCATATTTGAGAGATGATTGATGATGTTATGATTCATAAGCTTGGTTAGAGTACTAGCATTAGAACTATTTATTCTCTAGGTCTTCTATATCATGTCATGAGTCCCTTATATTCTACTCTTTGCAATATCAATACATGTTGGGCACTCAATTCCTCTACCAAAACTTTGTTTATCAGACTTGACATAATTTGGCAAGCCAAAATCAAACCTAAGATTGCTCACATTTTATGATGCCTTGTATAGATAAGAATAAATGGTTGAAATGTGTAAGTGGTTAAAATTTTTCTACTCAATATTAATTGATCATGTAGATAATTATTTGTATGGAGGAGAATTATAAATTAGCTTTGAAGGTAGAATAAAAAAATAGATAGAATTTTATAAGATTATTTGGTATTGGGTTCAGAAGAGGATAACCACCTCTAATAAGGGGATTAGGAGGGTTCAATACCACTACAGGGGTATTTAATCCCACTAGAGGAGAATCATCACGTGGTGAAGAAAAGTAAAAATAAAAAAATAAGGATTTCATTACCAAAAAAGAGGAAAAGTATTTCAGAAAGGATTAGGCTATGGTGTTAGATGATGATTTCCAAATCCATGCATGTCTTATGTTTTTTTATATATGTAGAGAAGAAAGACAAAAATCAAGTGACTCTCTACGCTATCGCAATAAAGAAAGGAGGTAAGAGGACCATCCAAGAGTGAATTTAGTTGAGGCTAAGGTAGAAGAACAAATTATAGAAGTTACAATAACAAATAGTAGATAAAATTTCATGATGATGGGAATAATTATTTCTCCAAGGAAGGAATAGGTTTAGATTAAGCAAGGTGGTGATGCATTGTTGCAAATTAATATTTTTCAAATAAGTTATACATCAAGAGGTAAGATATACAAAGTAATTATATATGGTGGTAGTCTTGAAAATATGGTTTCTAAGGACATGATTTTGAAACTAGGTTTGCAGTATGAAAAAAATCTTATCCCTATAACATTTCATTATTTAATAAATAAAATGAATTTACAATAGATAAAATATGTTTAGTCAAGTTTTCCATATGAAGAACATACAAGGATAAAATATGGTATGATGTTATACCAATGGATGTATGCTAAGTGTTATTTGGAAGGTCATGGAAATTTGATATAAAAATAATCCATGATAGAACAAAGAAAACATATACTTATTGGAAAGGTGTTATAAACTAGTTTTATTACTTCTTAGAGAAGAAGGGCAGGAAAAAACATGTTGTCTACAAAAGAATATATCAAACACATGAAGAGGATATGTTATTATTATCCATCAAAAATAAATATAGATTACACAAATGTGGTGTAAATATCAATAGAAGTAACAAAAGTATTGAAATAATATGCATAGGTTATACCTAATCAATTACCAAATGGTTTACTACAAAAGGGAGACATTCAAGATGATATTGATTTGATTCCAAGATCAGCTCTACCCAATCAATAAAATTATACGATGAGTCTAAGAAAACATGTAGAATTGAATAAAATGGGTATTGAATTGTTGAAAGAGGGAGTAGTAAAGAAGAGAATGAGCTGATTGAAACACCAACATTGATAACTCTAAATAAAGATTGATGGTAGAGGATATGTGTGTATAGTAGAGAAATCAATAAAATTTCCATAAAGTATAGATTTCATATACCTTGTTTAGATGATTTTTAGGTGTAAAATACATTACTAAGATTGATCTAAGGAGTGGTTAAAATCAAGTTCAGATTCATGAAGGAGATGAATGGAAAACACCATTCAAGACTAGGGATGGCTTATATGAGTGGATAGTGATGGCATTTATATTATCTAATGTACCTAACATATTTATGAGGGTGATGAATAAATTATAGTGATATTACATTATTACATTTGTGGTGGTTTATTTTTATGATATTTTTATATTCATTAATACTAAATAAGATCACTTAAGGCATTTGAAAATGGTATTAGAATTGCTAAGAAAAGAGAAATTATATGTAAATTTGAAGAAGTGTAGGTTTATATAGAACAAGTTGGTATTTTAAGGGTTTATAGTTTTAACATATGGGGCAATAATGGATGGAGAAAAGGTGAAGGTGATTATTGGCTAGGCTATTCCAAAGATCATCATAGAGGTAAGCATCTTCCATGGTTTAGCAAATTTTTATATGAATTTCATTAATAAGATTAGTTGTCTTATTATTCCAATAACATATTACATGAGAGGATTTGAATATATGTGGACAAGGGTAACCAAAAAATAAATTCAATTATTGAAGATGAAAATTAAATAAAAACCTATTTTAGCATTACCCATTTTTAATAGTGTTTGAGGTGGATTGTGATTCTTCAAATGTCATAAATGGTGTTATGTTGAGTCAATAACGAAGACCCATAGCATATTTTATTGTGAAATTGAATTAAGTAATAAATACATATTTTACATATGATGTTGAATTTTATGTCATTGCACGAGATTTTAGACATTGGAGGCATTATCTTGTGCCTAAGGAGTTTATCTTAATTATAAATGATGAGGCACTGAATTATGTGAGAAATCAAGAGAATTAAAATAGTATACATGCAAAATGGGTGTCTTAATTGTATAGATACACTTTTGTTTTGTAAAATAAATTAGGAAATCATAATCAAGTAGCTAATTCTTTGAGTAGGATAATGACGTTATTAACTACTATGGTGAGTGAAGTAATTGGATTTGAAATTGGTAATGAAATATATGATACTAATCCATATTTTGGAAACATAGTTGAGCAGTGTAAGAATCCATTAATAGTTGAAACATGTATTTTTCATGATGGTTATCTATTTAAATTAAAATTATTATGTACTTTAGCTGTGTCTTTAAGAGATAACATTATAAGATAATTGTATAATGGTGGTTTAGTTAGACATTTTAGTAAGGTGAGGACAATAGCTTTGGTAGAGGATAAGTATTATTTTTCAAATATGAATAGAGATATTACAAGGTATGTTTTAAGATGAATAATATGTCAAATGGATAAAGGCCATGCACATAATACAAGGTTATACATGCTATTACTGATTCCAAGAGGACTATCAACAGATTTGAGTATGGATTTTATGTTAGGATTTCCAAACATTGAGAGTGGTAAAGATTCAATTTTTATTGTTTTCAATAGGTTTTATAACATGGTTCATTTCATTATATGTAGTAGAACACATGATGCCACTATAGTTTCATAACTACTTTTTAAGAATGTTATGAGATTACATTGTGTTCTAAAAACCATTAAAACTAATAGAGGTACAAAATTTTGAAGTAATTTTTGGAGGACTTTATGGAATAAGCTAGGAATTAAGGTATAATTCAATAGTGCATACCACCCATTGACATATGGATAAACAAAATATGTAATCATAAGCTTGGGAAATTTATTTAGATACATATGTGGAGAAAATCCTAGGCAATGGGACTTGGCTTTACAACAAGTTCAGGTTGTGTATATTAGTTTAGTGAATAGATCAATAGGAAAATAACTATTTCAGATTATTTATGGGATAAATTCTATGGGTGTTTTATATTTGGTATGACTACTAATTGCATAAAATTTTAGTGATGATGCAAAATTATTCGTAGGGAATATATAATTGTTTCAAGAAGGATTGAGAAGAAAGATACATGAAATTAATGAGAAGTATAAAGTAATAGAAGATCTGAGAAGAAGATCAAAGGTATTTGAAGAAGGAGTTTTAGTGAAGGTTTCATTTTTCCAATAGGCACATACAATAATTTGAAGTACCAAAATTTTTATTCATGCATAATAGTGAAGGAAATCAATGACAATGATTACGAGGTGATTTTACCACAAAAGAATTATATATCTATATTATTTAATGTTTCAGATTTATATGACTTCCAAGCATATAATGGTGAAGGGGAAGAATATCAATAATTAAATTCATATCAATGGGTACCAAATAAAAAGAAACAAAAGATTGCATATTTTCTATTTAAGAAGATAATGCACACAAGGAAATGGAGTTATAAAAAGTATTTTTTATAGTGGGAAAGAATTAAAAAATTGATAGTAATAAATGTTAGGGTTTAAATTATGGTAACTCATAGGTGTTGACTTGTTTTAAAATGGAAGAGAATATTTTGGAGACCAAACTTCCGAAGGCTGTAACTTTTGATCTGTAATTCCATTTGAGCTCTTGTTTAAGGAAAAATCACCATCTTAAAAAAATAATAATACGTAACCTTTTATATCTAGCTAGGGATGTTTTTAGAACTTTTCATAGGCCATAAGTGACCATCTAAGTGTCTAAAATAATATTTTAGTATTTTTTCAATATTTTTCTAATTTAAGAAAGTGTTTTTTTGTAATCAAACATGAATTTTAGTTGATATTTATGAATTAGGTTAATTTAGTGTTTATAATGTATGTGAATATTTCTAGTCACATTTGATCTTGCATGCAAAACTTATAAAATATGAGTTGAAAATTCACTAGAAGATGAATGTTACTAAAAATAGAAGTTTTCTAAAAATTGCATTGGTCAGCTAGTTTTATGTAGATTTTGATTTATTTTGTATTTTTCATTATGCATGTCAAATCCAATTATGAGTTGAGTTTTATTTAAATAACCTATTTTAATATTTTATTCATTTAATGATAATAAAAAAATGGGTATACTTTCATGTAATTTCTAAGTTTATGCATATTGATAATTTGCTTGGCTAGTTTGCGTACCCATCAAAATTAATATGACTAATTTAGTTGAGTGGAAAGTGTAAAAAATTATTAAAAATATGTGGTATTTATTAGCTCTAAAATATATCTATGGTATGAGTGTTTGTTAATTATTAGTAAAAATTATAACATACTACTTTTTTTAATCATTTTTTATTATTTCCCATCTTTTTTCTCTCCCTTCTTTATACCTAAAAAAACATGCATGTGGTTATTTTTTCTCGAATGTGTATGCCATTTGATTTAATTTTCTTCTGTACTAGTTTCTTCATTTGAATTAACAAAGTCTCTAAATATTTAGGCATGTTAGTAATTTTAGATAAAGGAACCAATTTAGATAAAGCATACAACAAGAATCTAAAGGAACTACTAAAAAATATGTATAATTTATTGTTACATGGTATATAAAAAATTATTTAGAGAGTATTATTTTTTAACATTGTAATTGAATAATCATTAAAATTACTTGTTGTGTTTTACTTGATATTATGTATAGTTAAGAGGCTTAGTAAGTAATCAGTGCTTTAAAAGCCCATTGATACTAGGCATAGGAGCCAAAACAAAGCATTTCACTTATTATTTTGAGATTTAGCTACCCTATAATTTAATTAATAAGTGTTATTTGTAATTTATTGGGATTAAGTTTTTGAATATTCAACAAGGGTTTTGGATCCAAAAACATGAGCAAAACAATTAAAAAAATAATATATTACATGTTTGTCACTTTCCAAAATTGTGAAGTTTATAGATATGGGACCCAAACTGTGAAGTGTATAGTCTTTGGGTCAATAAAAAATAAGTGAATGGTTAAAAAAAGGTTCTTAAGTCACCATAGGTTTTTAGGGTTCTCAATGCCTTTCCACAAGACCTTTAAATCTAATGTGATTATATTGTGATAGTTATTTTTAAATTTTATGTAACTAAAAATATAATTACAAGCCATGTATTCATCATTTATTTATAATTAGATTATGAAGTGCTTACATATGCATTTCCAATAGTTTTATAGCACAATTTTTTTAACTGTTCAATGGAAAAAGACATACTCTTTCTATGAGAGTTGATTAAACATCATGCAAAATGAAGATGTATTAATTTATATATTTTCAAGAATTTTTAAGAATTTATCACTTGTTTAGTTCTATATTTTACTATATCCAGCCATATATTGTTCTATAACTATAGCTTATTATTTATTATCTTATTTTCAAATTAGTATAGGCCATAAGGTTACATTTTTTTAGCTTACTTTAATTTAGACAAAAATTTAAAGGATACATAAAAATTACGTATAAAAATTATTTGTTTAAGCTTAAAATTATTTAAAACTAAATTTACTAAGATGCATTAGGAGCCACCATATAATGTCTATTAAAAAAATATATTATAAGAATATAGAATCCATGGAACTCTCTTAAAAAATATATATTGTAAGAAAATAAAATTAATTGCTCACTTACAAACAACTCAAATGTATTTATAAGAAAAGAAGGAAACCCAGATTATTCCACACCATATACTATTCATATATGTCAATAATTATTAAATGATGGCTATATCGCATAAATGGTTGAAATTTTAGGTGATGGCTTAAAATAACCAAAAATACTAATCGATGTGTAATTGAATATTATCACCTTAGTATGGAATTTTTATCTGCTTCCTCAAGAATTGGCTGAATATGAATATTTAATCAAGGATTCTATGGAGAAGTATGATTATTTTTAAAATTTGGTCTATATGGAACATGAATTTTATGATATTTAAATTTCCCCTCAACCAACAACCTAGAGTGTAGTACATAATTTAACAACGTTCATAATGATGAATGATGATACATGTTCTAGTATCTACAAAGGCATTAATGAACCCAATAATATCAAGATAAGAAAATACCAATAAGCAAAGCTTGTAAAATAATAACCTATATTGATTTATATTTAGTGATTCAAATAATTAGAAACCATTCATAAATAAGCCTCAAATTATAATTAGAATTGGCATGCAAAATTTGGAACTCTAAAAAATAATAAAACTTGACTTGCTATTTTCAACAACTGTTATTTATACAAACCTTTGTATGCAAGTGCGCACAGCTATAAAACTATTAAAAAATAAATTATATAATAAAATTAACCTATGAGATGAATATCAACTAATTTCAAATCTGGTTACAAAAATATAAATATTAAAAAATAGAAAAATATTGAAAAGATACTAAATTGGATTTTTGGACCCTTATATGGTCATGTATGGCCTCTAATAAATATTGAAAACATCCATAAATGGATATAGTGAGTTATGTCTACACTAAAAATTTTTATATGGTAGTTTTGGTAAGAATGTGGGCTCAAATGAAGCTATGGATCAAAATTTATGGCCTCCATAAGTTTGGCCTCTTTTTCTACATCATTCTCCTTTGGTTGAAAATAACTCAAATCATGCGACTTGCTATGATTTTACTGCTGTCATTTGTTCTTATCAATATTTATCAGTTACCATTTATTAATGCATGTGTTGTATTCTTACTGTAATCTTTCATAATGTACCAATCACCTATTATAACTTCCTTTCCGTGTGTTTAATATCTTCTTATCTAGAACCTACACTATCTTTTCTTTGTTCTTCTTTGTCACACATCGCTACCAATTTAATTCTTCATCTTGTTCACCTTCACCATATTCTCCTTGAAAATAATATAAACATGAAATGTTAAATACTTTATAGATATCAATATTTATCATTATCTCACCTCATAAGCTTTGTCATTCATTTCTTTTACTATTTTACATGGTTCAATTTTATTGTACTTCAACTTGTTATATTTGCCTTTCAGAAGTCTATCTTTCCTCAAATATAACATCAATAAATCTCCTTTTTCAAATATTCTTGACCTTATTCTAACATATACTACTGATTTATAGTTTTCATTACTTTCCTATAATTTTATTATTACTTCTACTTGTAATTATTGTATATGTTTCACAAATGCTTCTGCATCATCACTAACTCATTATACAATTGGTAATTGTACATAATCTAAAAACTTGATAGGATTTATCCCATAAACAATGTAAAATACTAATTTTCCTATTGGTTTCTTCACTAAACTATTATATGTAAACTCGGGTTGCCTTAATTCTAAGTCCCATAACCTGTGTTTATATCCAACTATGCATCTTAATAAATTTCCAAAGCTCTTTTTTACAACAAATTTATGTCCATATTTTTGGGTGTTGTATGCACTACTTAATTTTAACTTAGTATCCATCTTCCTCCATAAAATAATCTACAAATGGCTTATAAATTTCATTTCCCTATTTGATGTAATTAATTTTTAAACACTATGCAATCTCAAAATATCCTTAAAAATAATTTTGAAATGCTAGTGAAATCATTGGTTTTATTACATGAAATAAAACTAACCATATTATAAAACCTATCTAAAACTAAAAAAATTGAATCATTACCTCTGTATGTGTTCGGTAATCCCAATATAAAATCCATACTCAAATCTGTCTATTGCCCTCTTCAAACTAGTAATGGCATATATAGACCTATATATTTTGCATGTCATTTTTCCATCTGACATATCCTAGACCTTGAAACATATATTATCACATATCTCTTAATTTTTAGCCAATTTACTTCTCCTCCATTAAATCTAATATATTTATCTTTCCAAAATGTCCAGCCAAAGCACCAATGCACAACTCTCTTATAATATTATCTCTTAGAGACCCAATTACAATACATAATTGTTTTCCTTTTGAATAGATAACCATCCTTCATAATATACTCATCATAAAAATTACTTTTTTCACCTATCAATGGATTTTATACATTGCTCAACTATCTTGCCAAAATCTAGATTAGTATCATATTCTTCCTTCATAAATTTTAATCCAACTACTTCACTCACTATATTAGTTATAAACCCTACTCACCTACTCAAAGCATCAACCACATTTTTCTATTTTCCTATTTTTTACTTCAACATAAACTTATAACCCTGCAATGAAGATAGTTGCTTTATGTGCCCACTATTCAAATTCTTTTGAGTGTTCAAATACTTCAAAACTTCGTTATCATTAAATAGGATAAACTCCTTCAACATGAGATAATTCCTCCAATGTCTTGCTGCTTGTAAAATTTCATAGAATTCAACATCATACATAGAATAATTTATTATTACCTTATTTTATTTTTCACTAGAATATGCTATTGGCTCCCCTTCTTGACTCAACACAACATCAATTACCACAAACAAATCTTGCAATCAACCTCTAAATATTTTTTAAAATTTTGTAATTTTAATATAGGGTTTTCAATAATTTTCTTATTCAAAAAATCCATGTTTTCTATTTATTTCTTTATCCATGAAAATCTATTTTCTATCATATAGTTTGTTATTCGTTCAACAAGACTACTAAAATTCTTAATAAACATTCTGTAAAAAGTTGATAAACCATGGAAACTTCTTAATTTTGTGATACTCTTTGGTATTGACCACTTAATAATTACCTTTACATTTTCTTCATCTGATCTTACACCATCTATTGAAAATATAAATCTGAAAAATACCAAACATTTCTACATAAACCTGCACTTCTTCAAAGCCGCATAGAGATTATCTTTTCTTAACAATTCTAATACAATTTTCAAATTTTTTACTAGAATTACTCTTATTTAGTCATAATGAATATTATAATATCATCAAAATAAACCACTAAAAGCATACCATTGTATTCTAATATCACTATGTTCATCACCCTCATAAATGTGATGGGTACATTAGATAATACAAATGGCATCAACATCCACTCATAGAAAACATATTTAGTCTTGAACGTTGTTTTCCATTCACCTCCTTCAAGAATATGAATATGAGATTATCCATTCCTTTGATCAATCTTGGTTAAATATTTTGGTCTTTTAGGAACATTCATCATATCATCTATATGAGGTATAAAAAACCCGTACTTAATTGTAATTTAATGGATTTCTCTACTATCCACACACATCCTACAGCCCCCATCATTATTTAGATTTAGCAACACTAGTGTTTTACATAACCTAATGCTCTCCCTTACTACACCCTTCCTCACCAATTCAAGAACTTTATTATTTAATTTTTCAAGTTCTATTAGAGTCGTCCTATAAGTTTCTTGATTGGGTAGAGATGATCCCAGATCAAATCAATAAGATTCTGAGTATCTCTCTTTGGTGGTAAAGCATTTCATAACTCATCAAGTCTATCATCTACATATTGTTTCAACACTATTGCTACTTCAATTGGTACTTGCACCACTTTTGTATCTTCTTTCTTCACTTCTAATGTATAACAGCCACCTATCATCTTCATGTATTTGATATATTCTTTTATAGTCAACATGCTTTCAACCTTCCTTTCTTCTTTAAGATGTAACAAAATTACCTTCTTACCACCATTCCATAATCTATACATGTTCTTTTCTCCATGATGAGTTAATTTTCTATAAAACTACCATGGACTTCCTAGTAACACATGGAATTTATCCACTTGTATAAAATCATACCATATTTCATTATTTTAAGTTTTACCTATAGAAAACTTGATTAAACACCTATTATTTTATGTAACTTAATTCCCTTTGTTAAGCCATGAACTCTGATAAGGATTAGGATTCTTTTCACATTAGAAACCTAGCTTCTCAATGATGTCCTTAGAAACCATATTTTCATAACTACCAGCGTCTATAATTAATTTGCATATATTACCTCCTAAAGTACACCTTGTTCGAAATATATTTGTTCGTAGCCATGCATCACCACAATTTTTATTGTGGACATGTTCTTACCTCAAGGGATTTAGATAAATTGTTTAGACAATTTTCATTTGTCCCTTTCTTCATATATTGGGCCTACATCACTCGACTAACTTTATTTTTGTTTCACTCTGGTAAATTATGCTCCAATTTTACATTTTTATCAAGTGGACTAGATATAAACTATTCCAATATTTTTTTAACCTCTTTCTTAGCACCGATCATCTCAAAAACTTCCAATTCTACTAAATCCTTATTTATTTCTTCTTGATCACCTACTATTACTTGTGACTTTTATCTCTATACTTATATCATCAAAGGTTATTGATCTTCTTGATCCTTTCTTAGCCACACCTATTTGTCCTTTCTAAAGACAAATGTGTTACACTTATTCATAAATGATGGAAACTCTTTGGTCATATGTACTTATTTCATACAAAATTCACATTTTATAAAAGAACTTTCATATAATTTTTTTTGGATTCAGTCCCCACTTGAAGATTTCAAAATAATATAAGAAGGTAGATCTTGATCGATATAGGAATTCACATAAAATCTCACATTAACCATACTAATCCTTGCTCTTGTAGTAGAATCAAAAGTAATCAAATACTTAATGGTCTTTTCACCATTGATGAAAAGATTCTCTTCTCAAAACTCCAATGGGAGCCTAGAAAGCCTAATCCAGATTGGCATCAAATTTATAGTTTCTTTCATAGGATAAAATCCTAGCCTCCTTTTTTCTCAGAAATAAACCATATCTCCTAAAAAATTAGGGCCCTCTCATAAATATATTAACACATTCCTCTTCATTATTGCATTCAAATAATAATAAGGCATTGTTCATAGTAAAAACATCAAAATTCACTTTAGAGTTTATCTCCTAGAAAAAAAAATATATATTGGGACATGCTCCAAAAAACATACCCACAAGAGTGTATATTAATCTAGAAGATGATTTTTACTTAAGAGAATATGTCATATATATATTAAATCCTCTTCAATACTTGGAAATTTTAAGGTTGTCAACTTGACAAGTTTCTTCATATTACTTTATTTTACCTTTAAGCTTTTCATCGCAAGAATATTTTTGATTGGCGTCTCCATAGCAACTCATTTTACCCTTTTGTGTGAGATTTTAAACTGACACCTTGTTTTGGTCACTTGAAATCCATAATAGTTAACCTAGAGAGCCCACCTTTATGTCCTCTTTTACTATCAGAGAGTTCATGGATCTTGTAACATCACTCTCTTCATCTTCATCTCTATCACTTCATTCCCACTCATAATATTTTTAAAAATCTCCTCTCACCATCTCCATCATCTTATTCCCTTTTTAAAAATTAGGGACATTTAATAAGCCCATCTAATAATTTTGATACTATTCAAAATAGAAAGTTCAGTTAACTCTATGTATACTTTTACTTTTATTATATTTTTAGTTGTACATGACAATAATACCCATTAGTTGTGAGAGGTGAATTATTTAAAGACTCTTATGTATTAATTTTAATAAATAATGAATAATTATAAAATAATTTGTTATCTATAATTAGAATATAATGGAATTATTGTGTGCTTTCAGATTCAACACAGGTAATCAAACTACTCTAGTAACACAAGTTACTAATGTAGTGACAAACATAATTTCAATAATGGAGACAAAAGGATAGAACGAGTGGTTTCAATACTAAGTGATGATAAGGGATAACTTAATATTTAATGGGGATAAATTAACCTAGGGATTGTCCACTTGGGATGAAAATTTATCAAGAACTATAGGATCCATTTTTATAGAATAAAATATTTTATGAAATGTTAATGAAGCTGCTAGATTTTAGAAAGGTATGGAAGATGCATATGAACATGATTACAAATGTGAGTGCATTTGGACATCAAAATAAGTTATTACATGTTATAATAAGTAAAATTAGTATTTATAAACCTCATTACATCATGTCCACACATGATATCATAAATATGACCTTAAGCAAGTAGAGACTCATTGT
>JARHVA010005636.1:922500-925000 GCA_037957365.1 Torreya grandis | reverse complement strand
CATTTGTAATAATGGGTGATTTGATCACCTAAACCATAACAAAAAGTTATCCAACTACTTTAGTAGATTGTATGATTATATTATGTAAAAGTCTAAGTTATAGTACATGAATGTGTTTAGAAATTGTAATTGATTTGGATTTTGTAATATTAGGTGCATATGACATAGTATATACACCTTAGATATGTCTCATACTAAAATTATGTATAACAATGGTACCAATGTATATAATTCTTCCACAAATTTATATCTAAATCATATAATCATGGAATTTGGCCAATTTGAAACAATGTAAGAATGGTTAATACACCTATTTTGAGGTGAGGAAAGAATAAAAATTATTATTCAACTCACATCAAAAGGATAATATATACATATAACTAAAAATGAGCCACGTGGCATACATGAGAACATGTTGAGGAAAATATATCATTAAAACACATAGAGTATAGTCAAATTAAGTCCTAAGATGCGTGATAAAGATCATGGAAATGTATAGATAGTAATAGTACAAGATAAACAAGAAATCAAAAACACACATGATATTACTCAAAATTATATCAACAAAAAATGGTCTAAGGAGACCATAAACAAGGGGTACAAGAGAGAGAGAAGATGTTAAAATTATAGAAATAGGAAAGATGTAGAACTAAGAGGAACAACCAAGGTCTAATTTTTCCATGTGTACAAGACTTAGGTGATATATAATTCACTAATACTATCAACATATTATTATATAGCAAATTTATGATAATTGAAATAATTGCATAATAAAATAGTAACACATGCATATTATTTAATACTTTTTGCATATTCTTATGTTACATCATAGGAGGGTTTGTTTTGATTTTTTATTAATTTAGGTAGACCATTAACATCACTAATTAGTATGGATCTTATTTCTGAACAAGTGGGTTTTATATCTATTTTCATATTTCAAGTTTTTGTTTTTCATTTTCTTTAACCCTAATTGAATTCGGAGGACCCTTATCAAATTATGTAAAATATAGTGCACCTTAATGAGCATATTATTATGAAGGACATAATTCTTAATATTGTTACCAACTTCAACTATCAAAACATTATGGATGCTATTTAATAAAATTGTGGTAAAAACCACCCTAATCTAAGAAAAATTCAAAACCATCATACCTTTCAAACCATTCTAAGCTAAATATATTGTATTGAAGTGTTATGAAAATTACGTGAACACCAATTAAAATTATTGAGTTAAAAAAACCAAACATCAATAAAAATAGACAAAGATCCTCAACATATAGTGATTATATACTCTTCAATCATTAATTTTATGTATACTTCCATCATTATCACACACATATTTGTAAGTGCTTTTATGGGTTGTTAAGTCATTGAAATACCTTTTTTGTACTTACCGAAAATGTATTATATGATAGTGTGAGTATCTAGTTTGGATGTGTATTTTAATACTTCATCATTAGAGGGGACATAACTAATTTATAAATGAGTGTGGTTTAGTTGGATTCTACAATAATCAAAAAATCTGTGTCATAGAACTCCAGAAGAGGATATCTAATACATAAGTTATACTTATTTACATACAACATTTTTGATATTTCTTGATGATACCTAAGAATTTTAAATCATGTAGTTCCACATGGCCTTTCTTCTGACATGTTGTGCCTCCTAACCTAGGTTTAAATTATTTATAACCATAGTATCATCATCCCATATAAAGAGACCATTCTATCCTTATCCACAAATAATGCTCAACAGATTTTTAATGTTTTTGAAGCCATAAATATGTGATAATTTCATAAATATGTGATAAATTCATACATGGTTAAATTTTTTACATTAATTCTTTAGCATTTCACAAATAATTGAAAGTAGGTGGTTGAACTTCCTATGTTCTTCTCACCAATCTATTGTTTGGATATATATTTTTTAAGTGTGTCATTGCATGGGACACAATATTTTTTTAAATAAAAGTGATTTTGAGTAGTTTTTATAATCTTTCAAACTTCATGACCTATAAATCCATAAGATTATTTCTTCTATTTGCTTAATAATTAGGGTGCACCATTAACATCAATACCTAATATGAAAATTATTTATAAATGACTGGTTCTTAATGATATTTTTTATTTGGGGTTTTTATTTTTCTATTTTAAACGTTATTTGTATCAATAAAACAATTAATGTAGTGCCAAAACCATTGAAAACCCCCATAATAGTAGTGATTATAAATTAAATTGTAATAATCTATAAAAATATTAACAAGCCACAAATGTGACATCTTGAAAAAAACATCCTTGTACTTTTTGATATGGGTTTCATGCACACTAAGGAACCTTATGAGGTATTCTTTAATTTTTTATGATTAATGAAATAAATTCACTGCAAATCATGAGTTCTAAGTTATTGTGTTTTGTCAAAAAATTATTAGTGGAATAGTGATGAGTGGAGTAGTTGTTTATCATGGATTCTTTAGATATGTGTTGAATCTAGATCTTCTTGA
>JARHVA010005636.1:872500-917500 GCA_037957365.1 Torreya grandis | reverse complement strand
TCTTACAACTTAAATTATGGTACAATATGGATAGTATAAGTAATCCCCTATTCTGCCTATGATCTTTCTTAGATTTTCATATATTTTAGGCATCTAAGTGCAAAGAATGACTTTTTAAACCTGATCATCAATTTTATCATAAATCATCATGATTTCATTCTTTATTTTTTAGACAAACATAAAGCAATAGTCCTCATAGATTATATTAACTAGATATTATGTTCATGGTTGACATAATTCACCATAGATTTTGTTGACCATCCTAATAGATGCATATAATAGATATGACATCATATTAAAGTTTCCATTAGTTATCCATTATTCATGTTTGTACATTTGGGCCTTCATATTGACACCAATTACCTCTCTTAGTGCCACAATTTTGTCAGAAGTGAAGAGAATGTATAGCAATGGAACCCATTCCAGTTGTACATAGGTTCTTATAAAAAACCATATAATATATTTATAGGATCCATGGATATTAAGATACCATGCTTGAATTTGATGATTTTGTTGGAATTAATGGCCCTTTGGGTTCAACCTTTGGCTTTTCACTAGTCATTATTTTAGTATTGTATCCACAATATTGTGCTCAAGCCATACATTGGCTGAGAGGTTGTTATAGGTGACATCAGGTCCACAAATATATTTAATTATGTTTTTCCATTTACTAAGGTTTACATAGTCCCTAGAACAAGTGCCATAGAAAAATAAATCTTGAAGCTCATCAATAGAAGTCATTACCTCTAGTTTCATTTTTGCTTGATGAAGTCCCATAGTCTTGGTTGGTAGTATTTCATCAATGTACTATATATTATCTTGAGTTATTTTATCCTATTAAAAGTATGATTCTAGAAACACCACTTCATTCTAGAGGGTTAAATTGTATGAAAAATTAAAACACAAGGTGTTGTTATCAAATACTATGTTAGTATACTAAGTGTGTCCAATAATGAAGTAGACATAATGAGCGTAGATACTTGGTGCTTTTGGAGAATCCATTTCATTAATATGGAATATATAATTACTATGTAAAATTATTTGAACTCTCTTCACAATATCATTGAGAAAATTAGGACTTTTTGTCACTATAGAACTCAAAATTGTAACATTCACTCTTATATTAATGGAAAAGAAACATTTTATTGTTTAGATTTTTCATATATTACCTAAATTCTATGCCTTGAATGCATAATTCATCTAAATTTAATATGGATAATTTATTTTGATAATATTTTAACTAATGATCAAGATGGTTCTAGCTACTTAGATAATTTTATATTTTTTTCAATTATGCACCTTGACAAAACCAACAAATGAAGGTTTCTGGGGTATATTTGATCCTGAAATTCAATAATTTGATGATTGTGTTATCTAGAATTTTTACTTGATGAATATAAACATGATGAAAGAGAGTAATATATGAATATTCACTCTTCTTTCTATGTTCACAAGAGTTTGAAATCAACATTTGAATATGACAGAAAAGATTTAAAAATGGGAAATAAAATATGTAGTAGGATCCCAAGGCAACCCCTCCAATGGTTATCCTAACAGATGCATTCCTTTGCTTGAGTCTTCAAAATACAAATCAATGGATAAAATGGGAAATATGGCATCCCCTCACTTGGATTTAAATCATAACTATTTTATTTATGATTTACCTTATTCATGTGACATCATCGATCATGTGAATCAAAACTAGATATAAATCACTTAACTTTAACATATTCATGTCAAATTTAGTATAATTGATCAAATCATAAAATTTATTTGAGGAGATTGATCAAATTTATATATACTTGACAATTTTATGTTTTCATTTTCATTGGAGGATGTCAATTGAATAACTCCACCATTTATTCTATAACTTTCAAAAATGTAATGTGGTTTAAGGTCATAGACACCTTGGGTTTGAAATGCATAAAGATATTTTGAATTTTTATTCTATTTAAGTAAAACAAGATACTCTCATTGTGAAAACAAAATATAGTCAAGTATCTCTAACATCCTTTCAATATAAAATAATGTTAATGAAATCCTTGGTGGAAAATATTCATCAAATCTATATAATGTTTATAAGAAAATACTTATGCAAGGATCTTTGAATAAAAATTCAAATGATTTATAATCATGCCAACATCTTGGTTAGTTAAATTTGAGATAAACGCATACCAAATATCAAGGACAAACATCTGGTGGAAAAATTTAAATATTATAGATTAGTTATTTTATATGAAGAAACATGTCTTCGTACATACATGATAATATTAGAAAAATATTTGTAATTTCCTAAAGTAATTAAAGGAGAAGAAAATTATGTATGGACATTGTAATTTAATGTAATTTATGCATCAGTCATATTACATGTGGGAATAATTTTGATTTCTCCTCAAAATGCATTTTCATTTTGTCATGCAAACTTCAGTTAGACTACACAAATAACATAGTTAAATATGAAGCACTGGTTTAGGTTTATAGATGGAAGAAGATATAGGAATTTATAATATTTTGGCTAGAGTATATTTTTATGTACTAATAAAATAGCTGTGGGACCAATATCAAGTTGAAAATGATAGTCTAAGTATCTATAGAATCAAGGTCTAAGTTTATGTTGAAGCATTTCAAGCCTTCAATGTTGTATTTATGCCACAAGAAGTAAAATGGTAAACTAGATGATTTATTTATATACACATATTTATTGATTTACCATCTTTAAATGGACAAGTATATGTATACTATCTAAATACTATACAATTCACGTATGCTTGACAACTCAAAATACTTGTAAGTGTTCAATCTTCATGAATATAATTTTTAAAATTTGTATTTATAAGGGAGTTAAACATCACACAGATAATATTATTCATAAAAAAAGATGGGGATAAAAAATAAATATAATAATCATCTAACAATAATGAAAATAAAATAGGTTATGATAGGATCATTCCACTCGAAGAAAAAAAAATCCATGGGGCTTGGTATCAATTGAAGGATTTTTTTCATAAGCATGATTGGTACATAAAGAATAAAATGTAATAAGATCCCAATGGAGCTTCAGACTGTAAAATATTAATGTAGTTATGAAATAAGATCCATAATAGGTAAATATTGGCAAATTCTACTCTAAAGAAGAATGTAGGAGATTCATAACCATCTTCAAACTATATGATCTGTTTTATTGATTCTATTCCAATCTGAAGTCCTAGTAAAACTATATGTAACAAATAATTCCTTTAAAGTAAGCTATAAATCCTTTCAAGAATTTAAATCTTAGACAGTAAAACCCTAGATTACTTACACTATATATGGAGAAATAAAAAATATGTTGCATGATATAATCATATTCCAAATAAAACACTCCCCATGCGTAGCAAATATAATTTAAATAATAAATAAGAATTAAAAAGTCAAGGTTCATGTGAATTTATGATTTTTTTACAAATATTTACTTAAATAGAAGTATCAATTATTGATAATGGATCATTTCAAGTGGTGACAATATTTGAAATTATGTCTATGCTAGATGTATTTATGGATACAACTAAGTGGAGGTGGTTCAAGAAGATGAACAAAAAATATATTATTTAGCACACATTAGGTGAAATTTTATTATTAAATATTACCTTTCAAACTCACCAATTCCAAAGCCACTTTTTAAATATTAATTGATTTGGATTTAAGTGAATTGAAGAATAGTAGTCACTATACAAGTTTAATGTTGACTTTCAAAGTATGAATGGGTGAGTCATGTTTTATATGTTTTATGAGTATGAGTGTGTTATATTATTTAAGAGCCATGTTTTCCTATATAAACTTAATAATATTTTTGTAAATAAAATAAAATTCATAAAATATTATATCACTATATTCTTATGATTTATTAAATTAGTTTTCATTAGTATGTACACATTAAGGCACAAATAATATAAGGATAGATTCTAATCACATGATCAGTGACCTAATATTATCTTACATTGAAGAAAATTTGAAAACATAACAACATAATTCACATTAAGATATAAATAAAATTAGAATTAATATTCCACACACTCACATTGTTAAATTTCAATCTGAAAATAAATGAGAGGAGAGTCTTCCATATACAAAACATGAAAGGTCTCATAAATGCAAATCAATATATTTATGTAATAACTTGAATTTATACAACTACCTACATTACTAAAACAACCTGAATTAATATAACCACAAACATTTATGACACCTTTAATGCTAAATAAAACCAAGGTAATTTATAGATTTTGACACTAAAATAAAATGAATGAGAGAAAGTGAGAGTTTCATTACATATTACAGATTCTACTCTTGTGTGGTTTTATATAATATTAGTGATAAAATTTTGTATACAATATTCATGTATCTTTATTTATGCATAGATTGAGATATATATTTAATTTATGTAACTACCTAAATTTCTACAATTACATGCATTTATGAGGCCTTTCTTGATCTACCAAATCAATGTTATATCTAATTTTAAATATTAAAATGCAATAGAGAAGAAAACATGAGAGGTTCATTACATATTTTAATCTCTACCTTTGTAAATTTTTATATATTATTAGTTTTACACTTTTGTATCATATCTCTACCTCTTTTTTATGTGTAGCGTGAGCTATGCCTATGAAATATGTGTTTGATCTTGGCTAGTCAAGAATTCTAATATGGTATCAAATAGGGAGTCCTACGTTATCTTTGTCATTCTATTTTATCTTCATTGCTACAAATTTTTTATGGGTAAAATATATTTTAGATTAATTTTGGGGTGTTTATTCCTCTACCATTATGTCAGGAATGCTCCAAAATCATTAAGACAAATATAAAGTGGTTAGGGATTGTAAATTATTCATATGATAGTTTTATTTTTGTTGTTCTATGATTTGAGATGTTAAAATATATTTGTTTACAATTTTATGTATCTTTAACCTCACTAACATGTCTATAGTAACTAAGTAAGGAGGTTAAAACTTTAGTTTTTGTCAAAATAGATACTCAAATGTCTAGATATACATAAAAAACCTATATGTTATTGATCATGTTCTAGACAATATGTACAGTTTTGAAAAACACTAACCATACATAAGCATATGAAGTGACAAACTTATGATATTTAATCTCTCATTTCTTTGAAACCCCTATATTTTTCCCATAATTTTGGGAAATATACTAAGTAATCATAATTGTCTATAAGTAAATTATTTTTTTGTTAGAGTTTATTTCTTTATTATTATTAATTTAATTTAATAAAATATATATGGAAGGTTTATGATAGTCCATATTTTTATTCTTTTTATTTTGTTTAATTAAATAATAAATCAATAAAATTTTAAAAAAATTAAGTGCCTCTTTAACCCCCGACCATCTCTTTATTATCCTAACCATCTCTCCTCCCATAAATCAGCCTAATTAGAAGCACCTTGTGCTTTCCCCACCACCCTATTTACTACCATATACCTTGCTTAGCCACAATTGTGACACTATAACCATCCTGTACCACCCATTTTATGTGCCTTCCCTAAGACACAATCTCCTTTGTCATATATCATTAGAATTACAAATATGAAATTAATTTATAATTAGACCTTAATTTTACTTAGTAAGTAATTATCATATGATTTATTATTTTATTTTTATAAAAATAGTCTTATTTGGACATGAAAACATACACTAAATTCTAAATTTTAGACTCACATGGAAACTTTTATTAAATTCAAAGTTACTCTCCAAAATGGACTTTATGGAACTACTTATATTTATGCAATCACCTAAATTAACATAACTAATTGAACCTATGAATCCTATCATGATATTCAAAAGGAAAGAGTATCCTTCTCTTTATATATTGGAATGGAATGGAGAAGAACCAATTAGAGGTTCGTTATATATTTCAATGCCTATCTTTATCTAATGATATATAACATTAGTGGTAAGATTTTTTATCCCATTTCTATATCATTATTTATGCGGTATATGTGTTTGATATTGGGTAGTAGATAATTATAATATCATCTCTCACTACATGTTAATATATTTCTATGCCACAAGGAATATCTATGGGATTCATAGTTAGTTCATGCAACCATTTCTTATTATGAGAAGGCTTAAAATATGTAGTCATATTTATGACTACCCAACACATTTATAAATTTTAAATTACAATCTTTGGGTAGGGTAGGAAATAAAACAAAAATTGTAATACATGTGATCTAAATAATTGAGATCACTACTATTTACATCGTCAATCACTGTTCAATGATCAAGGGGTGAAATATTTATCCATATTGATTTAAATATCATTTTGATATTTTTTTATTATAAATCACAATTCCAAGAGTTGGATTCAATGACAAAGTTATCTATTTTTAATTTAGTTCTCATTGTTAAGTTTTGATCTTCATTATATGAGTGACAATGATTGTGCCAATTAACATAGTCACATTGCCATTAATGGAATTTCAATGAACAACCCCATTCCCTTTTAGAATTGAAACTTTATGGGGTATATGAGACATTATGTTTATGATGGTGATAAGTGTCACCATCCTAGTGAATAATACTTATTCTCACTAAATGTGTAGGCTTTATGGTGAGATTACCTAGCTTTTGTACGCATACCCTTTACATAATTGAAATTGCTTCAATGGGAATATTTCATTTTAGGATCAATTTGTACTAACCACACTAATATTATTATTTAGATAATATATTAATTTATTATAATCCACATTAGCATTTACCTTGAGCTTCAAGATATTAGTGATGTTGACACTTGTCATCCTTCATGTGTTTATGCAAATGTATTTCCCTAAAAATAATTGATCATAGACTTGTGTAAGTCCAGAGATATATTGGAATATGCATTCCACTTGTTTGGATTTTAATTTATGAACAACCACATGCTTAATTCATTGTCAATTTAACTTGACTATGAGACCACATATATAGTATGATGACCTATATCTATTTTATAGTGGCACATATATTATGTTTAAATGTCACTCTTTGAACCTGCCTTTCTTTCATATGTGTCACTTTAATTTTGCATGATACTTTATGACTCAAAGGTCATTAGTGCATAAGGGACCCATTCTTCTTTTAAAATCAATTTTAACACCAATTTTCATTATCTTAAAGGATTATTTGTTTAATATTGGATTGTAAGCCATCCATAATCATGACATGTCATAATATTGGTGCCTTGTAGTTATGAAAATGAATTGGATCAAGTATTAATCATTATAGTTCATTAATATGTTTTATTATTTAATTGAGGTTAATTTTTGAACAATCCTATGGTTTAGGTCAATATTTGCATTAGCATGTTCGCAAGAGGTAGATGAGTTATTAAGTATATTGTACAATTTAACTGGATTTATTGTTTTATTTTTTGGCCATGTAGATGATGAAGGATTTAATAGAGGAGTCAGGGAGATAAGTTTATGTAATCAGATATGCATCATGTCTATAAATCAATCCTAAATAGAAGAAGATAGACCATACTTACACTTTCGATTGGGAATACATTAGATAATAAAAAACACAACCAATATGGGGATTCACTCAACCCAATTAGGGTTTCTATTATTATATACATGATGATAGGGAGGTTTCCAAATCCTCCAATCAATCACAATCACACAATAACCTTAGCTAGGTCCTATTTTTTATATTCACTAAACTAAAAACAAGTAAACTAAAGAAATGTAATCTAGTGCTCACCAAAGCTTGTTGCACAAAATGGGGGGTTAGTAAAAAAAATGTATATGAGAATATAAATTAACTTATACATAAGTAAGACCATAATGCATGGATAAGAATATTAATATTATTTAAATCCAATACTTATGCTACTTCTATCTACTAAAGACAAGACCAAAGTTAGAGAACACTTTCCTGAAAGATGAACGCATTGAGACTCAATCTCTCCTTTGGAAAAAGAGATTTTGTAATAGGTTTTTTTAGTTTGTAAGGATCACTAAGGAAGGCCAAATCATCCAATATTTCTCCATAAGACTAGATTCTATAAGTATAAATCCTAAGCTAAGACTTCTCAAGTAGAATGGTGGAAGAGTAGATTGTAAAGAAGCGCAAGCGAATAATAAATCTTGTTCATTATGTAAATAATTATGAAATTATAATATATATATAGGTGTATTTAAACCTCATCCCTTTCAAAAAAAAATTTCAAAAAGGTCGACACAGTCGATCTAGTATAGTTATGAACAAAAATTCACTAGTTCACAAGTTAGGTTAGCAAAAAGAAAACCTAAACCCTAAATGAATTTTACCCAAAATATTAAAGGGTTGATCCAATTGATCAAGTATAGGATATTTTAAAAAGGGTCTTAAGGTGAGTAAAAAAGGGATGTAAAGTGGGAATGGTTTTTAGGATCTGGTTAGATTGGTAATAAGTGGCAATAAATAACAACAATCTTATGAAGCACCAATGGTCTACACACATATTTTTAACTACACCCCTTAAGGCGTGCACTCAGAGAGATTGAGTCTCAATTAGTTAATTTAATATGTAAAGGATAAATATTTGATAAAAGTTGAAACTATTGTGTATACATATGCCCTATTCAAATCTCATCAAGTGTCACTAAGGTGCAATAGAGGATGGTGCTTTAAGAAAGAAAAAAGTAACACACAATGTTGAGGGTACAAAAAAGTTATGGTATTTTAAATAATAAAATAAATGATAGAAAATTAAATAACTAAAAAGTAAATGCAATGCATACCTTTACTTACCTTTATCACTGGGTGGTTGTCTGCTATGTTTGTGGTTTTGATTGTCTAGGGCATAGAGACTACTTTTGAAAAACACAAGAATGTAAAATTAAATAGTAAAATCAAATAAAATGTAGGAAATCCAAGATAATTGGTGCTATGTGGATGGGATGTACTTGTAAATTTGATAATTTAGGGTGACAAGTGCTATGTTAGACTAAATGACCAAGTCAAAATTTAGAGTAAATCAAGTAACTAAAAAACCAAGGATACTAAAGATAAAAAAACTCAAACTATAAACCTTAAGTATGAAAGGTAAACTTACCATGTCAAACTAATCATACATGTGAAAAATATGGTAATAAAACATAAATCTAAGAGTAGTAATAATCTTTACTTAAATGAAAATGGGCAAGTAGAAACAAAATACTAAAACAACACCAATGAGTGAGAATTAATAATCCTTACTCACTCATCAATGGAAAATGGTTTGTAAAAGATAAAACAACATTGATGGGTGAGAAGTAACAAGCTAACCTCATTCAAAAATTGAAAAGGTACATGGAATTAGAAATAGAGTCAGGTGTTTGTAAAAAGGGTGGTATAATAATGATAAAAAATCGTAAAAGAACAAAAAACAAGTCTACAAATGTAAATTTATGGTGTAAGGAAAGTAATCCATAGATTCTCAAACACGTTATCTTTCACTAAGGATAGATAAATTAAAACAAACTAGTGCTATCGTGTTTTAAAGATGTGAAGAAGAAGGAAGTATAGAAGAGGGAAAATAGATTTAGAATCAAAATTTACCTATCAAGGAGGGAAAAGAATTGGGTGGAGGGGATAATAAAGGAAAAACCTATGTAGAGTAACTCTTTATCAAAGTCAAGAAACTAAAATTAGGTTTATCAAAACAAGAGGAATTTTGATCTTAAGGACTCTGAATAACTTCTGTTTGCTACACAAGTCTTAGGTTAACAAATAAAGTATATATATCATCCCATGAATGTTATTTACATGAAAATTAAAATACATTCACTTACAATGACATGCTCCCCATTATTTAGGGCCCCTTATAGATACATCAGTCTACTATGAAGATTGGGTACTTGCATGAGAAAGTAGGTAGCACCATAGAGTTTATTAAATTATCTTATTCCAATCTATTGCCCTATCACACCCTAATGCACCTCAGATCTATGTGATGCCAATAATATACATTGAGCTTAATTTAGAGATAGGATACATTCTTGTAATCACATATTTTAGTGTTATTTTAACTTTTAATATTTTTATGTTCCATTGTTTTATATCATTGCCTTTTGTTTCTAATGATTTAACTTTTAAATTTATTGATGGACTTTTCTATTTATCCTCTATACAGAATTGGAAAACCAAACATGGGTGCTAAAGTGACTTTAATTTTAATAATTTGAACTTGGTTGCTAAGAAAGATAACTTCAGAGAGCATGGTATCTAAGAGTATCATAAATCAAGGTGAAATAAAAGTGTTATATTGACTTTGACCTTGTTCTATCCAATGAAAAGTGAAAGGAAAGGAAAGAAAGAGGAATGACACATGGAACAATTTAGAGTAATCCAAATAAAAAAATGTGATAAAGGGTAATAAAATGGATGTAATGATAATAAAGTGTTACTCCTTATGATAAGAATGATAAAAATGGAGGAAATCATGCTAACATAGATTGTTATGCAAATTCCATTTATCAAAAGAAACAAAATCTAATATTGATTAAAAATATAAAGAACACATAACCATTGCTAAATATATTATTGAAAAGGAATGAAAAGATGGTAATTTTATGATGAAGGCTAGGTCTTATCCATGGTTTTACACTACAACTCATAAAATAATGACCCATAAGGGTGCTAAAAAGTACTGAAAATAAATAAATGAGATAAGAAGACTATGGGATTTTTGAATAATTCTAGGTCCTATCCATGGTCTTACAATACAACTCACAAAAATATAAATCCAAGGGGGTGCAAAAAAAATTGTGTAAAAAGTAGGAAAAATAAAGAAAGTATGGTACATCATGAGGAAGATTGGGCCTTATCCATAGTTTTATAATGCAACTCATGAGAGAAAAGGAGAAACCAAAAGAACAAAAATGAAAGACAAAAGTTTTTAAAAAGAGAGAACTACTATAGAGGGAGAGACCCATGTAAGTAACCTATTAAAAATTGTTAGATAGATAACATATAACAAGCATGATAATAAGGGAAGAATTAGGCAAAATAATTTTTGACCAATTGTGTGTTAGTGGGCTCTTTGAAAATATGGCCTTCATTAGCTTGAAGGTGATAGGTACTTGGAACAAGAATTTTTTTGACTAAATAGGGTTCCAATCAATTTTAGGTGTATTTTCCTTCTTTATCGTGAGTATAATCAAATTTAAGTACAATATCATCAACGTTAAATGCACAAATTTTAACATGTTTATTGTGTTGTTTGGAAATATGAGCATTGTATTGGTGGTTATATTACAAAGCATAATGATGGAATTTATCAAGGAAATCAATGGAATGAAGGTGAGATTCATGTAATTCTTCATCAAGAATGATGCCATGAAGATATATACAAAGACAGGGAAGCTCAAATTATAATGGAAGAATTGACTCTGAACCATAAACTAGAAAGAATGGTGTTATCTTAATGGTAGTATATGCTAGTCTGATAGGACCATAGAGTAGGATAGATATGAAGATGATAAATCATGTGCATTTCAAGAATTATCTTTTGGAGTATTTTTTTAATAATTTTAATTTTAGCCTCAGCTTGACCATTATATTATAGATGATAGGGTATGGAAAATTTGTTATTGATCTTAAATTTATCGCATAGTTTTTTGACATCCTTGTTTTTCAAATTACCACCATTGTCAAAAATGATCGTATGGGGAACACAAAAGTGGAAAATTATTTGATTAAGAATGAATTTCGATATGGTGTTATCAATGGCATTAATAAAGGGCATAGCTTCAACCCATTTGGTAAAATATTTGGTAACTATGATGATAGAAACATGCCCATTTTCAAAATGAGGTAATTTACCTATGAGATCGAATTCCCAAATGGAGAATGGCCAAGGAGATTTGACAGTTTTGAAGCTCTATTAGAGATGAATGAATTATATTATCATGAATACAATAAGGGGTACACTTTTTAGTGAATACAATTACATCCTTTTCAAGAGTGGGCCAAACATAACCCATACATATACATTTATGGGTTGTAACATGTCTACTACAATTGAAACTACAAATGCCCCCATGTGCTTGTTCAAGGATAGGAGGGACCTCATCTTGCATAACATAATAGAGTATGGTACCTTTAGCATTGAGATAATAAATGATGTTTTATCAAAATATATATTTGAAATCTTGTTTATGAATATGAGTCTTTTCAGGAGAATCTAAGCTAGGAGGATAAGTTTGGTGTTCTAAAAATTCAATAATGTCATTATACCATGGGATTTGTCATCTAGTAGCAATTTTGATGTGGAAAATAAGCAAATTTGGTGGTTGAGTAGAAGATGAATATTTTATTATTTGTATAAGAAAAGTATGATTGGAAAGAACTTGATATGGATGTAAAAGAGATGTTGAAGAAGCAGGGGAATAAACAATAGAATTTTGATCTCGAAGGATAGGATCAATGGTGAAGGAAATGAAATATTTAGTGAGAGTGGTTATAATTTGATGATACGTAATGAGATTCTCACTTTTACATTGGTAATCACTATTGACTTGGTGGTCAATATGTAGAGAATCACCTAACATATAGGTATTCAATGTCTAAATCAAGATCATCTCCCATGCCTAAGTTTAGAGCTTCTTATTTGGCCATATTGTTGGTGACATCAAACATGAAATGAAAATATAAAGTGATGATTTTACCAAGAGGACTTGTAATAATGAAACTTATCCCTACTCATTGAATGCATTTAGAACCATCAAAGTGAAGGGTCTAAGTATCCTCAAGCAAGTCAATATTAACTTTAGGAAGCTCTTTGATAACTACTTTAGGTTTAGTAGTATCAAAGGGAATAGTGAGTTCATCAAGATTACTTGATTAAAGATCAGTAGTAAAGTTATGAAAGTAATATTTGAGAGAAATAGATTGATTGAGGCCTTCAATGTAGATAATATTATCACAAGGAAGACTATCTTGAAGGTGATTGGTAGCTGACATAGGAGCTGCAACAAGTTTATCAGTTATGATCTATCCTTTGACAGATTTTTGAGTTATGATGCGAAGATCAAATTACATAAGGATAAAAATCAATTTGTCAGTTCTATCTCCATGAAGGAAGGTTTTGGAGAAGAATTGGCGAAGGGGATCAGAATGAGTGATATATGTATTCTAGTAAAGCATGTACTGTCAAAGCTTTTCAACGGTAAAATACATGGCGAGGCAATCACATTCAAAAAATTTATAACATTTGTCATAATCAATGAGTCCTCGATTAATATAGAAAATGGAATACTCTCTTCTAGTATTGTCTTATTACGAAAGCATTTCCCCAAGTGATATTGGTGTGGAAGAACTATATAAGATCAAGTGTTGATCATTTGAAGGAGGATGAAGTGTAGGTAGATGAATCAAAGATTATTTCATGTTATTAAAGTATTTTTGACATAGACCCATCCATTCTAAAGGATTACCTTTCTTAATAAGAGAATTAATAAAGTGTACATGGTAAGCCATTTTGTAGATTAATCCTCTAATTTTCCTAAGTTTGCCTACATAAGTATGAATGCCTAGAATGGAATGAGTAATGGCCATGTTGATGATAACACTAATCTTAGTTGGGTCAACATCGATGATGTGGAGATAACCTAAGAATCATAAAAAAATTCTATATGTGACACCAAAGACACATTTGTAAGGATTTAGTCTAACTTAGTATTTAAGAAGATAGTTAAAGATGATGACAATATCGAAGAGATGAGTTCTGTGACTTTTTTTTTTAGCGATGAGGTCATCTACAAAGGTTTTAATAATTTTGTGGATAAGATCATGAAATATGTGAGTCATTTCTCATTGACAAGTGGATCGAATATTTTTGAGGCCAAAGTGAATTTTTCCATAGGAATCGGTACCCCATTCTATGGTGAAGGTGGCCTTATGTTGTTTCTTCAGGGAAATGTGAATCTAATTTTAGCCCTAGAAGCCATACATAAGAGATAACATTTCATAACCAATTTTGGAACCCTTGATGGCATTTATCAATGGCAAAGGGATGTTGTCCTTGGGATAATAGGTATCAAGATTGTATAAATCATTACAAATGCTGTTGGAAATATTGTCATTGATGTCAAAGGTCTAACATTATTAGTGATAAAGGCCCCACTGCATTTAATGTTATTTGTAATAAATTTATCTTGGCTAATATGAGTTAATATTTATTTAATATTAAAAAGTATATTTTTGGTTGCGTATGAGACAAAAGAAGGGCCCATAGAGAAGTCAAAGAGCCATGGGATAAAGACAAAAGAAGGATGGGATGCATTTTCCCATGAAGAGTCATCTTGGGGAATTCCAAGAGTCACCAAGTGAAGACAAAAGAGAAAGGGTGGAATTTCTCATGAAAGAAAACTTTAAGGAATACAAAAAGTCACCAAGATGAGGACAAAATAGGGAAGCATGTTTTTTATCATGAAGGGTCACCACATGAATTTTCAAAGGCTTGAATATGAAGGGTCATACAAGTTTGGAACCATTTTCCATGAGGATTGAAGGCTCACAAAGGGGGAAGGCCAAAGGTCATTTGGAAAGCTATAAATAAAGGCTTGAGAAGCCATTTGTAAATATGAGTGATAGAAGTTGATTTGATTTTGTAATATCTAGCTTAGAAGAGCAATTATGAGAGATGAATATGATTTGTATTTGTTATATCTAGCTTAGAAGAGCGAAGGTGAGAGAGAGGAAAGAGATGTTGTATTGAACTATCATTTTTTGAGATAAAAACATTGAGAGATAGGTGTGTGGTATACACAAAGGGGTTGGTGCTCCTATGGGTTGGTGCTCATGAATTATTGTTGTGTTGTGCTCAGCAAAGGGGTTGGTGCTCTTGTGGGTTGGTGCTCATGAATAGTAGCTGGGTTGGTGCTCGACAAAGGGGTGTAGTGCTTTTGTGGGTTGGTGCTCATGAATAGTAGCTGGGTTGGTGCTCGACAAAGGGGTATGGTGCTCTTTCAAGCTTGGTTTGTGAATATTGTTTGGCTTGGGTCTCATTCATATACTTGAGATTATTCTCTATGGTTTTCCCCACACTGGGTTTCCACATTATATCTAGTGTCTCTCTCTATCTTGTGTGGTGTTTATTGTTTGATTTTTATTTCATATATTAAATGTATGATTAAGTGAAATTTAATTAAATAAAATATTTATAATATATATGATACACTAATTCACCCCCGCACTCTTAGTATATCTCATTCTTAACAATTGGTATCAAAGCAGGTTTATTCAGAAGGGTTTAATAGCTTGAAGGTGGATCAAAGAAAAGCATAAGATGGCTAAGTAGCTAAAGAAGGAGAATCAAGAGTTGAAATATATCATTGAAGCTCTTAAGGAACATGTGAGTATCTTGGATTCTAAGTGGGCTATAGAAGTAAAAGAAAATAATATATTTATTCAGGATCTTAAGAATCAGTTAGAGGTTGCAAATCCAATATTAACATCAAAAGAAGAAGAGTGTAATCAGTTGAAGGTTGAGTTAGGTTCTTTAAAGGATAATCATGAGAAGCTTATAATCAAGGTTGAGAAAGATCATAAAATATTAGTCCAAGGAAAGAAGGATGCCAGTTTTGAAGGCAAATCAAAGAAGCCTATCAGGCATCTGAATGCTTTTAAGTTTTCAAATTCTTTTCATGGCCATTATTTTATTTGTCATCATGTTGGTCATAGGGCAACAGACTATATGAGGAGAAGTAATCAGTCAAAGGGAGATCTCAGTCACACTCAAGAAAAAGGTATGATAAATATTGTTTGATTTTGTTGTCATGAGGTTGGGCATATTGCTAAATTATGTCAAAATAAATTAAAGAAATATTCAAGGTATCTCAAAGGATATAGAGCCACTAGAAAATATGAGAAAAGAAAAATTAAGGTTTGGAGACCTAAAATAGTAAAGGTTGATCAGGTTGAGTTTAAAAGTGAAAATGAATTACTTGATATAGTAGATAAAGAATCAGATAGGAAGGATTGTACATAATCTCTTGTTACATTTGAGCATGAGCTTTGTCAAGATAAGATAGTTGTAAAATTTGAGAAGATGAAAAACATCATAAATGATAAGGTTAGTAAGTAAAAAAGATTAGACATGCTTAAATGGATTCTAAAAGAAAAACACAAGAAGATCAAGGAAGAAACAGAGGAGATGGTGGAATCTCCTGAGATTTGTTTCTAGGACCCTTTTGTGGTGTGTGTCTGTCTTAGGATTCAAGGAGACACTTTTAAGAAAAATCCAAGCATGGTGGATGTTATTGGGTCTTGGTTATGTTGCATGACAAGAAGGTGAGTTGGCAGATTAATTTGTATATTTTTTGAGGGAATAGATTTTTGAAGAAAATTTTGCATCAGTATTATGTTTTGAGGCTAGTAGAATGAGTCTTTCATATGCAGTTTTTAAAAGTTTTAAAGTGTTTCAAATGATTATGGTCACAAGAAATTAGAATGTTGAAAAAGAGCTAACAGTTTCAAAAAGAAGGAAAAGAATACTCATGCAGATTTAATGAAGAAGGATTAGAGTTTCAAAGCTCCATTCATCAAAAAGAAGGATCAGAGTTTCAAAGCTCCAATCATTAAGAAGAAGGTTCAGACATGTTCATGGTAGAAAAAACAACTTGAAGATTCTATGTTGGTGTAAACAGCTTTGCATGTAAGAACTAAAGATTAGCCATGGTTCATTGATAGTGGATGTTTAAGGCATATGACAGGAGATAAGAGTAAAGAAGATCAATGGTGGCATAGTAAGATTTGAAGACAAAACCACTGCCAGGATAGCCAAAAAAGATATTACTTAGAGAAGCACAAGAAGAGTTGGGAGTAATTTCTATTACTTTTTATCATTGATGTTCAACATCAGTTGAGGGGGAGCTAAGTGTTAGCTCTAGGTAGGTCGTTCACCATTGATGTCAAAGGGGAAGAATAATAGGTACAAGTACAGGTGTAGAAAATAAGTATAGGGAATAGGTACAAGTTGCTACAGTAAGGGGGGAGTTATTGTATATTTTTAGATGACATTATGTGTACGTGATAGGATGTGGCACTTTCAGGATTGAGATTGCCATCAATGACAAAGGGGGAGATTGTTGGAAATATTGTCATTGATGTCAAAGGTCTACCATTATTGGTGATAAAGGCCCCATTGCATTTAATGTTGTTTGTAATAAATATATCTTGGCTAATATGAGTTAATATTTATTTAATATTATTGAATATATTTTTGGTTGCATATGAGACAAAATAAGGGCCCACAGAGAATTCAAAGAGCCACGTGATAAAGACAAAAGAAGGATGGGATGCATTTTCCCATGAAGAGTCATCTTGGGGAATTCCAAGAGTCACCAAGTGAAGACAAAAGAGGAAGGGCACAATTTCTCATGAAGGGACACTTTAAGGAATATGAAAAGTCACCAAGATAAGGACAAAATATGGAACGACGTTTTTGATCATGAAGGGTCACCACATGACTTTTCAAAGGCTTGAATGTGAAGGGTCATACAAGTTTGGCACCATTTTCTATGAGGATTGAAGGGCCACAAAGGGGGAAGGCCAAAGGTCTTTTGGAAAGATATAAATAAAGGCTTGAGAATCCATTTGTAAATATGAGTGATAGAGGTTGATTTGATATTGTAATATCTAGCTTAGAAGAGAAAAGGTGAGAGAGAGGAAAGAGATGTTGTATTGAACTATCATTTGTTGAGATAACAACATTGAGAGATAGGTGTGTGCTATACACAAAGGGTTTGGTGCTCTTATGGGTTTGTACTCACAAATTGTTGTTGAGTTGGTTCTCAACAAAGGGGTTGGTGCTTCGGTGGGTTGGTTCTCACAAATAGTAGCTGGGTTGGTGCTTGGCAAAGGGGTGTGGTGCTCCTGTGGGTTGGTGCTCATGAATAGTAGCTAGGTTGGTTCTTGGCAAAGGGGTATGGTGCTCCTGCAATCTTGGCTTATAAATATTTTTTGGGTTGGTGTTCATTCATATACTGGAGATTATTCTCCATGGTTTTTACCACATTGGGTTTCCACATTATATCTGGTGTGTGTCTCTATCTTGTGTGGTGTTTATTGTTTAAGTTTTATTGCATATCTTGAATGTTTGATTAAGTGAAATTTGGTTAAATAAAATATTTATAAGATATATGATGTACTGATTCACCCCCACCAACTTCTTATTATATTCTATGCTTAAAAAATACAAATTACCATAGTGACCATTTTTTGAATAGGGACTATGTTAGAAATCCATTCATAATAGTTGAATATTTTGATAAATTTAGCATCAATTAATTTGATTCTCTCTTTTTTACTTAAAGTCGAAACCTTTGGTGGAATTTTTTTTTGCTTTTGATGCACAGGCTTGACATCAAGATAAGTGATGATGTTATGCACCATAATACAAGGGTCAATGTCAGGCATGTCTTTGTAAGACAAAGATAATGTCTTAAAATATTTATAAAAAAATAAGATAAAGTTATCATACTTCATTGGTGATAGCCGAGAAATAGTAATTGTTTGAGGGAAGGATGGAGTACAATATTAAATGTGAGTGGTTTCCATGTTAATCATAGCATTTCCATCTTTAAAATGGTATGGTGCATTAGGTGAAGTAGAAATTGGATTATTTTTATGATCAATGCTAGCAATGAAGTTATTACAATTAGGGGTTTTGGTTTTAAGATTCTAAATTTTTTGATGTTACCGAGCAAGTTGAGGTTCTCAGGCATGAACTATATCAAGAATCGCTTCCTTACTAGGAAAGGTGGTAAGAGTAATATAATAATCAACATCTATTATGAGATCTAAAATTTGATTACCATGACAATTATAATCATAATTTATATAACAAAAATTTATGGCCTTGGCATTTAGTGTAATTTCAAGAGTAGGAGAAGTAGATGGATTGTAAGGGAGTGGTATATCATTAGTTTTATTGATAGGGTAAGGATTATATGTAATGATGGGATCTATAGCTGGTAAATGAAATATAAAAAATTATGGAGGTTCAGAAGGTATAATACTTTTTACCACCCAAGTAGTATCAAGAAGTGTAGAATTGGTAGGAGGCACATAACATTCAGGATCTAATTTACAATCTATAGAAATGATAAGAACATCTTGATTAAAATAATGAATTTGTGATAAGGTTTTTTGATAATGTTAGACATTCAAGTATGAATATTGAGCTTAGGCCATTATGCAAGTATCATCGTATATTGGAGAAACTATACTTTCTTGAGATTTAGGGGGAGTTTCAGAAGGTGAAGTCCCAGTATTATTGAATGTACATGGAGACATGATGAGATAATCTTCAAATAATTTGGCCACTCAAAATTCATTTAAATTAAAGGAACCTTATGGTAAAGAAGAATCTTGAGCATTTTATAGAGGGGGAAAATTAGTGATCTCATCAACAAGAGGAATAGTACGGTCCTGAGGTAATAAAGGAGGAGGAATCAACTCTAAAATGTAGGGAGGTTGCATGGTAATATTTCAAGTATATTGAAAATCATTAGGATAATCATCATTTGAATCAACAAGAGTGACTTGTAAATCATGATTGATGTTGACAAAATTGGATAAAGGAGCACTATTGATCTTAGGAATGTTAGCTATATGATACTAAGATTTGGGATTAGGAGGTCGAATATTTCAAGGGTTGCTATTAGCCGCATGCTTATACCATTTTCCATTATGTAAGACTTTTTTTCATTGGCTACCAGAAGAAGTAATATCCATCATTCTATGAGTCCAATGGTGACCAAGGAGTACATTATAAGATAAGGGTAAATCAAGGACTATAGGACTAGTTTGAATGGTATTAGGTCGAATTGTTAGGGAAATCCAAATGAAACTGAGTGGATTTCGATTAGTCTTATGAAAACCATAATAGGTGAGGAGGGTTTTATTTAGATGATCCTTTTTATACCAAAATTGTTGGATAGACAACAAAGATGTCACATTAATACCATAGGCTTCATCAACTATAAATTTATTGATAAGGGTAGTATTAATGGCTATTTTTATAAAAAGTGGTGGATCATCAACAAGATAAATAATTTCATCATTGATAATGTCCTCTTCAAGAAAATAAATAGAAAGCTTGGAGGAAGGACACATGGTTTCAATGTTATCCACATTGGTAGTTAAATTTCAATAGAGGGTGGTTATTCTTTTATAGAAAATGGACCTTCAATTTGTTATAATTATTGTGTAAGAAAATTATGATGATAGGGGATGTAAGAACTAACTCCGTAAGTAGAATTTTGCAAGGCATAGATTTAAGTTCTTCAATAATGTTCCAATGAGATTTAGAAGAAGAACCATCATAATGTTTAAGAGTTAAGGTATATTTTAAAATAATATAAGTGGTTGGGGGTTTAGAAGGAGGAAGTTTTTACTCAAGAGATTCGAAAGTGAGAGTAGTGGTTGTAATATCTTTGAGAATTTATTCTTCCAAAGAAGGCTTTTTAGGTTTGGTAATAAGATATTTGTGGGATGGATTTTGATGTTAATTGACCTTAGTTGTGTTAACATATTGATAATTATTGTAATATTGGTCATATTTAGTATCGATAACACAAACATCCTTGGTATTTTGTTGATTATTAGTGGTAAAAAAATATTTTTAGTTATTCAAGCTAGAAGCTTTGGAAGCTTGTCATTTTTTAGTAGTAGTGTCCTCCTAATGATGAAATTTTATCATGGATTCATGATTAAATGAATCACCAAGCATATAGGAGACAAAAAAATTAGTGATACCTCTACAAGATTCATGGGAGTGACCAATTTTGACATGGAACAAAGAAAACTGATTAGGGTCATAACACTTGGGAGGATTATTAAGATAGGTGAAGGGTTTAGAGAATGGTAAAAAATGTTTCATTTGCTACACTATGAGTGGTGTGTGATAAGATGAATGTATGTTAGCTTTGGTAATTCCTAGTTTGGTTTGAAGAGTATTTATAGTGATAGTATTAGTAGATGTTTGAAATTTTCCTTTAAAAAGTTTAGGATTAGGTTCAAATTCCTTCATTAGAAAGTCTTGACAGTTAGCTTGGTCAAGAGCTTCATTAAGTGTTTGGGGAGAAAAAATTAGAACCTTATGTTGAAGATAAGGATTAAAGTTAGTTATAAAGAGTTTAAACAAGTTATCATTAGTCATGTTATGGTCAACTTTAGAAGCCAATAATTTACATATTTTGATAATGTCATGAGTTTATTCAATGGGAGATTGATTAGCATTGATGAAGTGGTTAAGAAATTTTTTAGGAAGATCATTATATTGAAACTGTTTAACTAAAGGATTGACCAAATATTCAATTTACTAAATGGAATGTTGAGTAAGTTGGTTGTACCAATCTAATACACTGCTAGTAAAGGTTTTGACCAAGAGTTTAGTTTTGGTGAAAGTATCAGTTTGAATCCAATCTTTGTAAAGGTTGTCAAAGGCTTTCATAAATGAGGCAAGATATTTAGTCCCATCATATTTTATATTTGGAGATATGTTACCAATATCAATAGACACAGTGAATGGCATTAAAGGCTCATTTTGAATAGTTTGAAGCATCTTCTTATTCATTATGGGTTCAAGAATAACATTGCCTAAGGCATATCTAAGAGGTGGAGGAATGTAATAAATATTTGGTTAATGATGGATAACTGGAGGTTGATGTAGACATCCAATTCCTAACACATTTATGTTGAAATTGTCAATCTTACTCGAGTTGCACTCAAATGTAAATTTTAGGTCAAAATCCATAAAATGCCCTAAATGGTTCAAAATTTCCACTTACAAGTGCCAATTTAGGTCAAATAGTCCCTAAATAAGGCAACACATTTTATGGGCCAGCTAACTTTGATCATTTCATTTTGAGTCAAAATGACGACTTCACCATTTAGTTCTTTGGATCACTCTTTTCTTCTAGATTCATTGCTACACATCACATACCTTTTTATTTGGTGTTGAAAACATACTAAATGATAATATAGCTCTAATGCATTTAACATGGCCTTTCAGTTCTTCTTCAATCAAATTATGACCTTGTGATATGACTTTCTGACCATTTTGATTAATAGAGGGCCAATTTTCAAATAATTGCATAAATGTTGATTAACCTTATTTAAATCTAATTAATCCAAATCAAGAGCTTAAGTGGATTTTCCATGAGAGTTGTTGAATATTTATTTTTGAAAATTGATTCCTATTAACTGTATCATCAGGTGATATCATTTATTGGGAAGACATCCCTAGGCCATAAATGCCACAAATATTAGGATTATGGGTCACCCATGTCTAGTTAATGTCTCCCATGCCTCTTAAAGTCCCCTTCTTCCAAGGTCATGATGAAGATAATTATGGATTTAATTCTAAATATTAGAATTATCCATGGCCACACATCTCAATATTGAAATGGATGGTCACGGTTGATCGTGACCAATATAAAAAATCTATAAATAGAGAGGCCACGGACATGAATTTTAAGCTTGAATATTGCAAAGTTATAATGTTAAATTATTTCCATAAGGTTTTGCATTTGATCATATATTTTTCATGAAATCTTCATCGATAGGCTAGTCTAATGATTTGTAATCATGAGCCTAGGTTTTATGGAGTGTTCTTGAGGCATTGGAGGAGCTTACCACCACTTTTGATAAAGACAAGGATGCTTGATCAAGGGAGAACATGTTTTTAAGCCACATGGGTATGGTGAAGCCATCTGGATAGGTAATATGGTGTGGCTTTCTTTCATTTGTTTCTTTTTATTCTTTATACTTCCCATAGGAATAGATAGGATTGGTTAGTTACTTCTTTATGAATGTTTCACAATTTATCAACTAATGCTTGACTAACTTGCTTTGTAATCCTCTCTAAATCTTGGCATGCCCAATGGGACAAGATGTATCTCACACCTAATAAAGATCACTTTGCAACTCTAAAATGTACATTTGAACCCTTAAAACTCATGCAAATTGATTTTTTAAGTTTATTTTGTCATTTTTGTTTGCTAGGTGTTTACACAGTAACCAACATTCGCAAGTAATACTAACATTAGTTACCTAGCTTAACTAATTTTAGTTATTAAAACTGACATCGATTAGATCTCGACTAGCCAAAATAATCATCATCAGTTGTAATAACCAATGATTATCACTATGTTTTTCTTAAAACATAAACCCAAGGACTATTTTCCCAAAGTTCATTGTTTCAAATTAAAAAGATCTTCAAAGCTAAAGGAGATGCTAAAATTTGCATTGCAAGACCAAGCTTGACATTTCATAAAAACATGATTAAATCACCTTTTGCATGCTTAAAAATCAATTACAAACTTTGTTTTGTTATTTAGTAGAGAATTTAGATGTTTTGGTGAATGTTTTCAAAGTTTACAACTAAGACCAAAGGGTAAAATGAACACCCCCAAATAGTTTTTTTGGGCTTAAAATTAAATACACTTGTGGATTCTTGTTTGTAATAGTTCTTTATTTAGGTTTTGTTTCCAAAAAAGAGGAATGTTGAGTGTATGATCTTCTATTTTTCCCTTTTAGGGAACCCTTGGAATAAAAAGCACCATTCCTATTACAAATAGCTTATTCCAAGGCTTAGAAATAATGTCACCTAAATCACTCCCCAAAAACACACCAAATTGTTGGTGATCTTGAAAATGACCCTAAAGTCTTTCTATTTTATGCTTTCTATATTTTCAAGAAAACTTAGCTTGCAAGGGGGACGTCATTACCTCCCATGAGTTCTTTAGGAAATATTTAACCTTGGGTTTCACCTCCTAGCATTAGCTTCATTTGACTCTTTTGGAGTTACACATGTGACGTATCTGTATTTAGACATCGCACTACACTGACCGAACAATAAGATGTAGTGGTTGTAAAAATGATTAAACCTTTTTACAACTACCAAATACCACAGTCACCCAATTTTTGTGCTTGTCTTTTACATCATTTCATGTGAAATTAATTACGTAATTGATTCCCCTAGAATGATCGAAACCTTTCTAGTTTAGTAGACCCCACTTTGCCATACCTTGTCAGTTTAGACTTAAGATGTTTATTTTTCATCATTAGCTTACTTGGTATTGATTTATATTTAAAACTTATTGTTAACTCAATGAACTTAACCAAAACACATTGTCCTAAATCTTCTTGAGCAAGGGAGGTGTTACGTTATCCAAATGGAAAATTCATCTTTTCCTTGTTCAAATTGTTATCAAAAGATTTATGTCATGTCATCCACTTTGGCATAGTCATGTTTGTTAATTGAGTCTATATCTTTTACCCAATTTGTTTAAATCTTTCACTTATAATCCACATTTAAAATCAAAGCTTTCTAAGTTCTACGGGGTGTTGTGTCAAGATGGGTTCACCATCTTCACACTAAGCTTGTTTTAACTTGGGTTCAATTTTCCATTTGGATTGAAGGTCATTTTTTAAGACTCAAAATCACATTATCATCTTGGTAGACTCAAGTCATCTTGCATATCACTGATGCTTTGATTCCTATAACATATTTTATCCTACTATAATCATGTGTTCCTAGATTTATACTTAGTGATTCACGTATGTTTTTACATTTTGAGTTTCTTTATTTATTTTTTCTTCTTCATAATCCATAGATATTTCCTCTAAAACATCTAGCGTCAACTTGTCAAAGTTGAAGCTATCTTTTACAGTGTGGGTGTATCATAAAGGTATAGGATTTGGTGTACTGGTTTTCACCTTGGGTGTTTGAATTACCTTACTCTCTTTTGATTTATAAGATTTCAAATTTACCAAAGGTTGAGTAAACTCATAAACCAAATATTCTAAATTGTGCATGGTTTCAAACAACCCTCATTTATAGTCTCATTTTTACCTTGGTTATTTGTTTAAGAGAGAGCCAAAGCATACTTTGATTGGTTTCAAAACATTGGTCCAAAGTTAGTCAAACACACAAAGCAGCTCCTTTTATACGTGACTCAAAGGTTCACTCGTAGTGGGGCCTCTTATGGCCTTAGATATGAAAATGAGTAATTTTATGATGGTCAAGATAACCCCATTGTCTTTGATAATATCCCCACAAAAATAAGATCTGAAGAGGATTACAATGGATAACAACCCCAAGAATAACAAGATGAATCCCTTCTTAGATTGACAAAATTAGGTACTAGACTACCTTCTGATTTTCCTATAGAAAAATTGCATACCTTAATTAGAGAAGGAGAACAATGATAGCAAGAGCAAGATTTTACACAAATGAACATACATTCTTCCTCTAACAAAGGAAAGGAAATATAAAGAGAGTCATAACCCACAAATCTGGTATAAAGCATTCAAATTTGGGTGCCTCAAAATGAAAGCTAAATCTAGAGCATTAAAATTTGATAGCAAGAGTAAGATTTTGCACAAATGAACATACCTTCTTCCTATAACAAAGGAAAGGAAATATAAAGAGAGACATAACCCATTAATAGGAATGTTTTACAAGCCAAATTCAAGGAAATTTTTGTTGCATATCTACAAAGGTAGAGATCATTGGGAGGTTGCTTTCAACATAATTTGCCAAAAAAAAAGCTAGCTGATAACTTTGAATAAAATTTGCATTTTAAAGTTCTGCATAATCTATAGTTAGCTTGTGCTAACTCATTTGAATAAATTATTGAAAAAGGAGTGTAGATTGAAAAGGCTCTTATTGCTAGGGCCCTTGTTAAGATATTTGTGCAAGGTCAAGCATCTAATTAGACTAAATCACCAGCTCCTCAAATAGCTACATAGGATAAGTCTAAGGGATTTCATAGATATAAGAACATGGTTTGAAATGGGGTGATTGAAATAAGACATATAAAAATGGTATAGGCTATCCCTCCTCCAAATGTATAATTAACTCCCTCGAATCCACTACCTACTTTGTAGAGACAAGCTCCATGAAGGACATTTCATAATAATTTTAGAGTCTTTAGAAAGTTGGGAGAATCAGTTGAAATAGTGTTACAAAAGCTCATTATGGCTAATTTAATTATATGTCTAGTATCAAGGCTATTTAATCAACATCAACCAAAACCAGACTGGTACAGAGAGAATGAATGGTGTAACTTTCATCGTGTTACTAGTCACAATACATATCATTGCATTCAATTGTGACATATTATTGAGGACTTTATTGCAAGTGGTAAAATGGAAATTAAGTCGGCACCTAATCAAGACACAAATCAAGATGTGGGAATCTACAAAGACCATTTTCCTTGACATGATCCACCACCACAAAGAAATAATCAAATGGTCATAATAAAGGATAGAGGTAGAATCAAAACTAGCAACAAGGTCAGAATCATAATGAGCATAATCGAGATCACAATGACCACACTAATAATGTGGCTTATAAAAATGTACCTTATGACTACAATAACACTATGGGATACATTTTTTTAACCCACATTGACACTATTATTGTAAATCCACATGGCTAATCTCATGTTCCTTGAAACACAAGACCCATAATTATAGGGTCATCACCCTCCCCCTAGTAATACCATATCAGGTTTCCATCATCATGTTGTTACTCTATTTACACCGGTTACTAATCCTGAACAATAGTACATTTTTTATAAAGGCTCCTCACTAAACCAAAATTATATAAATATGATTAGTCACCCATGAATCACCAATAAAGGCCCTTTACCTCCCTCTTATAATTAAAATAACTCCTTGCCACCTCTAAGTTGTGAATTCACAACTAGATGCCCATGAGTTACCATTTAGGGCCCTTTACCCACTTCTTTCCATAAACCCAATGAGAACATTGTTCTAATGGTTTCAAATTTGAATACTATCCCAATAAAGACTAAAATAATTCAATCCATAGTTTAAAGGCCTTATAGTCTAACAAATCAATTAGATAAAACCCTTGTGCGAATTTCCATATTAGAACTCTTGTTGACATTTGATGTCCATATAACAATCTTCAACAAACTTTTACAAGGGTCTATTGTGTTTAATGATACAAACCTTGATCAGTTCCAAAACCTAGTTGTACATTTGTCTTCACTCCATCAAATCACATTTGATCTAAAGGACATGTCCATCCTTGGCCTGAATCACAATAACCCACTATACATTGAGATAATCATTACGGATCACAAGATCAATCAGTTTGTTATAGACAATAGTTTATGTCTAAACATCATATCTCTTAAATTGGTGTGATTATTGGGTTACATGGATAAATACATTCATCCAAAAACTATTATAATCAAGTCTTACAACAACTTCAAGAGGGAGTCATCTAATACAATTTGGTTACCAGTCATGCTTGGGTCTATTTCTCATCACACATTATTCCATATTATGGGTATTGAGCCTCCTTATAACATACTTATTGGTCATCCTTGGATCCATGAAGTACAGTAAATTCCATCTATTCTTTATCAATGCCTTAAGTTTGCCCGTGAAGGGATCAAGGTTACTATTCCCACTAATCAGCAGCCATACTGATAATACAAACATCTTGAAGCAGAGTTTCATAATTATAACTATTGCCTAGGTTTTGAGTTCATTGAAAATAAAAACAAAGACATCATTTCTCATCCATCTCTATCTAATTATATAGACCCTAGTGATCTAGCCTCCACTTCAACTGATCCATTTCCTATAGCTCTGCATAAATAGGTTATTACTAAAGACACTAGCATTTCTATATACCATCTAAAGGATGTCATCAATATTGAAAAATTACAAAAATCCCCTAAAACATTTGCTAAGCTTAAAACTTCCTAGACTTCCAATAGACCTGATCAGATTTGACAACCAAAGAAGAAGCAACCAAAACCTTTTATGGTTTTTTTACCTATAATTTCACCAAAGAAAGATCAAGATGCTTTTATTGAGGGATATTGGTTATATTCTGAAGGTCTTGCCAATTATTTTTAGAATCTAAAATATCCTATTCCTAACAAGATAATGGATTGTCTTGACAATATAGGGAAAGGCCTTGGCCCATAGGTGCAAGGAATTTTAGAGACCTTATCAACTAGAGTTGTCAATTGGAATCATGATCTTAGATTTAACCCATTAGAAGATGACCTCAGAGCATTTGGTAGTGACTCTTTCAAAATGACTAGTAATGAGACTCTTAGTAGGGACACAACATCTCATTATAGCCTTTTTGATGATCTTGGTGATTCATATTTGTTTGATTCAAATGCCATATTGACCATAACACCTATTGGAGCTTTCTATCCTAAAATAAAAACCCATCCTAGTGGTGTTTCCTTTCTTGAAGTAGGACATTATATATTTACAATTGCTACTTCTCATCCTAAAGTAACCCTTCACTATAACCTATGCCTTTGCCATCCTAAACTCATAGACTGGGATCAAAAAAAATTGTTCATATGCCTTAATGAGTTTCAAAATGAAGAATCAATTGTATAATAGATGGGCCTATGTGATACATTCCCCATTGGTGATCATAATCAGGGTTTTAATATTTCATTGAATTATTCTACCTACTTTGGAGAGGAAGCAAACTTTCTTGGTCTCAATAAAGAAAAAACATCAAGATCTTATGGTGAAAACCTCTTTGTGGAACTTATTGATCAGGGAAAAAGTAAAGAAAAAGACAAGCCTTTGAGTGAAAACATGTTTTAGGTGCTCCCAAGTGGGAAAATTTGCTCATCCCCTCAGGACGTAGGAAGTCCACCATCCCAAGTTCCATAGCTAATATAAGCATCTCTTCAGAATAACATCAAATATTTGAGCATCTTGCTCTTGAGCTTCCAAAGGCTTTTTCCAATTGGACTTTACTTGAGAAGGTAGATTTTGATTCTTCATATTATCTATATCTTTGGGAAGAATAAAAAGTAGATGAAGTAGAATGTCATAAACATATATTGCCTACAATTCTAGAAGACATATCCACACTCCTTATTCAGAGAACAATATAAGTGAATTTAGTAACCCATGAGGATCATAAAATTATTTATCTCGAAGCTTCCCTTACTGAAGTAGAATTTAAACATATTATATCCATTCTTAAGGATTATATAGACATCTTTATATGGGCATACTCTGACATGTCAGGCTTGGACTAAGATTTAGTTATGCATCATCTTGTTGTTCACCCTGATGCTAAACCAGTCAAGCAAAAGTTGAGAAAGATTCATCCATGCATCACCCTTTTGGTTAAGGTTGAGTTAGAAAAGTTGTTAGGAACCAATTTTAATCAGAATACTAGACTAATCTGAATGGACTTATAACATAGTGCTAGTATGTAAAAAGACCCCAAGCATACGTGTTTGTACTAATTTTTGTGATATCAAAAAAGCATGCCCCAAAGATGACTTTCCTCTACCCAACATAGACATGATTATTGACTCAACTACTTGGTATGAGATTTTATATTTAATGGATGGATTTTATTGTTATAATCAAATCAATATAGCCCCTAAAGATTAGTATAAGACCATGTTCACCACTCCGTGGGGGACATTCTATTACCAAGTCATGCCATTTGGTTTGAAGAATACTAGAGCCACATATTAGTGTGCATTGACTATCACCTTCCATGACATGATGCATGACATTGTAGAGGACTATGTTGATGATATACTAGAAAAATTGAGAATAAGAGCTAGACACCCTGACATTCTACAAAGAATATTTGAGAGGCTTCATGCATATAAAGTCTACTTGAATCCTAAGAAATGTGTCTTTGGAGTCACATCAAGAAAATTTATAGGGTTCATTGTATCATAAAAAGGGATCAAATTTAACACTGCAAAGGTCAATGCTATTATGGAATGCCTCCACCAATTAATCTTAAATAGTTACGAGGTCTATAAGGAAAGGTCTATTTTATACATAGGTTCATTCCTCAATTGGCAGATAAGTGTCACCCATTTACCCATCTCTTAAAGAAAGTGATAACATTTTAGTGGGATGAATATTATCAGATAAAATTTGCAAAGCTTAAAACATACTTGGGAAATCCACTAGTCTTACGACCTCCAACAAAAGGAAAACCTCTACTTATTTATATATTAGCCACCGAACATGCACTAAGGGTACTTTTGGCTCAGCATAATGATCATGGTAAGGAACACATGGTTTATTATTTAAGACATACATTAGGTTATGAACATAATTATATGCCTATTGAGAATGAAGGTTTAGCTATGGTGTTCATCACTAAGAAATTGTGACAATATATTTTAAATAACAAAACTATTGTTATCACCAAGGTAGATCCTCTCAAGTTCCTTTTATCTAAAATAGACCTTTAAAGACATATGGATAAATGGATTATGCTCCTTAGTGAGTTTTATATTGAATACAAAAATTAAAAGGCAATCAAAATATAGGTTCTTGTAGACCAACTTGCAAAAGCTCCTATTACAACTACTCAACCTCTCAACTTTGACCTCCCAGATGATTATATGATTACAATAGAATAAGCATCATAAGAACTTGAGTAGTGGATACTCTATTTTAATGGATCTTTCACATCCCAAGGATCTGAGTCTAGCATATTATTGATCTTGTTATAGGGGGATTTGATCCCCAAAGCCTGATATATACAATTTTAGTGTACAAACAATATGGCCAAAAATGAGGCATTGGTTGTAGGGCTCTATCTTGCTATACAATGGGAAATTCAAAGCTTAAATGTCTATGGATATTTATAGCTAATCATAAATCATAAAAATGATTAGTATCAAACAATAGATGATAAGCTTGTTCCTTACAACAAAATTGTTTATGACCTCAAAACACATTTTAAATCTTTATAGTTTGAGAAAGTTCCATGAGTCAACAATAGATCTTCTAATGTCATGGTAATAATTGGTTCCATGATTCAAATTCATGATAGTGTTAAAGAGTATCAGACCCTCATTGAAAATCTTCTTCGATTAACACATATTATATCAGATTCAGAGAGGATATGCACCTTTGATGATCCTAATCTCTAACTTGAGCTACCATGGTACCAAGATTTTTATAACTATTTCCATAGTCATGTATTTCCCTATTAACTTATAGAGAAGCTACAACAAATGCATTATCCCTAAAGAATTTTAGATTTGTGACTTAGTTTTAAAAGAGAACATGAAGAACATGAATGTTAAACCCAAAAAGAAAGGCAAGTTTTATCCGATTTGGTTAGAACCATATACTGTCATAGCAAAATATGGATCTAGAGCATATTCATTGGATAAACCTAATGGTGAAGAAATTTTAGAGTCCATGAACATCATAAACCTTAAGAGATTATATGCATGAAAAACTTTGAACTATTTTCTATAAGACTCCTGACTTGGGGGCAACTTGTGCTGTTGTAATTTTATCCCACCCTTTTATCTTACCTTGAACACATTTTATATTACCCTGGTCCAATTTACATGAATCTTGATATTCAAGGATTTGAACCCTTGGCACTTTGAACACATTGTTCATCATACTCTATAATACTCTCTTCGAGAAGCACATCTTTTTTATCTCTCAGGCATGTTATAAGCTTGAATACTTTTTATCCCTTGACTAATTATGATCTTGTCTATTTCTTATGAAAATTATGAACATCTTCATCAGTAGTTATACAAATCAATTTAACCAGGATAGTCTTGTATAGTATTCAGATAAGCTAATAGCTGCATTTTCTTAGTTCAAGTATTTGTTGCTCTTTCTTGTTTTATCAATAACCTCACTCTCACTAATTTTTGAGCATGGGCCATTGCAGTCTGCTTAGTTGTCTTATTGGAACCTCTACTCTTAGGACATGTATCTCCTTGACTAGATGGTCCCACCATGTGCATATTTTATCCCAAAAACACTAAAAACATTAGAAATACTTTTAAAATACCAAAAACATCAGAACATGATCCATAAAAGAATGAAAACATTATCTCATGCTTTTGTAAATTTGTACATTCCTATTCCACCATCCCATGCTCTCATTATTTTGTGAGAAATGGTTAATTTTGAATGATCTTACCATTTTGCAAGCACAGAAACACCATTTCATCTTATCTTATGTTCTTTCTATTTTTCAAGCATAGAAACACTACTTTATTTCATCTTATCCCATGCACTTGCCATTTTACAAATTCATTGAATTACATCTCATCAGCATCTTGTTTGCTAGACCATTCTTGTTTCTTTTTCATATCTTCAATTTCCTCTATTAAATTAATCATGTTGGTTTGATCATCATTTTTATTCTATCCCATTTCTTGGGAGAACTACATTTGGCCTAAATTTCATGTTGGAGCATGCATCTATGGATCTATGTAAGTAGCATCCACTTATCTTATACATATAGAGTCAACTCAAAAAACCCATTCCTTTTCTTTTCTTCACCTATTTATTTTTTCATTATTCCTATTTAGTTAGGGAATAATTTTCATGTCATTGTTCTTTGTTATGATTTGGTAAAAATTAACACCCCTACCACACATGCATGAACATTTGTCCTTAAACTGAACTAACTTGGTTTTTGTTTGTGTGTGTTTATTTGAGTTTTCTTGATGTTTTGTTGTGATTTCACACCTATCCTTTTATTTCTTCTCTTTTTATCCTTTTATTACTTCTAGTCTCCATTCTTGGTCTTGTGTTTTCTTGATTTGTTTTGCTTATCTCTTTTGTGTTTTATAACATCTTGACGATTTATATGGATCTTGATTATTTATATTTTGATCCTATGTTATTACCTTGTTCTTGGACCATTTTTTTAATTTGATTGTTATTGGTATCTGATTTTTCCATTTGTTTTTGCTTTTCTCTTTTGTGTTTAATAATGCCTCGATGGTCCACATAGATCTTGATTATTCATATCCTGGTCTCATGTCATTAAGACATTCTTGAATTTTATTTTTAAATAGTTTGCTCCCACTTAAGATCATAATTTTATTACAAGTTAGGTTCATTTATGTTTATCTTTTTATTTATTTTTGCTTTTTTGTTTAAATGTAAATCATTGCAACTCTAGTTTTTTTTATTGTTACCCTTATCCTTAGTTATAGGTATTCACATTTGAACTAGCTTATCACAATTAGAATCTTATGTCATTATAAGTTATTCATTATTATAATTACTAATTTATTTTTCTATAGAAAGTACTTTGTGTTCAAGTCTCAACATCTTAACATCAACATTAGCTCTGATGAACGATTCTCAAGAACACTTTGTAAAACCTAGGCTCATGATATGGAATTAGGCTTCTAGGTAGCATGTATTTCAGGTTACTTTGTCTATGATTAGATGTGTATCTCTTTGCATAAATTGTGAGTCTAATCAATTCTTCATCATTTTTCATCATTCCTCATTCTATTCTCTCCAAAACTTGGGTGAATTACATTATCCTGAAGTTCATGTTGGAATATGAGTCCATAGAAATATGTAGGCAACAATCAATTTCTATTGAGGTCACCTTAGATATTTTCATTCTTCTTTTCATCTCTCTCATCACTTTGTGCATTGTCATTAGCTTGGTTTTATATGGATTTTGAAGACATTACACCATCACATGTATGTTTGCACCTACTCACTTTAACCTATCGTTTCAATTATATCCTTGAATTATTTTGCCTACTAGTTGCCCATGCTAGGGAACAACATCTAAACCATATCCAAATTGAATTAGCCCTACAGGTTAAAAATCATTATTTATTATTTATCAGTGATCAAAATTTTCCCTACTAAGGCAAAAATATTTTATCACGATCAAATTTTATCTACTAGAGTACTTCTTGTTATATTCTATTTGGAGACCCCATTATAGTGATGCTTCCCTTCCTAAAGCAAAACATTCTCTCTTTTCCTCTAATTCCATGCTTTCCACATTAAATCCCATGATGGAAATATTTTAGTGTGTAACTTTTCTTGAGTTTAATCAATGTCATAAGCACACAACTTGTACTCTCCAATTGGGTACGCTTATAGTGTGTTCCTTATATTTATGGATTGTATCTTTCCAAATCCCCTTGTATCTGGGGCCTATTATAACTCTAATTATATTTTGATCATTGACGGTAATCTTATGTACAAGTATTAGCTCATCTGGATGTGATCTATTCAATGGGTTAATCTCTCACTTTCTCTCTCTTTTTGAGAGTCCATCCTTTTTATCCATCCTAGTATGTCCTCTCGAGGGGGCATCATGGGTCTATTAAATTTCTTCATGAAAAATATTTTCTTTTAATAGATTTTGCTTTACCTAAATGTATTGCTATGCCTTCTCAAATAGGGTCAAAATGTAGACATCTAATTCCTAACACCATTTATGTTTAAATTATCAACCTTACTCGAGTTCTACTCAAATGTGCATTTTAGGATAAAATCTAGAAAATACCCTAAATGGTTCAAAATTTTCACTTAAAAGTGATAGTTTAGGTCAAAGCATCCTTAAATAGGGTACACATTTTATGGTTTAGCTTACATTGATCAATTCATTTCGACTCAAAATGATGATTTCACCAGTTAGTGCTCTAGATCACTCTTTTATTCTAAATTCATTAGTACATGTCATGTACCTTTATTATTTGGTGTTGGAAACATACTAAATGAGAATATAGCTCTAATGCATTTAACATCACCTTCCAATTCCTCTCCAGTCAAATTATGACCTAGTAATATGACTCTCTTACTATTTTGATTATTTGAGGGCCAATTTTTAGATAATTACACAAATGTTGATTAACCTTATGTAAAGATAATTAATCCAAATCAAGATCTTAAGTGTAATTTACATGAGATTTGTTGAATATTTATTTTTAAAATTTTATTATTGTTAACTACATCATCAGGTGACATTATTTCTTTGGAAGACATTCCTAGGCTATAAATGCCACAAATATTAGGATTATGGGTCACCGATAGCTAGTTAATGCCTCCCATACCTCTTCAATACCCCTTATTCCAAGGTCATGGTGAAGATAATTATGGAATAAATTCTAAATATTATGATTATACATGGCCAAACATCTCAATTTTTAAATGGATGGTCATAGTTGATCCTAACCAATCTCAAAAATCTATAAATAGAAAGGACATTTTAATCTTGAATATTGCAAAGTTATATTGTTAAATTATTTCCACAAGGTTTTACATTTGATCATAGATTTTTCTTGAAAGCTTTATTGATATGATTTTTTAGTGATTTAGAATCATGAGCTAAGGTTTTATGGAGTGTTATTGAAGCATTGGAGGATCTCACTGCTACTGTTGACAAAGACAACGATGCTTGATCAAGGGAGAACATGCTTTTGAGCCACATGAGTATGGTGAATGCATTTTAGAAAGTAACATGGTGTTGTTTTATTTCATTTTATTCTTATTATCCTTTGTAAGTCCCATAGGAATAGATAGGCTTGGTTAGTTAGTTCTTTATGCACGTTTCATTATTTATAGACTAATGCTTAAATACCTTGTTTTGTAATCCTCTCTATAGTTGATTATCTATATTAATCAAATTTTGTTGGAGTTACATCATTTAAGAGGTGTTATAAGTTTTAATTATGTTCATTTGATGTATTACCTATGCAATAATTTTATTTGTATCAACAGGTGGGTTGGTGTTTATAGGAGCACTCCTTGAGTTAGTATTAGGGGTAGGGTTATTAGTAGAAGGATTATTACTAGGATTATTGATTAAAGTTATGTCAATTGTTCCCATATTAGTTTTAAGGTTTTGGAGATTAGAAGCATCTTGATAGGTATATAAAGGTTTAGACCCATCAACTTCATCTCAAGATGTGATTTTCACCATGTTACAAGTCATTGATAAAGGAGGAGAAGAGGTGCCCCAAGGGTGATGGTTCTCTTGGGAGGAAAAGAGAGAGAGAGAAATGAATATCATGTATATTATCTAAATGGATTCAGGTTGTCCATGAAGATTTTGATAGGGAACCTCATGAAGACTTGATATAAATAAATGAAATACTAAGGAAGAAAAACTAACTTGAATAGATAAGGAAATACATAAGAAAATAGAGTCGACTAGGTTGACCTAGCACAAAAAATTGGAGATGAAAATTGAGAAGACAAGGATATAGGGTCGATAGGGTTGACCTATTTCTATAACTCAAGTATCAAATAGGAATAAAAAGATATAGAGTTGAAAGGGTTAACCTATTTCTGTATAATAGGAAGCATAAAAGAGTCATGTGTTGATAGGTTTGACCTAATACTGTAGGTAGGGAAAACAATTAGTTTGTAAAAGTCTCTATTGAGTGGAATGACTATGCAGTAAAACAGAAAAAAATTGTAGGTAATTTTGAAATTAAAGAATGATGACAAACACAAAATTAAGTATGTCAATGAGGATTATCCAATTGAGGCACACATCAAAAAACCTTGTACCAGTGCTAGCCAATGTAAGTTTTTGCAATACAACATATAATTGAGAAAAGAACAAGCAATCAACTTACAAAGTAAATGCTAACTAATTGGTCATCCTAAATTTTTTTAGATTAATGGACTATGATTTTAATATGTGATAAGAAGTTTGATATAAGCAAAGAACTAGAAATCAATATATGAGTGGTTTCATGACATTTAATATGAAAGGGATCTATATTCGCAATGGTATTGGATTGGTGTTGGGTCCTAGCCCCTCATGTCACACACCATAGAGACAAGAGTGTTGGGTGCTTTGTCAATATATACCATTAACCACATATTTATACTTGTCTAGAAAATCAAGTCACCTTCCCCCTTGGTGATGAAATCCAAGTAAGTAAGCCTTGGGTAGATAATTCTTTAAATGCATTTTAAGATTTTGTGATTTGGTAGTGTGTGCAAGAAAGTATAAAATAGTGTAACTAAATAGTATATTGAAAAACTACATAATTGGACTGCCATCTATTCTAAGCATGAAAGCAACTAAAAATGAATTTTTGAGCTAATTACTATAATATATGTATTAATTCTAGCTATGAAACACAATACATCGTCATTTTAGATGATAATATATGTAGAGATTATAGAACAAAATTGATAGTGTCACTATTGTACTGTTGAAGCAAGGATCTATTAAATAATTATGTTGATAGTGTTGACCTAGTCTTCTAGACAAAAGATAGAATATAGAACAAGTTCAACATAGTGGACCTAGTTTATTGTATAGGGGCAGTTGTAACGGCTATAAACTAAGAAAAATAAAATTGTAATATTAGAAATGATAGACGAGAGAAATGAAACTTGGTGGATTGAAGGATGTAGAGGAAAATGAGATTGTTATTGAGTACCTTAATTTATAGTTGTAAATTATTCCAACTAGGTCGACTGGGTCAACCTAGTTCTATAGTTCCCTATTTACTAAACCCTATAAAGTATATTATACTAGTACTGTTGACCTAGTATGTTTTCTAAATGTTTAGAAATGTATTATGTTGAAAGGGTTAACCTAGTAGTCTATCTAGAAGTCTGAAAGCATAATGTGTCAACATGTTCAACCTAGTAGTCTGTCTAGAAGTCTAAAAGTGTGTTGTTTTGATAGGGTTGACCTAGTATCCTATACCTGATGAAAATCCTGCATAAAGAGAACATAGTTGTATTGATGTGAATGTGTGTTAAACCTACACTTAAAAGTTATAAACTATATGGACACCATCACCCCAGTATTGTAAATATAATATAATAATAAATAAAATGATAAACTAATGAAAAATGTGAGAGAAAACCTATAAGGATTAGATTCACATTGGGTTCACCAAAATATATGCAATCAAAAACTCATGTCTATAAATCAATTATAACTCAGAGAAGATATATCATACTTACACTTTAGATTGGGGATACATTAGATAATCAGGAATATGACCATGTAGGGATCTACTAGACCTAATTAGGGGATGTCTTATCACAATACATGATTCTAGGAAGGGTTATAAATCCTTAAATCAAGCATAATCACATAATAACTCTAGATAAGTCCTATGTTTTATATTCACTAAATTAGTAAAAAGTAAACTAAAGAAATCTAATCTAGTGCTCACCAAATCTAGTTGAATTTAGTCCCATTAAATAATTTTAGCATTTATCATATTCAAATAAAATTTAGAGCCACACATGCTTGCATGTGAAACTTACTATAAATAGTGACTACTAAAAATAGACTTTTTTTAGATTTTTTTTTAAATTTTATATGTGAACTCTATTTTTCCATGTTGAGGCTTATTTAAGCATGGTTTGGGTTTGTAATTATTTTAAGTCATTCAATACAAGTTATTGTTCAAAATTTTAGCTTATTGGTAATTTTATTTGTCTTGTTAATTTTTTATTTTATTATCTAGTATCAGAGCAAGTTTGAATCTTGGAGGGGTAAAAAATTGCAAGATGATGAGGAGGTGTTGTATATATGAAATAGATTATACAAGAGATGTAGAGGAAAGTTCAAAAATTAACAAAGGTTTTCAAAAATAAATAGAGAAGACAAGGTGGTGATAAGGAAGATAGATTATGATGAAGTTTAGCAAGGAGAAGAACAAGAAGAGAAGCCACCATAGATGGAAAAGAGGATGGTTTAAGCTTTAAACGGATGAAATAAAGGAATCAAGGATGATGTTCCAAATTATGAAGGTAGTTTAGAATTAGTGGATTTTATAGATTGGATGAATAGCATGAAAAATTTCTTCAAGTGGAAGATTATGAGAGAATACAAGAAGGTAAAGTTTGCATGTGTGAAATTGAAAGGTCATGCGATGATTGGTGGGATCACTTGCAAAAAAAGAGATAGAGAAAAGTTAAAGAGAAGATTAATTCATGGAAAAATATGGAGAAGAAAATGAGGGATTAATTTCTTCTTATGGATTATTCACAAAACCTGTACAAAATATTTCAAAATTTGAGGCCAAAATATCATAGTATATAAGAGTATATAGATGAATATATAAGCTTTTCATAGGAGGGGAGCATGATGAAACAAAAGAGCAAATGGATCTTAGGTATGTAAATGGTTTTTAATTTTATATTCAAGATAAATTAATCATGCATAGAATACTTAACATGAAAGAATCTTATTAATTAGATTTGAAGGCAAAAGAAAAATGAAATAGACAAAATTTTAGAAGGACATCTAATGGTCCAAAAAGAGGTAAATACCCTCCAACAAGGGGATGAGGTGGGTTTAATACCAATAGAGTTGGATCTAATGCCAATAAAGGTTAAGCATCACATGGTGCAAAAGGCAAGATGATAATAGGCAAAGGTTTCAATATCAATAAAAAAAGAGGATTTCAGAGAGGATGAGATTATGGTTGTGCTACAAGATGGTTTCAGAATCAATGTAGATATTATGTCCATTATATATGTGAAGAAGAAGGGCACATATAATTTGAGTTCCCACACTATCAAGATAAAGAAAGTGGGTAAGAAGATCACCCAAAAGTAAATCTAGTTGAGGCTAAAATAGAAGAGTAGAATATTGAAGTTACACCAATAGATGTTGGATAGAATCTTATGGTGAGGAGAACCATGATCACTCCAAAGAAGTAATAAGTTTAGAATAATTAAGGTGTTGATACATGGCTATGATCAAATATTTTTTGAACAAGATGTACTTCAGGTGGAAAGTTATGTAAAGTAATTATAGATGGTGGTAGTTGTGAAAACATAGTTTCTAAGGAAATGATAGAGAAACTAAATTTGAAACATGAAAAGCATCTCAGTCCTTATAAGATTTCATGGTTTCAGAAAGGTAATGAAGTTATAGTAGATAAAAGGTGCTTAATTAAGTTCATTATAGGCAATAGTTATAATTATGAAATATTGTGTGATGTTATTTTGATGGATGCATGTCATGTGTTATTAGAAAGATCATGGCAGTTTGAAAGCAAAGTAATTCATGATGGAGCAAAGAACATATACACCTTTTGTAAAGGTGGTATAAATGTAGTTTTGTTACCTCCTAAAGGGAAAGATAAGACATAAAAAATGTTATCAACTAAATAATTTATCCAAGATATGAAGGTGGTAGGTTTTTGTTATGAATTAGTAGCAAAGAATGAATAAACAAAAATGGAGCCAATACCAACATAAGTAGCAAAAGTTTTGAAAGAATATGCAGATGTTATGCCTGATGAGTTACTAGATGGTTTACCATAGAAGAGAGATATTAAACATCATATTGATTTGATTCCATGATTATCTCTTCCCAATCAAGTAGCTTATAGGATGAGTCGAATAAAACATGTAGAATTAAATAAATAGGTTACTAAATTGCTGAAAAAGAAGGTAATACGAGAGAGTATGATTCCATGTGAAACACCACCATTTCTAACTCCAAATAAATATGGAATATGGATAATGTGTGTGGATAGTAGATCAATTAATAAAATTACAATCAAGTATAGGTTTATTATAGTTCATTTATATGATATGATGGATCTACTTTCATGAGTAAAATATTTTACCAAGATTGTTTTATAGAGTGGTTATTGTTAGATTCAAATTCATGAAGCAGATGAGTGGAAAACTAACTTTAATATTAGGGATGGATTATATGAATGGATGGTGATACCATTCATATTATCTAATGCACCTATCACATCTATGATGGTGATGAATATAGTGTTGTGAGAATATATTCATAATTTCATGGTTGTTTATTTTGATGATATTTTTATATTCAACAAGGCTAAAATTAACACTAAAAACATTTGAGAATGGTAATTGATTTGTTAATAAATGAGAAGTTCTAAGCAAATTTGAAGACGCTCAAATTTATGCAGAAAAGTTTGGTATTTTTATGATTTATAGTTTTAACAGATGATGTGAAAATAGATGAAGAAAAAATAAAATCAATTATTAAGTGGCCTATTCTAAAAATCATTATAGAGGCAAGAAGTTTCCATGGTTTAACAAAATTTTACAAAAAAATTATTAAAAATTTTAGTAGTATTGTGGCACCAATAAAAGATTGCATGAGATGGAAGGAATTTTTACGGACTAGAGTAGTAATAGAAATATTTGAATTTTTGAAGAATAAGATTATAAATAGAACAATTTTGGGATTGATATATTTTTAAAAAGTTTTTGAGGTTGATTGTGATGCTTCATTTATCTGAATTGGTGTTGTGTTGAGTCAAAAAGAAAATCCAATAGCATATTTTAATGAGAAGTTGAATGGCATAAGAACAAAGTATTCTACTTATGATGTTGAACTTTATGCAACTATAAATGCATTAAGACATTGGAGACATTACCTGGTACTTAAGGAGTTTATCCTATTTATAGATCATGAGGCTTTGAAGTATGTGAATATACAAAAGAAGCTAAATAGTAGTAATGCAAAGTGGGTTTCTTTCTGATAGGGGTATACATTCATGTTGAAGCATAAATTAAGAAAAAAAAAATTAGGTAGCTAATGCATTGAGGAGGAGGGTAGCATTATTAACTACTATGGTGAGTGAAGTAGTTGGATTTGAATATATCAGAGAATTATTTGATATTGAGCCAAATTATTGCAAGGTAGATGAGCAATGTAAGAATCCATTAATAGGTGGGAAAGATGGTATTCATGATGAGTATATTATAGAGAAAGGTTATCTCTTTAAAGGAAAATAATTATTCATTCTAGTTAGAGAATTGCATAGTGGTGGTTTGGCTTGACACTTTGGTAAGATGAAGACAATAGATTTGGTGGAGGAAAAGTATTTTTGGTAAAAGATGAAGAAAATGTGAGAAGGTATGTTATAAGGTGCATAATATGTCAGGTGGGTAAAGGACATGTACCAATACTACAATTTACATGCCATTACCATTTCTAAGAGGGCCATGGACATCTTTGGGTATGGTTTTTTTGATCGAATTGCCAAACACATAAAGAGCTCACAATTAAATTTTTGTTGTTGTAGATAGATTTTTAAAAAATGGTTCATTTCATTGCATGTAATAAAACCAACGATGCCACTAGAGTTGTAAACTTATTTTTTATGGATATTGTGAGATTACATGGTGTTCCAAAAACTATTACTTCAGATAGGGATAAAAAATTTCTAAATCATTTTTGGAGGACTTTGTGGAAGAAGATGGGTACTAAGATATAATTCAATAGTGTATATCACCCAAAAAAAGATGAATAGACATAAGTTGTCAATATGAGCTTAGAAAATTTATTGAGATGCATAATGGGAGAGAAGCCCAAGTAATGAGACTTGGCTTTACCACAAGCCTAGTTTGCATATAATAGTTTAGTGAATAAATAATTAATAAATTCACCATTTCAAATTATCTATGGGAGAAATCCTATAGGTATTTTATATTTAGTAAAATTACAATTTGCAGATCAAATTAGTGATGATGCAAAAGAATTTATAGAGCATATGTAATAGTTTCAATAATTAATAAGAAAGTTGTAGGAAAGTAATGAGAAATATAAAGTAGTAATATATGTCAGAAGAAGATCAAATGTATTTCAAGAAGGAGAGTTGGTAATGGCTTACTTAAAGAAATAAATATTTCTTAAAGACATGTATAACAACTTGAAGTGCAATAAAATTGGACCATGTATAATTATGAAGAAAATCAATTATAATGCTTATAAGGTGAGTTTACCACAAAATTTTTATATATCTTTAGTATATAATGTTTCAGATTTACATGAATTCCATGTAGAATATGGTAAAGATAATGAAGATGAAGAATTAAATTAGGAGCAACATGTTCCAAAGAAGAGAAAATAAAAATAGTGACAATAAGGTAAGGGAATTATAACATATATTTGGTGTAGTGGGAAGGATTATAAAAAGAAGATAATAGTTGGATTACAGAATGGCATATGAAGATGATTGATAAAAGATAAATAGCAGTAGTATAATCAGGCCAAATCGTAGGTACTGAGTTGTTTTCAACTAGAGGGGAATGTTGTATAAAATATAGGCCAACCTTTTGCAGGCCATAATTTTGACCCATAACTCCATTTGAGCTCTTCCACATGCCAAAATGATCGTATTAAAATGATTGATTCTACACTAAAGATCTATATCATCTTAGAGTTGATTCTGATATTTTTAGAAATTTATAGAATCATTAAACATTAATTTTTGACCCTTATATGATCATGTTTGGCCTCCAAAAATATCAAAATCAAATCTAAGAGGATATAGGTCTTTAGGGAATAATCAAACTTTTTGATATGATTATTTTGACATGTAGAAGATCTCAAACAAAGTAATGGGATGAAAGTTATGGCATTAAAAATGTTATCCTATTTCTTTTGCATCAATTTACTATGTCAAATCTATCTTTATTCGTTTTGAATTTAGACAACTAATTTAAAGTATCTATGTATATATGTTTCATAAGGTGGAGAAACTTAAAACAAATTTTACTTTCTATTTAGAATAATTTATAGAATTAGATGTAAAAAAATTTGTGTAAATCTCAAGTGAATATTCATGATTTAATTTAATTAGCATCATAAAATAAGACTGAATATTCAACTAATCAAACTAGGATAATACCAATCTCATACCATAATTTTTTATCGATGAATAATTAATGCAGTGATGAACAAACATCTAGGAATTGATTGAATTACACATCTAAATCCAACTTACTAATTATTATAACATATAAAAACTAGTAGTATATCCAATCAATTCTTGTTTACTATAAACATAAAGAGCAAAGGTTCAATTAAATATTCAAATAATACAATGTACTTTTATAATAGATTCAACCAACATTTAATTAAAATGTTTAATATTCTATTTTTTCATAATCTATTCATAATATTTATTATCATCCAAGAAGATTAATATACTATCAAATTAACAACCATAATCTATACCATCTACATATGTTAATAATTAATCAAATCAATAAATACATTTTTTACCATCTTCCATACATAGTTGTTGAAGCATGAAGTCAAACATGAATTAGTTGATAAAGACAAACCCACCCAACCAGTCATATAAGCTATTCATCAATGGCCTTGACCAATCCAACCATTAGTAGGATGGTGGTTGAAATAATTAGTAATAGGTACAAGTTAATATCTCTCTTTGATGGTAAACTATCTAGTAACTCATTAGGGATAACATCTGCATTTTCTTTCAACACTCTTACTACTTCTATTGGTACATGCATCCTTTTTGTGTATTCATTATTTTCTACTAATACATAACAACAACCTAGCACCCTCATATCTTGGATAAATTCTTTAGTAGAGAAAATTCTTTCTGGCTTCTCTTCCTCTTTAAGAGGTAACAAAATTACTTTTATACCGCCTTTTGAAAAAGTGTACATGTTATTTGCTCTATCATAAATTACTTTTGTATCAAATTTATAGGGTATTCTCAATAACAAATGGCATGCATCCATTGAATTAAAATCACACCATATTTCATCATTATACATTTTTCCTATAGATAAATTCATTAAGCACCTTTTATCTAGTGTAACTTCATTCCTTGTTTTAAACTATGAAATATGATAAGTATTATGATGTTTTTCACATTACAAATGTAGTTTATCTTCCATTTTTTAGAAACCATATTTTCACAACTACCACCATCTATAATTACTTTTCATACCTTTCCACCTAAAGTATATCTTATTTGAAAAATATTTGATTGCAATCATGAATCACCATCTTCTTTATTCTACACTTGTCCCTTCCTTGGAGCAATGATTTTTCTTGTCATCATGAGATTCTCTTCAACATCTAATGGTACAACTTAAGTATTTTATTTTTGTGTCTTAGCCTGAACTAGATTCACTCTTGGATGATCTTGTTGCCTCCCTTATTGATATTGATAGTGTGGACACTAAAATGCCTTATTTCTTTCTCCACATCTATAACCAACATAAGATCTGCACTAATTCAGAAACCATCCTCTAGCACCACCATAACCCTATCCTCTATAAAATCGTATTCCTCTTCGTTGGTATTGAAACCCTTATGTATTATCATCTTCCCTCTCTATACCATGTGATGATTCACCTCTATTGGTTTTAGACCCACCTATGGTGGTACTAAACCTACCTCATCCCCTTATTGGAGGGGAT